>JABXJD010000123.1:1292500-1567500 GCA_013375575.1 Percina caprodes | reverse complement strand
TATATATATATTATTATTTTTTATTTTATTTTATTTTTTATTTTTACTGTCCACAAAGACTAGATACAGCTAGAGGAAACTGCTGATCTGCAAATTTTCAGCCAATGCTAATTCCCGGAGCGGCTGCCTAGCATGATAGCTCTGCCATTATAAACATATACTATCAAGCTTATTTTAATTTTAGTACACTCATGAAAAAGTGGATCCTAGTCGCACGGCATTATTTGGCAGCTTGGGAGCTATTGGAAGATTTTTCTTTTCAGTTACGATAGGTAAACAGTCTTTGCGCTAGGCTAGACTAAACATGCCGTGGATCTATCTTGCTACTGGATGCACAGAGATTAAACCAACATCTATCTTCTCATGTGACTCTGGGGACGATGGAAAACAAACAGTTCTTTGAGAAGTCCGTTGACATTTATTATAATGTCATAATAAATATGTTTGTCTAATCTGACACAGTGGCTGTGTAAAACAGAAAAAAAGATATGTGTGGTCTGAGTGGTCTAAGCATCTGCATGGGATGAGTCTGTTAGACTGTTAAAGCTAACTACCGTTTTTTTACAACCTGGAAAGAAAACCTAAAAAAACAATAGGGCAATATGGCAGCTTGTAGTTACGTTCAAAAAAGCTTACATTATTATTCTTTATAGTGTCTGACATTATGGAAACGATTTTTAAGTAGCTCAGATCATTTTAGTGACAAAAAAACACCATTGACAATTCACATTTGTCAATTTAATATTACTTTCAAAGATTGTTGTTCCCAGCAGTCACTTGCACACAAAAACATAAGAAAAAAATAAGGTCCAGGTTGAAAATAACCGTAGTTGCACTCTAATGACTTGACTTTGTAGGGAAATAGAAATTGGACTTTTTACAGATTTAAAACCTTTTAACTTGCCGTGTGTAACTTGCTGTGTGTAACTTTTTTTTTCACATTTGTGTGTGTGTGTGTGTGTGTGTGTGTGTGTGTGTGTGTGTGTGTGCGTGTGCGTGTGTGTGTGAATGCCCAGGGGCCCAGGTTGACAGGATCTAAAATAAGCAGCTTTTTTTCTGGTTTGAAGCAGCCACCTGTGGACAGCAGTCTCTCTGTGTGTGTGTGTGTGTGTGTGTGTGTTTTCATTAGACGTCTCACTGTGTGGTTTGTGTGTTTGGTGCGTATCTGTCCTGCTTTATAGTTTTGTGTTTTAGTTCACGTTCTCATATTTTGACCATTTTGGTCATTCAGCCCCTGCAGATGTTCTTACAAACTGAGCTGTTCCACATGCACGCTCCAAACCAAAACCAGTGGTAAAAGAAACTTCCCAGAATACTTTGCGATTGGAGCTGAAGAAGGCTGAAAACCAATGAAAACAACCAAGGATTGTGTATATAGTGTAGGTTGTAAGTGAGATAAATTACTGTCCTATGTACAGCCTCTTATGCAGATTTTACAATATAAAGTCCAGAATCTTGATAAACTGCATAAAAAGCATATGTAAAATTCACATTTTCTCTGTCCTGCACATTTTTAATAGAGAAAACAGCAGTTATGTAGACTAAAAATGTGTCTGCTTGTGTGTGTTGAGGAAGTGCCCGGTGGGGAGTCCTCACCTGCTCTCTATGGCCTCTCTCCCCCCTCTCCCCCCTCTCCCCCATCTCCCTGTGCGTTGACGTCAGTATCGGTGAACCAGACCACAGGCTGCCTGCAGAGCCCCTTTGATCCCACACTCCACTCTATTAGAGCTCTCATATGGACTTCACATCACACACACGCAGAGATGGTCTGTAGCCTGTCATTTGTCTGTGGTTTAATAAAGTTCTCTTTGACGGACCGAGTGATGAACTGAGCTGTCAGGTGGACAAAAGCGTTACAGTATACAAACATAATGTAAGATCATATTATTATACTGTAGGACTACATTATGATACCACAGATTGACATTTTAATTTTCTAGAACTACATTATTCTTTAGAGATACATCATACTGTAGTAGGTTATGTAAAGCATATTTAACCCATGGCGTGTGTAATTTAATGTTATTATGCCCTTTAACTAGGCTTGTACCGATTGGCGATCAGATCGGATGGTGTTGATTGAAGGAATGATCGCTGACTGTTTTTTCCTACGCATAGGCCTATATTAAAGCAATTTTAATTCACTATCGGAGCTATAATATTAACTTAACGTTAATTACAACCAGTTTGCCGTCTCTTTTCCATGAATCTGACACCTGATGGGCTTCTTTCTGACAGTCACCAACATTAGGTCATGTTACTGGGGGCAAAGATACAGCCAAGTTTCCCTGGTTCTAGGTTTGCCAGCTTTCCCGTATTAGCCGTGATGTCGCTTATTTTAGGCCTAATTTATTTGTCCCATTTGCATATCTGCAGCTAGTCTCTCCTGATTGAAATGTAGCTCAGCGTAAATCCTCTCAGGAAGGCCTCACTCTTAATCAATGCTCTATCTAACTCCAATCAGCTGTTGGAGGCATTCACCTTCCTGCTAAACCAATCACAATCATTACACAATGGCAAGGGCCAATCACAGAGTCACAACGCTGCTTTAAATCTGTTTCTCCCTTTGCTATTAGCTGTCGTTTCAAGAAAAGCGTGCAACCTTCCACCTCCAGTCCTCTACTCCAGCTGACCGGTCCAGAGCCTCCTACGGTTTGGTCTTCGGGCTCCTTCGTCTAGATTCCATTGGGGGTCTGATGGTTCGCTACCCCTATATAGATATATACGAATTATTAGTATGATAGCAACGATGGAGTCCCATGTGAAAAGCCCTTACAAGTTTTATTCTATAAGCAAGATCATCTTTGAGCCAGACAGGGGCTATGAAACTCTAAATTCCAAACTTGGGTCACATGATGTCAGCTGAGCAATCTCCATGACAACTGAGCAAACTCCATGTGCTTTTGAAGCTTAATACAGCCATGTTTTGAAGTCTGAGAGATGTAATCAAAAACTATTTCCAAGGTCAAGAATAAATCTAAAAGCTCAATTACAAGTAACAATGTTAAAATCACTTTTTGGAACAATATAATACAATGCTAATGCAGTATTAGTGAGTTACAGATACCATACTATAATATACTGTAAATGAAAAATGGAAAACGTGGAAAGTTGAGTTTAAATTGTATTACAGGTAGACATGTCGAAAACACCACTTTGGGACTTTCACCCAAAGAATATCCACAAAAAATAATAATATTTACATATTTTTAACTACTCATAGAAGAGACTTAGATTCAAAATATTTGGATATCAACACAATTCTAATCTTTTTGGCACTATACACCACCACAATTGATTTGAAATGAAACAAATAAGACTTTCAGCTATAATTTGAGGGTATTTGCATCCAAATCAGGGGAACGGTGTAAGAATTACAACAGTTTGTATATGTGCCTCCCAATTTTTAAGGGACCAAAAGTAATGAGACAATTGGCTGCTCAGCTGTTCCATGGCCAGGTGTGTGTTATTCCCTCATTAGCCCATTTAAAAGGTCTAGAGTTCATTTCAAGTGTGCTATTTGCATTTGGAATCTGTTGCTGTCAACTCTCAACATGAGAGCCAAAGAGCTGTCGCTATCAGTGAAGCAAGCCATCATTAGGCTGAAAAATGAAAACAAACCCATCAGAGAGATAGCAAAAACATTAAGTGTGGCCAGATCAACTGTTTGGAACATTCCTAAAAAGAAAGAACGCACCGGTGAGCTCAGCAACACCAAAAGACCTGGAAGACCACGGAAAACAACTTTGGTGGATGACCAAAGAATTCTTTCCCTGGTGAGGAAAACACCCTTCACAACAGTTGGCCAGATCAAGAACACTCTCCAGGAGGGAGGTGTATGTGTGTCAAAGTCAACAATCAAGAGAAGACTTCACCAGAGTGAATACAGAGGGTTCACCACAAGATGGAAACCATTGGTGAGCCTCAAAAACAGGAAGGTCAGATTAGAGTTTGCCAAACAATATCTAAAAAAAGCCTTCACCGTTCTGAACAACATCCTATGGACAGATGAGACAAAGATCAACTTGTACCAGAGTGATGGGAGGAGAAGAGTGTGGAGAAGGAAAGGAACTGCTCATGATCCAAAGCACATCACCTCATCAGTGAAGCATGGTGGTAGTAGTGTCATGGCATGGGCATGTGTGGCTGCCAATGGAACTGGTTCTCTTGTATTTATTGATGATGTGACTGCTGACAAAAGTAGTAGGATGAATTCTGAAGCGTTTCGGGCAATATTATCTGCTCATATTCGGCCAAATGCTTCAGAACTCATTGGACGGCGCTTCACAGTGCAGATGGACAGTGAGCCGAAGCATACTGCAAAAGCAACCAAAGACTTTTTTAAGGGAAAGAAGTAGAATGTTATGCAATGGCCAAGTCAATCACCTGATCTGAATCCGATTGATCATGCATTTCACTTGCTGAAGACAAAACTGAAGGGAAAATGCCCCAAGAACCAGCAGGAACTGAAGACAGTTGCTGCAGGCTGTAACTGACTGCAAAGGATTTGCAACCAAGTATTAAAAAGTGAAAGTTTCTTTTTGGTCCCTTAAAAAGTGGGAGGCACACATACAAACTGTTGTAATTCCTACACTGTTCACTTGATTTGGATGTAAATACCCTCAAATTAAAGCTAAAAGTCTGCAGCTAAAGCACATCTTGTTCGTATCATTTCAAATCCATTATGGTGGTGTATAGAGCCAAAAATGTTAGAATTGTGTTGATGTCCCAATATTCATGGACCTGACTGTACTGTATTCAAATAATCAATGAAAATATAGATAACATACAAGATAAAACTAAATGTGAAATACTAATGCCTGGAATTTAAAATGATCAAAGGTAAATAAAAACAGAATATACAAAGGGAGGAGATACTAAAAAGTGACACTCAACAGGAGGGGCAACTAGAGACAAGTGGCCTAAGACTTCATAAAAAGACAGCAAACAAAATAGAAAGTAATAAAATCAATCAATAAAACGAGTCACAACAAAAGGCACCCATTAAAATATGTACTTATTTCATAACTATACTGGTGTCATTCTCTTATGGGAACTTTTACCTGCGTTAGTATTTTCCCCTACAAAAGACAATGATAAAACTAAAACCGCTAGGGAAAAAAATTACAATAATAGTTAACTAAAACAATTAAAAGGCCGTCTAATAAAAACCAGTCAAAAGTCAACAAAAATTAAGCTAAAATAATAAAAATGTAGTCAGCTTGAGCACAAAAAGCAGCAGCAGTGGTCTGCAAGGACACAATACATAAAATTTAAAATTAAATTTAAATTTTTTTTAAAATTTAAGTAAGCCAGAGATTAACACATACACAGTTAATCCTACATTGAGTGCACGGAGACATCTCTCGTGGAATCATGTACATTTTTGTACAAGATGCCACTTCCCCTCCTGGGCACTGCCAAGGTGCTCTTGAGCAAGGCTGAACCCCCCCACTCTGACATCTCTCTATTAGTGCATGTAAAGGACCCGAGCATGTGTGTGTATTTCAGGCCTGTGTGTAATAACAACAGGGTATACATTGTGATTTCCCCATATGGGATCAACAATAGAAATTATAATTATTTTTCATACTTAAAATGACATTTAAACATGGTAATGCTACAATCACCCAGAAGACACTGCAGAGAGGAAGAGGCTTTCAAACTGTATTTACACTGGCTTTTGCATTTCCATTGGCCCATTGTGTGGGCGGGGCAATGGGCAAATTAAAGGACAAATCCGGCGCAAAATGAACCTAGGGGTTAATAACACGTTCTCTGGGATATGTTTTCATGCTAATCGAATGTGACCAGTTTTATCGCAAACCGCTCATTACCTTGTAGCGCTAGTCGTCGGGGCATGGGTAAAGTAAAAAGAAATTTCTATACCATTAACCCTTGTGTTGTCTTCCCATCAACCATGAAAAAAAACCCAGTCTTGGTCGCTTTTTTTCAACATTATTAGCAGTTTTTCTGAATTTTTTGTCACTTTTTGAATGTTGTGGGCGCTTTTTTTGATACTTTTATTGTTGACATTTTCTTATTGTGACGGCCCATTTTTTGTGCCAAAAAAAAAAAAAAGAATTCACTGAAAACGGGTCAAATGTGACCCAAGGACAACATAAGGGTAACAAGGCTCCAAATAGCACCACACTAGAGAGAGAACTTTGTAAGTGTACAGACAGTTTATTAAAAAAGACCTTTTTACGTATACAGGCGGGCGCCATCTTGGGAAAACAGCGACCGTTACCGCAAGATGGCGCCTGCCTGCATGTATCAACTGGTCACATTCGATTAGCATGAAATCACATCCCAGAGAAGCTGTTACATATACAGAGGGGGTTCATCTCTTTGAAACAGCACATACAAGTGTGAGTGGAAGAAACATACACTTCACAGCCAGAGGCGTGTTTATATAAGTCTGTTAATTGGAGTAAAAGTGGTTACCCTCTTATTAGAGTCTAATAAACAGGTTTCCACTCAGGTGAGCAACGTGGACAATTATTCTATGACATCTTCACAACAGCATAATCAAGGGGAAATAAATAATTCCCTGGCAGACATCATAATGTTAGGTTACATTGCAGCTTTTTTTTATTCTACTTAGTCTTCAGTTTCTCCTCCCGCTTCTTTTTCACCCTCCTCCTTCATCAAAGGTGAAAATGTACCCAAAGGGAGTCTCTCTTTCCTTCACTCATCTTCACACCTTCCTCATCAGTTCTGCCAAGTCCTCCCCCAAAGGTGTGCTGTAGCTCGCTGACGTGCCGCAGGAAATGGTAACGAGCTTAGAAGAAAATGTTATCACCTGTTTATTTTATTTCCAGACTTTGAGGCGTTGTGTAAGGAAATCAAGAATCACATATTGAATTTATTGTTGCATGTTGCAGCTCTTTTCCATTTTTTCATGCTGTTAATTCAATCAGAAAGGAAAATAATTGCAAAGGCCAACTTTTGCCAGATTTTCTTGTCTAAAAAAAAAAAAAACTAATAATAATCCAGTTTTTTCACTCATCTGCACCTGATTTGACTTAACAGTCTAATCAGACATTTTGGATGATCATTTGAAGTTTTAATGCCACCAGTTTAACGTATGCTATTATTTTTCTTTTCTGCTTTTGTTAAAACAGGCTGTTAAGGTGAGAAATTCTCACTTTGACAGCTTTTGTCTTCTTTTGCTGCTCCTCCTCTCATGCTGCCGTTGTTACATTCTTCTCTTTGCTGGTTTGTTAATGTAATTGATATGACTGCGGGAGTTCATCTAAGCATGCAAGGTAAACGGTGTTTCTATTCTATTATATTCTATTTCTTTCAATATATTTTTGTTGCTACTTTCCAATGCTGCTTGCAATACATGATAGATTTAGCGCTGTGACAGCGTCACAGTACCCTTTTCGTCCTGGTGCCGGACCTTCCACTGGAGATCCTACCAATGTCCATCAGGCCGTACATTGATGTAATACTAATACACATTTCTGTACAGTGTGCATTGCTTATAGTATTGCATTGCCAGACCTTCCTATAAGCCATCTATATCACAATTGTCTTGGGAATGCCTCAGGAACAACAGCAAACGGACATCTGGCCAAAAATAAGGGACATCTCATTTCCGGCGGTACCTGAACAATCTAAGAAAAATAAAACGTTGATATACATTACATTGCTTATAATATATAAACCAATGTTCTGTGGCAGTGCAGTGTGCAAGGCTTAAAGTAAGTCTTGGGGAGTACTACTGCAAGTAAAAAACAAAGTTGTACAAAAGCCTTTTGTGGCTCCAAAGGGAGCTATGTGAAGTACCTCAAGGGATGTCACTGGAGTCAGCCTCTGTTGGGTTCTGAAGACTATAAGTTTTCAAAAGAAAAAGAAAAATCTGGGGGTGTGGAGTTAGAAAGAAGTGAGCTCACCAGACCTCTGTAGCATCTTTGCTTGAGGCTAGCAGCTCAATGTTACTAGCATACCACCCAACACAGCCCAATCACTAACTGAACTGTCAGTTGTCGAGTTGCATTGCGGGTAATGTACAGCAGGTGTATGTAATGTGCAGTGTTTGCACATGGAAGACAAATGTGTGGAAATCTCTGGTTCTGCTGCATTGACTATGCTTTTTTGCTACTGTCCATCATGACTCTGACAATGTTAAAGGAGGGCAAGGCTAAATTGTTGGAGTACTTTGTCTACCATACCATAGTTATCATCCACAGATATATGTAGAAAGCAAGCATTTACAAAACCATGGCGTTCACAGTAAGACAGTCCCTCCAGGATTTCACAGACTTTTTTGAGATTGTTACGGCCCAAAATGTCTGATGTTAAGGGAGCTTTTATAAAAAATTGCGATACATTTTTTTGTATGTTGTACATTTTGTTTGTTGCAATGAAAGTTGCGGGAGACAGAGAAAGTTGCAGAGAAGGTTGCAGAGATAGTTGCGAAAAAAGTTTTCTTGTATAGTTCTATAGTTGTATAGATCTTCAAAAATAAAAATAAAACTTGTTTTGGGGAGAATGAAACTCCTCTGGGCTGAGTTTTCCTAGTAACCTTACGAAAAAGTCTCAGGATGCTGCAGATGTTGGTATAATATAATAATGGCAGGTGGATTTAAGACACAATACAATAATACAAACCAATATGAACATGTCTGTCAGTGACTTGTTGATCTCTACATTGTTAATAATTAGTTTCCTGTCCTGGGCTGGGACACATTCATACGGTTTGATAAAGGACTTAATGGACTTTAACTTATCATTGCACTTACAATAACAAGCGTAGCTGTCCTCAATTTTGGTCATTCTCTACGTCTCAGCTCTGGTTTTTCATGCATCCACCGTGTGTGTGTGTGTGTGTGTGTGTGTGTGCGCATCAGTTGTGGGGGGGAACTCGGCAGAGAGCCGACAGGATTGAAACAGCGGCCGCTTTCAGCGACATCAGAGTGAAAAATCATTACAGCGTACATTGATGTTAAAATGTTAAAATGTATACAGGTTGGCAGGACGGTCTGAAGTGTTTTGCACAGCCTTTCGCTGTAGGTTTTGTTGGCAAATGTGAGATGTTCGAGTCACACACGTCTCAAACTTCATATCAGAAACAAGGAAATGAATTTGCCGACGTACGTGTGATGTCAACCCGTTCTCACTCCTGCTTGGTCGTTGGCTCTCACATACTGATACAAAGTCTGGCACGTGGGACTGCTGGGGTTGGTTGATGTTGCGGGAAACGTCAACCAATCCCAGCATTATTGGTCAAATTTGCGGAAAAGTTGCAGTGATTGGTCAAAATTGCGGGTTGCACCAAAGTCGCATGATTGGTTGAATTTGCGTAAAATCCTGGAGGGACTGGCAAGAACGTGTTGTCATTGAATATAATCCAGTTGGTTTAGCAGAGTGTGACGACCCCTCCCAATATGCTTGCCTGTCATGTTCTGCTTATTGGTTTGCAGGTACTGGGAGTGGGCGGGTAGGTGGAGCCGGGAGGGTCGTCTGTACCTGGCCATCTGGACGTTGCTTACAGAAGGCATAAAGGACTGTCCTCCTGGCAAAATTACGAATCCTGCCAAGACCTTGATTGGTTGGGTTTAGGCATTGACACCTTGAGTGGTTAGGGTAGCTGATTGGAAAGGGGATAGCACCTGTTCAATAGTAGTGTGTGAATGCTATTGAAGGGCAAGTCTTTGCGTGGCCATAGTAAGATTGGTAACTCCTGGGAGTCTCAACTGCACGTTTAATTCTCCTGCTTCAGTTCACAATTTTGCGGGAACCAATCACAAACTGGCTTATCTACCGAGCACACTACTGGTGGGTTTAACATGATGACAACAGAGAAGCGCTGTTTACGTTCAACATGGCGGCCACCGAAGCGCAGCAACCGCTGTCGCTTCAACTTCATCCAGATCGTTGCTCTGGACTTTCCAATTGCATAGAGAGTCATTTGATCTATGCCCGTTGGTCTGTTGTGTCTCAAATCTATTGAGCTTGGCTCGGTCTGGTGATAGCCAGACTAGGCAGCTTCACCTTACAACACACATCACACCATCCATTCACCCATCCACACATTGCAAACACGACTGATGTCTTCTACACTTACACAGCCCACCAATTCACTTATGTTGAGTTAAGTTGTGTTATTCGTCTAATTAGTTAAACTAGTTTTTGACTGATCTATCTGTCTATGACTTACCTTTTGTTGCCGGCCTTGAGTCAGGCGGTAACTATCCACATTCTGGTGTTGTGCTATGGGTTGGTAGATTCTATTATGTATACTGAGCACCTGGGGCACAAAAAAAGAAAAAAATCTATCTAGTCTTAGCTTATGCAGAATGAGAAAGAGGGAAGAAAATGAGGAGAGGAGAAAAAAAAAGATAGGAAAGCAGAAGGGAAGGTGCAAAAGCAGGAAAAGAACATCAGTGGAGGGAAAGGAGGAAACGCAATGGCAGGATTCAGAAGAGGATAGGAAAGAAGACAGAAGGAAGGAGTGTTGAAAGACAAAAAAAGAGGATACGCGAACAACAACAAGAGCAAGATGAAGAGAGAATCAGGGAAGAGAGGGAAAGGAAGAGCAACACTGAGGGAAGGATGAGGAGGAGAGTAAGTATATGGATGGAAAAGATAAACATTTACCCAGAAAGTGCGTCATTTACATTTTAGAGCTCAGTGCGTGTCACCTGCCTCCCCCTTGTCTCCCCCTCCTCTCCCCCTCTTCTCTCTGACAGAACCAGCTCTGTGAATGCACACCTCAAAATAAGTCTTAATTGACTGTGTGGACTTTTAATTACACTGCTTTGTTCTCTGCTAAAAGCTGAAGTGTGAAAGGAGACATACATGTCTAAAAAGAGATGTGTGTGCGCGTGTATATTTGTATGTACCAAGAGATGCTCATTACCTGTTTCCTGACACTTAAGTCTGAAAAAAGGATGAAACTGAACAACATAATAAAACATCCTGATGTATGACTCCCTGATGAAGAACATCACTACACAATGTGTTTATTTTCTGTTTAAGTCCCACTGATATCTTCATCCATCAGTGTGTCTACATGCACAGCAGTAAACACGCCAGTTCTCCGCGTATACATGAGCGGGGACGAATGTCGGGAGTGGTCTCGCTTTGCAGACCTTCCTCCACAGCACCGCGGAGGAGGGTCTTGCTAGTCCCCACAGCATTCCTGGATGGGAGAAAAACATGCTCTGGGTTATTGTGATTTCTTTAAACCAATCACAATCTTCACGGGTGGCACTTAGGACCGCACGGAGTCACGGTGCAACTGCAAAATCGGTAAGGAACTTGTGTTGTGCGTTCAAAAGTTGTTTTAGTCGTGCAACAGAAAACTCAGATTGGATAGATAGTGTAGCTAGCTGTCTGGATTTACCCTGCAGAGATCTGAGGACCAGGTAACCATAGTCCTCAGATTGGACAGATAGTCTAGCTAGCTGTCTGGATTTATCCTGCAGAGATCTGAGGACCAGGTAACCATAGTCCTCAGATTGGACAGATAGTCTAGCTAGCTGTCTGGATTTATCCTGCAGAGATCTGAGGACCAGGTAACCATAGTGCTCAGAGGTTAGGCTAGAGGTTGTGAGGTTAGAATCCCAAAGAAAGTAAAAGGTGACGGACATCTGGCCGAAAAGAAGTGCATCCGGCAGAAGAGGAACGTCGTGGCTATAGACTATAATAATTTGATTACTAAAAATCTTGATGCAAAATTATTTGCCTCAAAGCTTCGTTTAATCAGTGTTACCAACGTTGTATCGCTGTATCGTGTTTCCACACGGATGATTATTACTGTCGCGCACCAGGTTGACTCTGCTGGTGACACATGCCAAAAATGAAGATAGTGAGGGACTAAGAGAAGAGACAGGCTTGAGAAAATTACAGAAAGTGTCCAAAGTTTGGAATCAGTTCAAACGTAATTAAAACAAAAACTCAGTACAGTGTGTCTCCTGCAAAATCGAACTAGCTTAAAACAATAATAGCACGTTGTCTAACTTTATCCTCCACTCCACCCGACAAAAGCAAAGCACAGAGTCGTATGGACTATGAAACTACACCAAACACAACTTCCAATTACAAAGATAAGAAAATACGTAGTGGTGAACACGATCTAATCCAAAGAGCCAACTTGTTGACTATCCCTTTGGAAAAGCAGCTGATTGTTCGATCTACTAGCATAAGTATAACCTTGCTGTGTGACATTGTAATCAAATATATGAATGAAAACATGTTGAGTATAACTAGTATGTATATACAGCCCTATACAGATCAGCCTCAAGTTGAAACTTGTAGTTCTGAAAGTTAAGTCGCACGTTAGGACATGTTTTTAGTAATCAATACTTTCTAAAATGTGTTCAGCGTCACATTTTCTGTTATAAGAACTCCTGAAACAATGTCGTCAGACTCACAGCTATTGTGGTCTCTAAAGTGACATTGTAATAAGAGCTTGCACAGCCATCAGTGGTCAGCTGGCAGTAACCATGCTAGCAGATTAGTTCACTAGCCTGGTGCTGGCTTGGTTCGCCCCATTGGTCACGTTATCCTCACATTGCGGGTATTAGCGGTCCCTTGAGATTCTCCCAAACTGGATGGATGTCTGAAAGGGACAGTTAGGGTAAAAATGAAAACACTGTTTGCTTTCATTATCTCTTGCAAAATAGAATAACCCAGAGTTTTTGATGTATTCTTTTCAGTGATGTTGCTGCATTCCCAGATCACACTAATGAACTCGGTGAGTAATGGTAGTGTTGGAAAAAAAACAAAAATTAGACCCAAATCATAAAAAACAGGAATTACCCTTTAGGATCATCCCACTATTCTCAAAACAGCTCTGTGTGTGTGAGTGTGTGTGTGTGTGTGTTTCCTCAGGCTGAAGCAGGTTGAGGAAATCTGTATTCTATTAACTAGTTTAGCTTCAGACCCAGCCCTCCTCTCATGCTGTTTTTGGTGCACTGATGCTCCCAACCTGCCGCACAGCCACATCTGGTTGTTCAAAGGCCTGGTGTGTGTGCGTGTGTGTGTGTGCGTTAAGGTATTTTCCCAGCATCTGCCTGCAATCTCGGCAAAGTGCTTTGATTTCACTTACACACCAACTCATACAAACACACATTATTAAAACCATTAGTTGCTGAAACAAGGCTGCCTTAAGGCAGTATTGTATGTGTGTGTGTGTGTGTGTGTGTGTGTGTGTGTTTGTTCTTGTTCTGACCAGCAAAAAGGAATGCACATGCTAACCTATAAAAGTAAAAGGTTAATGGGGAGCAGACATTGTAGTTGTGTTTTCGTGGATATAGACTATGACGGGAGTAACTCTACATTCTGTTCAGTAGGTGGCGTTCTGCCAACGCACAACATGGTTGGAACCTTGTCAAAATCACGACAACTTGGAAAGCTGTAAATTTCATCCTTGATAGATCTTGCCATGGCGTAGTCCTCACTGGGTTTAAAGCTTTGTAAATGGAGTGTATTTATATAGCGCTTTTCTAGTCTTACCGACTACTAAAAGTGCTTTAACATAGTACAGGAACAATTCACCATTCACACACATTCACACACTGTGGCCGAGGCTGCCGTGCAAGGTGCCACCTGCTCATTAGATACACACTCAAACACATTTACACTCCGATGGTGCAGCATTGGGGGCAACTTAGGGTTCAGTGTCTTGCCCAAGGACGATTGGACATGGGACTGCAGGGCCAGGGAACCAGCAACTTTCCAATTGGCAGGTGACCGCTCTACCACCTGAGCCACACTGTGTAAAGCTTGTGTGGTTGCTGTTATATGCTTCTAGTTGTGTTCTTGTTGCAAGCTTTTAAAAGTAACTATAAATCTACGTTTTTGAGTCGGTAAATTATCTGTACCGTTGCCTTTTAGACAAGCTAACGTGTTTCTATGCATGGCCTGTTGGTCTGTTGGACAGGTCACCACTTTGGTCCAGACTGAAACATCTCAACAACTCAATGGATTGCCATGACATTTTGGACAGACATTCAGGGTCCCCAGAGCATCGTAGCCTAATAGCGTTGGTGATTCCTTGACTTTTTCTTGAGTACTATGACCAAATACCTGCGAAACTGGCATCTGTTCTCCCAGGGAAGCTGAGCCCTGTGAAACCCCAATATTTGGATAAAAAATAGGAACCTTTAACATCTCAGGGTGAAATTCCTCCAAATCTGGCACCTTGCCACTGAGGAGCTTCTTAACTATCTCAGCGGGCTCTGCCAGGGATATGGCTAAGGCTTCCCCTGTGTCTTCAATCTCTGGTTGGCTTGCATTTCCTTGAAGCCAACTGAAATTCCTTCTTCAAAGCCTCCCTGAACGCCTCCCTGAACACACTTAGCTTTTTGCTTTGGGACCCATTGTAGCCGCAACTTTTCTGGCCTACCGGCACCTGTCTGTTGCTTCAGCAATGGAGGCTTGGAACATGGTCCACTCAGAGCTCAAGTCCCCAACCTTCCCCCGGGATGCATGAGAAATTCTTCTGGAGGTGGGAGTTGAGTCTCTGAGGTCTAAGGGCAAGCTTTTCACATATCTACTTAAATTGACCTTTTTAGGGTATTTGCATAAATCCAATCTGGTACAAACTCAGCGTTCTGTATAGTGATGCCCGATGTTTTTCTAGAGCAATGTGTAAAGAGATCATTTGGTGCTAAAGCTGAAACGTCGCTTTTGATATTTCTCGAATCTGCATGAATTGTTTTGGTGCTTGAAATGAGTTTAACAAAGTCTTACGTTATATATGATTAAAATAGACCTCAGAGGGTTCAACAAGGGTCTCAAGGGTTAAATTTGGCCGACATAAGCTTACTGTAAGCCGGGTTCAGGGCACCATGGGGTCCCGGTTGTTTCAGCAACCAAAAGACTATTTAAGATTACAAAAAAGATTGTGGTTTGGATTAAAACACCAGCCCCGTTAAGTAGTACTCCCGGGAAATGAACAAGCGTCTCGGGTTAAAGTTTTGTTTTACCCCGGGACAAGAACTCCACCCCCCTTCAAAGCCCTGTGTTTTATGACCCACCCATCCCATGTGCACAGTCAAGCAGTCACAAAGCAAAGCAGGGACAAACAGACAGACATACAGACCAAAAAATACCTGGCAAAATACTCAAAACCACCTCTGTGGTATTTCCTGCTACAGTAAGTGTACCCAGGACCACATTTTGCCATGACGACACACACACACACACACACACTGATTAAATCCATGACACTGTGCACAAAATAATGAATGAGGGACAGTTTTGAGCCGTTTCTCAAGAATTCCTGAATTCTTTTTAATCTTTTGAAAGTGCTTTTGTATGTTTTCAGGCGTGGCCTTGTATAAAAACGTCAAACTGTTCTCATCTTTAAGACATTACAGATTCCACCCATGACATAAACTATCTGTACGTGTTGTGCCTTCTGTAACTGTGTTGCATAGAGAATGCATGTTGTGTCTTTGTGTGTGTGTGTGTGTGTGATAGTGACAATGTTTCAGTGTGACCAAAACAGACATGTTGTGGGTGTCTGTCAGAAGGTCAGTAGTGTGTTTTTTTTTATAAAAAAAAGAAAAATTGGTAAAGGTTCAATTTCACCTTGAAACAGGGTGAAAGGGGGCGGTGTGTGTATATGTGTGTGTGTGTTTCCTTGTACTGCTACCCTACCAATTGGAGTTGTACACTTTGAGAGTGAGGACATTTTGGTCGGAACTTGGTCAAAGGGCTGTCTAAAGGGGGTAACTAAAAAAGTAACTAAATTAGATATTCAGTTAAAAGTAACTAGTTACTTCAGAAAGTAACTAATGTGTTCCTTTAAAGTAACTTAAAATGGACTTAAAATACATGTGCATGTTCAATTATTTATGGTAAATCTGAATATTATAATGAAATGGACACTTAATATATTGTTAACAGAAACTGTACACAAATCTAAAGTATTTTAATGTTGCTGTGGGACAAAGTGAAACTACCCTCCAATCAGATGCCATGTATGTAGATATTATGTCTAGTGGATCAATACAAATAACCACATAGATGTTTTGGAACTTTTGATATTTATTGCCCCTCAACAGGCCATAACTGGGCAAAATGAATGCTTAAATATATATATATATATATATATATATATATATATATATATATATATATATATATATATATATATATATATATATATATACAGTGGTGTGAAAAAGTGTTTGCCCCCTTCCTCATTTCCTGTTCCTTTGCATGTTTGTCACACTTAAGTGTTTCGGAACATCAAACCAATTTAAACAATAGTCAAGGACAACACAAGTAAACACAAAATGCAATTTGTAAATGAAGGTGTTTATTATTAAAGGTGAAAAAAAATCCAAACCATCATGGCCCTGTGTGAAAAAGTGATTGCCCCCCTTGTTAAAACATACTATAACTGTGGTTGTCCACACCTGAGTTCAATTTCTCTAGCCACACCCAGGCCTGATTATTGCCACACCTGTTCACAATCAAGGCATCACTTAAATAGGAGCTGCTTGACACAGTAAGGTCCACCAGAAGATCCTTAAAAGCTACACATCATGCCGAGACCCAAAGAAATTCAGGAACAATTGAGAAAGAAAGTAATTGAGATCTATCAGTCTGGAAAGGGTTATAAAGCCATTTCCAAAGCTTTGGGAATCCAGCGAACCACAGTGAGAGCCATTATCCACAAATGGCGAAGACATGGAACAGTGGTGAACCTTCCCAGGAGTGGCCGGCCGCCCAAAATTACCCCAAGAGCGCAGCGACGACTCATCCAAGAGGTCACAAAAGACCCCACAACAACGTCCAAAGAACTGCAGGCCTCACTTGCCTCAGTTAAGGTCAGCGTTCATGCCTCCACCATCAGGAAAAGACTGGGCAAAAATGGCCTGCATGGCAGAGTTCCAAGGAGAAAACCACTGCTGAGCAAAAAGAACATCAAAGCTCGTCTCAATTTCTCCACAACACATCTTGATGATCCCCAAGACTTTTGGGACAACATTCTGTGGACCGATGAGACAAAAGTGGAACTCTTTGGAAGGTGTGTGTCCAAGTATATCTGGCGTAGAAGGAACACTGCATTTCATAAAAAGAACATTATACCAACAGTAAAATATGGTGGTGGTAGTGTGATGGTCTGGGGCTGTTTTGCTGCTTCAGGACCTGGAAGACTTGCCGTGATAAAAGGAACTATGAATTCTGCTGTCTACCAAGAGATCCTGAAGGAGAATGTCCGACCATCTGTTCGTGTACTCAAGCTGAAACGAACTTGGGTTCTGCAGCAGGACAATGATCCTAAACACACCAGCAAGTCCACCACCGAATGGCTGAAGAAAAACAAAATGAAGACTTTGGAGTGGCCTAGCCAAAGTCCTGACCTGAATCCTATTGAGATGTTGTGGTATGACCTTAAAAAGGCCGTTCATGCTCGAAAACCCTCTAATGTAACTGAATTAGGACACTTCTGCAAAGATGAGTGGGCCAAAATTCCTCCAGGACGCTGTAAAAGCCTCATTGCACATTATCGCAAACGCTTGGTTGCAGTTGTTGCTGCTAAGGGTGGCCCAACCAGTTATTAGGTTTAGGGGGCAATCACTTTTTCACACAGGGCCATGATGGTTTGGATTTTTTTTCACCTTTAATAATAAACACCTTCATTTACAAATTGCATTTTGTGTTTACTTGTGTTGTCCTTGACTATTGTTTAAATTGGTTTGATGTTCCGAAACACTTAAGTGTGACAAACATGCAAAGGAACAGGAAATGAGGAAGGGGGCAAACACTTTTTCACACCACTGTATATATATACACTCTTTGCAGTGCAAATTACGTAAGTGGCCTGATGTTTATACTTTTGCGCTGGTGTGTGCGTCGAGCCGACATGTGAGTGTGTGAGTGTGTGTGTGTGTGTGTGTGATAGAGTGAGGGAGGAGTGAGAAAGTGACAGCAATTAGCTTCGAAGCGAGTAGCCACTCTAGAGTCATAGTGAGAGAAACCAAGTGCCCCCGTGTTTTCTGACCGTGGTGGGAAATCTTCAACAGGAAAAGTTACCCCCCCCCTTCTTGAATTCATAACGCCATACCTGTCTCTCATTGACTGACTCCTTGTGTTGTTCGTTGTGTCCGACTATGCGTGCTTATGAACACCCGCCCAACTCTATCTCTGATTGGCTTACTCAACCTCAACCAATCGTCAGCATTTATGTGCTTGTTTCATGCACGGCCCACTAACCAAGGAAGAACAGTAAATTACCTTTGCCTCTCGGCTCAGAGATCAGAAAAAACAGCTTCAATTATAGTAACGCGTAACATTTTTCGGCGGTAACGGTGTTATTAAGATGGGAACAGTAATCAATTAACGCTGTTATTCCCATCACTGAATACTAGAATGCAATATACATACGTACAATATACATGAAATAATAATAGGATAAAATACAAAAACAAATAATATATTGAATATGAATTTTTTTCATTGGCTTAAGCTCTTTTGAAGCAAACTACAGTTTTTGCTAACACTTTACTTGAAGGTATCTACATAAGAGTGACATGACCCTGTCGTGAACACAATACACATGAACCCTAACCTTAACCCTAACAATATCTAATGACAATTACCAAAAGAAGCGTTGTTTATAATGTTTATGACACATTCATGACAGTGTTCTGTCACTCTTATGTAGATACTTTCAAGTAAAGTGTAATCCAGTTTTCTTTAGTAGCTAATACTGGCTTCTTGTCCATTTGTGTTTCGACCACTGTGTCAAACTCGTCTCGTGCTTTGTGGGTGTGACTCTTTGCCGTGTCATCACCGTTCATATCTATACAGCCTATGTGTTTATGATAAAGTTCTTTACAAAAGCACAGCAAGTTCTTTATAGATCTACCCTCTCATTTTGCTCCAGAGTGTGCACCAGACTGATGCATTTAACTTTAAAATGCACAAAATTCCCCTCTGGCCGAGCATGCCGCAGGGTAAAAAATGGACATGTGGATCTCCAATTCTGATAATACAATGTTATATCACATATTTAAATTAACATTCAAGCTACTACAGTTCATTGTGAAACTGCAGGTCTACAGACACCACACTTGTCCTTATTCGCAGCATTAGTCAGGGCTTAAACATTTAACAGGATGAAACTGAGCAACACTCAGCTATGAAAAGTCCAAATGTAATTAATGAGAATTATTTCAGTGTGGGAACGCGGACAAAAAAAAGGATCAACGGGAGATTATACTGCAATCTGTTCAATGAGAAGAAACACACACACCCACACACACACACATACACACACAGAGGCTCCCACACATATTCTGATTAGATTTTGGAAGCCAAGCTTTCCAACAATAAATGACCTTTATGTAAATATCAACACGCAGAAGGTGCTCAGGTTCACAGCTGCCTGAGTCCGTTCATTAGGTGTGTGTTCATTATAAGAGAGAGGAAAAAAAGTAAAGTAAAGTAGTAAATAAATATTTCCTATGACGGTCCAGCAGTGGAAGGTGCAATCTGAATCCCAACTAAACTGCTTTAAACAACACAGCTGATATGATTTTTTTGCAGTATGGCACGTTAAAAAAATGGAACAGAAAAGCAGAAGAGAGGAGGACGGAAATCAATGTTTTTAAAATTAATAACAAATGTTTCTGAAACATTGCTTTCAAGTCGGAATGCTGATGTTAACATGTAATTTTTTCATCAGTTTATTTGTCAGGGACAATGTAGCGCACATTATTACATACATAATTATTACAGTCAAGGCCATAACAATATGGGTAGATGTGTTACATGAAAGGTTTCTAATTTGCACCCCAGGCCCTGGTCAGGCCTTTCTAAAAAGATTATAGAAATATAATTTTTAAAAGAACTATATAGTGTGAGTTACACAATCATGCAAATAATACATTGACTAAGTTTCCATCCACTTTGGTAAAAAACTCATAATAAAGCTAGTGAAAGTGTGTTTCATTCCAACAGCTTTAAAGTGAATAAAAACCTGTGCGGAATGACGTCACATGCTGTTTTGCGATCAAATTTGCCATATCAAATTGATTTGAGACATTTTAAGGTGTTTCCATTCATTTTCGCACTGAAGCGCACAACATTCAACAAACATTTGCGAACAAAGTTTTTCTAGACAAAATGGATCTACCAACAAATGATCAATATGGCACAAGTTGTAATAGTGCTTATATGCCAGCTGATAGCGACATATCAAGCTATAATAAGAAAACAATGACGCTATGATGATGCAGATGTAACTTGCCTTTTATTGTCCCTCCGGCACCGCTGCGAGACGCCTTTGTGTGGTGTTCAAAAGAAAAATTATGCTATTTATTATTTTTTCTTACTCAAACTCATTGGACTTGGCTCATTTTCTGTGACAAACCTGGCCCTGCAGTCCCACGTCGAAGTGTCCTTGGGCAGGACACTTAACCCCGACTTGTCCCTGATGCTGTGGTGAAATGTTCCTGTATGTAAAGGTCCTAAATGTCCTAAGGTCAAATTTGACCTGTTATCAGTTACCTTTTTTATTTATTTTTTTGGCACAAAAAAATGGCCCGTCAAAATAAGTCCTGAAAATGTCAACAAAAAAATATGAAAAAACATTAAAAAAAAGGACCCACAACATTGAAAAATTTAGAAAAATGTCGGAAAAAGCCATAATAATGTTAATAAAAGCACTTTCACCTGTTCTGATTATGTTGTAATATGATAAGCACCGATAATGATCTTTTACCTTTTTTATAATTGAATTTGCAAACGAAAATGATCATAGATATGATCTCACATCTAAACATGGCAAATATGGCATAAATGATGTATATATCATTGGTTATTGAGCTAAAGTTAAGCTCTATTTACCTTTGTGTTGTCTTTAACAAGGAACTCGCCCTTTAGGTCAAATTTTTTTCTTTGTGCTTTTCCGATGTTTTTGCCGCTTTTTCTGATTTACTTGTCACTTTTTTCAGCTTTTGGCGCTTTTTTTAAAAAAAACCTGCGCTGGTTTAATAATAGGTTTTACACTTATTCTTAGAATTCATGTCAACAAATCTCATTTGTATCAAATTATGCACACATTTCTAGTCAAAAAGGCAGAAATTATTAATTATTTTACCTAATAGTTAAGATCAGAGGATGTTGATGTTATGTCAAAGTTTAGTCCGGATACTGTTTTGTAACCATAACATTTTTTTTTTTTTTATTCTATAAGATTAAAAAAGTACCCAAAAAATTCAATGAAAGTAATCATTTTACCTGAAGAATGTTGTATGGAATCATCCATGTTATTTTTTGGGCAATTTGGTTGTAAGAAATCCATATTTCTGATATAAAACACTTTGAAACGGGTCAATTTGATCAGAGGACAACACAAGGGTTAAAGTATTTTTTATTACATAAATTGTTATGGCTGTATTGATTTAAAAGTCTTATTATGTAGTGGGTCCACCAGACCTGGGAATATTGGCTGTGTAACAAAAATATGAACACCACACAAGGGTTAACAAACTCTTAATTAGTTAATTTACCCTGAGATGGGAACCACTAAACCTGCTGTATTGTTTTCATATCATTTTTTTGTATTATCTCAGTTTTGTTTTCCTAGATCCATCCTTCTATATGTTTGCATGCTTCACTTTTTCCTGTATTATGTTGTAGTGTTTGATTTCCTCTGTGTTGGTCTAGCTTTGTTTCCCGTTAAGTCTGATTAGTCCCTGATGTCTTTCACCTGTTCATCTGCCCTCATGTCACCAGACTCAAGTTACAACCCGTGCCTTGTGTGTTTAGTCTCTGTACTCCCTTTGTCTGGTGTCAGTTTGTAATATTTGGCATCTGGCAAGTTCTGCCTGTTTTGCTAGTGATGTTTCCTAGTGTTCCTGGGGCACGTTCAATCTCAAAATGGTGTGCAGTTTGTGTGCGTTTTGTTACGGTTTCCTGGTTTAACGACATGTTTCCAAGGAACGGTGTGGCTTTGAGGTATGTTTTCTCTCATTTTGTGGGACTGCCAGAGATGTTTGCCAATCAGAAGCGACGTGGTAATTAAGGTCCTTGTCACACCTAAAAGTCTGAACCAAGGTTTGTGTTTTTCATACATTTCATAGAGTAGGTTTTGGTTTCACACTGCAGTTGTGCAAGAGCACTAAATAACTATACATACTATACAGCTGTCAGCTCTGAGCGCTAACACCGTCACACTCCCTCTCTCTCATGGACACACTAAGCACTGAGCTGTTCCTTACAGAAACTTCTGGCAGGCTATCGACTATAACACGTCGATAGCCTGCCAGAACTTTCTGTATTTGGTCTGAAAGTCTGAACCATAAAAAAATGCTTTCACACCAGAAATGAACTTGTGTTCGAGTTTGATCCTACAAAGTCTTTGGTATGGACTGTGGTCAGGGGTGCTTTCACACCTGTAATTTTGGTTCTAATCAAATTGAAAAGTCTATGCGTTTGCGCACACAAGATCTTGTTTCTTCAATGGGGATGCAAGCTTGATTCAAAGCATGGATTCCAATAGAGGCCAAGAAGGTCATAAAGGCAGATTTCTCAGCCGAGTAATCAATGAAATCCACATCTTCAGTTCCCCTCCCCAGGATGTAGGGGATCACAGTGGAATTCCATAGCACCTATAGGTCTGCCTAGTCCACAAAACATTCCGGGATGAGAGAAAAACGTGTACTGGTTTATTGGCATTTCTTTAAACTGGAATCAGCTGCAATGCTGCTGCAAAACAGCCTCGGGACAGAACTTGTTTTGGTGGAACATGTGACTAGCTGTCTGGATTTACCCTGCAGAGATCTGAGGAGCACTTAGACATAGTCCTCAGAAATCCACCAGAATTTAGAGTTCCAACACAAAGAAAGCGGAAGCTGAAAATTGATTTTTTTTTAATTAATTAATTTTTTCTTACTTTTTTTGTCGTTTTCAACACTACGTAACACTAACTTAACTTTAGTTTTACAGTTATTTTTGGAATTTATGGTCCATAAACTTAATTTTTAGGAAATTATACCTAATGTTTGAGTTAGAAAAGCAGAAATTAGGAATTATTTAGGCTAAAATTAAAGGAATGGATGTTGATGGATAATCACAGACTGGAATATGTCAGCTTTTGCTCAATACTATTTCAAAACCACTTTTTCAAATGCTATAAAATGGAATAAGAAAATTTAATGAAAGTAGAGATTTGTACTTGACAAAGAGCGTTGTGTGGAATCAATCATGTTATTTCGAGTAATTACAATTGGGTAGTTAAAAAGAACATTGATAAAGGAAAACGGGTCAATTTGACCCGAGGACAACATGAGGGTTAATAAAGAGTTACTGAGGAGGGATACAAGCTCTCAAGGCTACCTTAACTGTCAGTTACCAGTTAGTTAGTTAGTTAGTTAGTAAGCTTGTGACAATTTCACAGTTTATAAAAGAGACATATTTCAGACTCTTAACTGTAAACTTAATTGGTGTTTTGTTTTAGTTTTCCCACAAGAACTTAAAAAAACCTGGATCTGGCCTCGCGCCCGCCCACCCTGCTTGTGCTAAGTTTACAGGTGAAAGAACAGTGCGTATCCAGATGGTGAGAAACATTGGAGAGATTCAGTCATACATGTTTGAGCCTCAGTCAGACTCTGAAGAGTCTGTTGCCCACCAAAATCAGAATGTAAGTGTAGGCTAGGTTTGTTAGCTTAACTGGCAGAGTTTGGCAATTCATTGACGCTGTGTTTTCGTTCTTTGTAGGGAAAGTCTGTAGGTTTCAGGTTTCTTCTGGCTTTTGCATGGACAGCGATTGGCGTTTGCATCTATGACGTACCTAATCTAGCTTGCCAGGGGATGTTTGAATCTCAGATTTGAGGGAAGGGCTCACCCCCCCCCTTCCCCATTCAGGAGAGGAATGTGAAATCCATCTGTCATTGCACACAAGTGAACTCAACTGGCATACATGGCATTGATAGGAGCATTATCCAAAAAGACATTTAACATGCACCACTGAAGAGAAGATGCCACATACATCATTAGAGGAAGTTAACTGTTCACACCATATAGTAACGTGAGATATATAAATTAGCTAGATATACTGGTAACGTAATTTGCTCCTACCAGTGTATCACCTTGTGTACTTCGTCCATAGCAATCCTCTAATATTGGTGCCAAAATGTCCCAGGTAAATAGTAAATGTCATAACCGTATTCTTTGTACATCATTACAATCATTCCCCGAGAGAATGATGCAGGCCGACCTTGTGGACGATTCAAATTTTCTTGAAATCTAGGCATTTTCAGTGTGCAACTTGCTTGCGTAGTTGGTTGTTGTTCCCAAAGCAGACAGCATTTAAGTACGGCAACACACATTGAGTCGAAGGCGAGGCGTGCTTTCTATTCATCAATAAATTAGTTTTTTTTAAAGGGAAGGTTCGGAGTAATTTCACCCTAGGGTTCTTTGCACCATCACCTCAAGCCAAACAACACCCCATAAGCTGTTTTCCCTTGTTCTAACATTGGGCGTGTTAGCACTATCAGCAGAATGACTTAGTGCAGGCACTAATGGAACCAACTCTGTATCTTGTAAATTGCCCCACTAATAATGTCTGGAATGGTCCCAAACTTCTACCGTAGTACAAACAGGTTCTGTACTCGAAGGTATTAGAAAGTTTGTAAGTACACCAAGGCAGGGCAGCTTTATTTGTATAGCACATTTCAGCAACAGGGCAATTCAAAGTGCTTTACATAAAAACGATGAAACAATCAAAACAGATAAAACACAAGAAAGTTACAGTGCAGCATAAGAAAATAAATTTTGAAGAAATTGACAACCATTTAAAGAAAGGCAACAACTGAACGCTGCTTCCCCCTGTTTAGTTCTGACTCTGGGGACAGAAAGTTGGGTTATAGTCCCCCTGGCAATAAGGTTATGTAAATTTGTGTCACTATGGTAATTTATTTTGTTTTCCATAATCTGAGCCAGTGGAAGCATGTAGATGTTAAACAGAAGAACCCCCAGAATGGAGCCTTGGGGAATTCCACACTTCATATTTGTATGCTCAGACGCATAATTACCTATAGCCACAAAGTAGTCCCTATTCTTTAAGTCGGATTCAAAACAGTTTAGTACTGATCCAGAAAGGCCAACCCAGTTTTCCAATCAGTCTAGTAATATGTCATGGTCGACCGTGTCAAATGCAGCACTGAGATAAAGTTATATTAAGACTGAAATTTTGCCACTATCTGTGTTAAGGTGGATGTCATTAAAGACTTTGACAAGAGCCGTCTCACTGCTGTGGTGTGGTCGGAAACCCAACTGAAAGGTATCAAAACTGTTGTTTAGTGACAAGAAATGGAAAACCGCTTTTTCAATGATTTTACTTAAAAATGGAAGGTTTGATATCGGCTTACAGTTGCTCATTAGTGACGAGTCTAGATTGTTAGTTTTAAGAGTGACTCGATTACTTCAGGGCCTGTGGGAAGATACCTGAAAGAAGAGACGTGTTCACAGTCTGTAGAAGATCAGAAGCCAAACAAATCGAAATTTATTTGGAAAACACCCATTGGTAGAATATCAAGGCAACAGGAGGAGGTTTTCAGATGTATAATTGCTTGAACACTCTGACAACACATATCCTGTACTTGATATGGAGGCACTGACTGTTTGTCTAATCTTCAGAATTTTGTCTTTGAAGAAGGAGGGAAAATCATTGCAGGCCTTGGTAGACAAAAGTTCAGATGCCACTAAAGCACGTGAATTATTGTTTCTAGCGATGTCAGAGAAGAAGGATCTCCTTGCATTCCTCAGTTCCAAATTATAAATGCAAAGTCTCTCTTTATAGGTGTTATAACACTCTCTTTTCTTACCAGAGACAGCTTTGGGGGAGTGGGAGCAATGGCATCAATCACATTTGTAATTTTACAATTGAAATGATCTACAAGCTCAGTGACTGAGAGCCCCGAGAGGGCGGGTGTGGAGGAGAAAAGCTGAATGAATGTTTCACTGGTGTTTTCAGTGAGATACCTTTTTGTTTGGACACTTTTGGGCACAGAGATAGAGCCGTTAAAGAAAACACAGGAACGATCAGAGAGCAACGTCAAGGCACCACAACCTTGGAAATGTTCAGACCCTAGGAGATAATCAAGTCCAGAGTGTGCCCCCTTATGTGGGCTCCGTCCAGGAGTTTAAATAGCACTTGCCTGATGGCTTTTACTCTCTGCTGCTAGCGCTGCTAGCGCTGCTAGCTAGTTAGCTTTCCGATTCTCCTCCATTAATGGTCGCTTTGTGTATTCAGGCTTGAATAGGTACGGGCGACCTTCGAAATTCAGCCACTCTTCGTCGCGTTCAATGTCAACCTCAGACTCTGCCATTTCATTGATCTCTTCTTCTGTTAAATCACGTCTTAAAACCCACCTCTTCTCTGTGGCCTTTGACACCTAGTAAGATGTCAACTTCATTTACGGCATTTAATTATTTATTGTGCAGGTATTATTTTTACTCCTGTTATAATGTTATGTTTCTTTTTGTATTTTTCTGTACAGCCCTTTGGTCAACTTCGGTTGTCTTAAAATCCTTAACAAATAAAGTTGGATTGGATTTTTGCTCTTTCTTGCGTCTAGCTTGCTTGCTTTGGGGCTAATTGATTAGCGGTGCAGAGGGAGGGAAGTCTATTAGGGCCTTTTTATTAAATTTTACAGTATAGTTTATTTTGTGTAGATATGTAGCTCATTTAAGACATGTTATGGTTGAAATAACTATACCAATACAGGTAGTTATGTATATCTCGTACATTTGCCGTAATGTGCAAAAAAATGGTTATTCCAATAGAAGGAACATTCAAACGTCATTTTTGGCCAGTTTCTTATGTATCTTGGATTGATCAAATGAAACGAAAAATGAGAAGAGCCTTCTGTGTGCGCAGTCGTTTGTTTTCTTTACTCACCACCGTTTTCAGCCGGTGGGACACACCCCGCCAACTAGGGCCACGGTCGCGCACCGCCTTGCCGGTCGGGGGCCTTTACATCTTTAAAGATTTACAGCACTGCTGACCAGTTTGTTTTCGCAGGATGTAAAGGTTGTAGTTCAAAACGCTGAGTACACCCAAAGGGGAGCAGTATGTGTGTGTGTGTGTGTGTGTGTGTGTGTGTGTGTGTGTGTGTGTGTGTGTTTGTGTTACGGCTCTAACAAACACACTCCTTGTATCAACTGAAGCATTTGAGAGCAAGCTTTGCAACTGATGTGGTTGTTCCTTTTATACAGCATCTGAACACACACACACACACACTCTGACCATAAAGCCCAGACCTCAGCGTTGCATGTGTTGGCAAAATGAAGCAGCCTCTCCTCATCTATGTGTTGATTTGAGTTTGGTGAAAACCAATAAATCCGTGGTTCCCCGTCTTCCTCTCTCTCTCCCCTCTCTTCTTTTTCCAATTTTTACTTTTCCCTCTCTCTGGGTCATCCTTTCCCTCGCTCTTTCCCCTCTCTCGCCCAGAATATCTCTCAACTTTACCCTCTCTCTCTCTTCCCCCTTTTCTGTTTGCTGACTCGGCATCTCTGCCTTCCTTTTAACCTCAACACACACACACACACACACACACACACACATGCACACACCCCTCAACATTGCTCTTAAGCACAATAGCAATATTCAAATGTGCTCCCACATGGCTACTGTGAGTCGTCCATGTCCAGTCAGCATAAGTTGAAGTCGAACACGGCAACCTACATTTGTGTTTAATAAATCAAAAGGAGGTAAAAATAATCAGCCCTTATTTCTGTTAAAGATCATTTTTAGGACTTGCTGTGTGAGTGTGGATTCAGCAGATAGGAAGGATGCGAGAGACAAGAGCAGACGATCTTTCATTTGAAATAATCCATGAAAATGGCCATATAGTTCCTGAATCATCTACAGTATGTACAGTACTTCCTGTTATGTTAATTATATCTCATCATTCCTTTGGTTAGGGATTTAAAGTAAGATTAAGTTTTTATGGGTAAATTCAACATGCACATAAACACCAGGGGTAAAATTGTACTTAACTGAGAGAACAACTTTTACTTTATAAACAGAAGGAAGTGGCCTGAACTTGACCCCAGCTGCCTCTCCCAAGCCCTCTTTCTCTCTTTATACGCTCTTACACACACACACACACAAACTGTACATACATACTGGACACCTGTGTAAACCATCTGCTTGGCACCCGCCTCCTTATCCCAAAAAAACACCCAGGACCGGGATCTCTCTCACAGACACACACACACACACGCACACGCACACGCACGCACGCACGCACGCACGCACGCACGCACGCACGCACGCACGCACGCACGCACGCAGGCTTCTAGAAACATCCACCCTCACACTCTCAAACCCAAATCAACCCAGAATTCTGCAGGAGAGAAACTTAAACGCGTGAGATTTGACACCTGCTGAGCTTCTCCCAGTGAAAAGAACGTCAGTTCCTCCTCCGGTCTTTAACTGTTTAGTAATTATCACTTGTACCTGAGTGAGCAGGTGGGGGCTGCTCGCCACATTCCAGTCACATGTGGAAGCTGCAAACCTCTACTAGTAGTGGTAGTAGTACTAGTAGTACTAGTAAAACCTCTGTGTGAACTACATGAGTCTAATTAAAATATCATAAAAGAAACATGTCTTATTTCTGTATTAGAGCCCAATTGATATATTGGCGGGCCGATATTTTCGGCCGATATTCTATTCATTCATCAGAATCCTTTATAATGACAAATAAATTATTCTGATAAATGAAAATTTCAAAAATCCAATAAAAAAGGATAGTCAACCCTGTTATGAGTATGTTGCATAGTCTGTCCACCAGAGGGCGCTCTACAACGTCCCTGTCTTAAGTTTAATCTTAAGTTTGTGTTTTTCTACATTTAATTTATCAGAAGTTGGAGTTTACCCCGGTGGACGAGAGGGTCGCCTCCCTACGCCTGCGGGTGATGGGGGGGGGAAACTCTGACTGTTGTTTGTGCATATGCACCAAACAAGAGTTCGGAGTATTCGGCCTTCTTGGAGACCTTGAAGGGAGTCCTGTATGGGGCTCCAGTAAGGGACTCCATAGTTCTGCTGGGGGACTTCAACGCACACGTGGGTGATGATGGAGATACTTGGAGAGGCGTGATTGGGAGGAACGGCCTCCCTGATCTAAACCAGAGTGGTTGTCTGTTGTTGGACTTCTGTGCTAGTCATGGATTGTCCATCACAAACACCATGTTCGAACATAGGGATGCTCATAAGTGTACGTGGTACCAGAGCACCTTAGGCCAAAGGTCAATGATCGATTTTATAATCGTTTCCTCTGATCTGAGGCCGTATGTTTTGGACACTCGGGTGAAGAGAGGGGCAGAGCTGTCAACTGATCACCATCTGGTGGTGAGTTGGGTCAATGGGTGGGGGAAGACTCTGGACAGACCTGGTAAACCCAAACGGGTAGTGCGGGTGAATTGGGAACGTCTGGAGGAGGCCCCTGTCCGACGGACTTTCAACTCACACCTCCGGCGGAGCTTTTCGGGCATCCCTGTGGAGGCTGGGGGCATTGAACCTGAGTGGACAATGTTCAAAGTTTCCATTGCTGAAGCTGCGGCGGCGAGCTGTGGTCATAGGGTCTTAGGTGCCTCAAGGGGCGGTAACCCACGAACACCCTGGTGGACACCGGTGGTCAGGGAAGCCGTCCGACTGAAGAAGGAGTCTTTCCGGGATGTGTTATCCCGGAGGACTCCGGAGGCAGTTGCAGGGTACCGACGGGCCCGAAGGGCGGCAGCCTCTGCCGTGACAGAGGCAATGCAGCGGGTGTGTGAGAAGTTCGGAGAAGACATGGAGAAGGACTTTCGGTCGGCACCAAGGTGTTTCTGGAAAACCGTTCGCCACCTTAGGAGGGGGAAGCGAGGAATCATCCAAGCTGTATACAGTAAGGATGGGACGTTGTTGACCTCAACAGGGGAGGTAATAGAGCGGTGGAAGGAGCACTTTGAGGAACTCCTAAATCCAGCTGACACGCCCTCTGTGGTAGAGGCAGAGCTGGAGGATGATGGGGGATTGTCGTCAATTTCCCTGGTGGAAGTCGCTGAGGTAGTCAAACAACTCCACAGCGGCAAAGCCCCAGGGATTGATGAGATCCGTCCAGAAATGCTGAAAGCTCTGGGTGTGGAGGGGCTGTCTTGGTTGACATGCCTCTTTAACATTGCGTGGAAGTCTGGGACGGTGCCTAAGGAGTGGCAGACCGGGGTGGTGGTTCCCCTATTCAAAAAGGGGGACCAGAGGGTGTGTGCCAATTACAGGGGTATCACACTTCTCAGCCTCCCTGGTAAAGTCTACTCCAAGGTGCTGGAAAGGAGGGTTCGGCCGATAGTCGAACCTCGGATTGAAGAGGAACAATGTGGATTCCGTCCTGGCCGTGGAGCAACGGATCAGATCTTCACTCTCGCAAGGATCTTGGAGGGGGCCTGGGAGTATGCCCAACCAGTCTACATGTGTTTTGTGGATCTGGAGAAGGCGTATGACCGGGTCCCCCGGGAGAAATTGTGGGAGGTGCTGCGGGAGCCATCCAATCTCTGTATGACCAAAGCGAGAGCTGTGTAGTCGGGGCGGGGAGGGGTTGCAGTTCGGTGGGCTCGGGATCTCATTGCTGCTTTTTGCAGATGATGTGGTCTTGATGGCGTCATCGGCCTGTGACCTCCAGCACTCACTGGATCGGTTCGCAGCCGAGTGTGAAGCGGCTGGGATGAGGATCAGCACCTCTAAATCTGAGGCTATGGTTCTCAGCAGGAAACCGATGGAGTGCTTTCTTCGGGTAGGGAGTGAGTCCTTACCCCAAGTGAAGGAGTTTAAGTACCTTGGGGTCTTGTTCGCGAGTGAGGGGACCATGGAGCGTGAGATTGGTCGGAGAATCGGAGCAGCTGGTGCGGTATTACATTCAGTTTATCTCACCGTTGTGACGAAAAGAGAGCTGAGCCAGAAGGCAAAGCTTTCGATCTACCGGGCAATTTTCGTTCCTACCCTCACCTATGGTCATGAAGGCTGGGTCATGACCGAAAGAACGAGGTCCAGGGTACAAGCGGCCGAAATGGGTTTCCTCAGGAGGGTGGCTGGCGTCTCCCTTAGAGATAGGGTGAGAAGCTCAGTCATCCGAGAGGAGCTAGGAGTAGAGCCGCTGCTCCTTCGCGTCGAAAGGAGCCAGTTGAGGTGGTTCGGGCATCTGGTAAGGATGCCTCCAGGGCGCCTCCCTAGGGAGGTGTTCCAGGCACGTCCAGCTGGGAGGAGGCCTCGGGGAAGACCCAGGACTAGGTGGAGAGATTATATCTCCAACCTGGCCTGGGAACGCCTTGGGATCCCCCAGTCGGAACTGGTTGATGTGGCTCGGGAAAGGGAAGTTTGGGGTCCCCTACTGGAGCTGCTGCCCCCGCGAACTGATACCGGATAAGCGGATGAAGATGGATGGATGGATGGAGAAGTTTAATATACTGTATTTTGATGTTCCTCTGTTCTGTGACAAAAAAATTATTATCATATTATTGTAGTGAGAGCTCCTAAATAACTACAAATAACTAATGTTAGGGAAATCTGTTTGTTTTGTTACGTGTTTCTGGATTTTTTTTTTTATATCGGCCGATATATTGGATTTTTTAAATAACTAAATATTTGTATCGGTATCGGCCTTAAAAACCCTTTATCGGTTGGGCTCTATTCTGTTTTTTGTGCATATTCATTGTTCATCTTTCATCAAGGCTTTTTGTCTCTCATATTCCGTCCCATCCATATGGAAAACCATCACTTATAGTCTCCTTTACCTGTAGATTGGTTCAGTTGGTCAAATGAAAAATCACATCCATTGTTGGTTTTGTGTCAACTGAGAAGTGCAGACTTGCTATCATATGGACTGACAGCTACTCATTCATTGGTTTGTTGATGCCATTCTATATTATTTGTATTACATAAACCATCATATACCGGTGAGTGAGCATAATAGTCCAGACTGCAACTTTACCTCAGGTAGAAACAGGAACAGAGCCATATTGCTCAAACAAATCCATTCATCCATTCCATGAATCATAAAGCTTTTTTTAACCTTGGAGAAAGGCAGACTACCCAGGATGAAGAAATGATTGATCCTGTATGAGTGAAGTCTGATTTTAAAAAGCTGAAATAGCTGACATGTTGTATTATAGAGAGGTTTCTGCAAAAGAAAAAGAAAGTGATAGCAGCTTCTTCCTCTGTGGTGGATTGTTTTACTGTTTTTAGGAACGGGGCACTTGATGAGTTCAACTGGAGGAGGAGAAGGAGGAGGAGGAAGGAATGTTCCAGAATGCTGATACTGGGGACAGATTATACACACACAAAAAAACACACAAAACACTCAACTTAAGCCAACACTCACCCACTCTTCCTCCCTCTCTCTCTCTCTCTCTCTCTCTCTCTCTCTCTTTTTCTCCAATCTCCAGGAGTACTCACACTTTTACGCACTCATACTTACACACACTTACACACACTCAGTGATCCGGGTGGAATCAAAGGGTATTAGCTGTGCGCTGCTCAGTTCCCCCGGTCCTTTCCCAGCATTCTCCACAGCTGTACGATTACACAGGTGTTTGGCAAAAACACTCTGTGTGTGTGTGTGTGTGTGTGTGTGTGTGTGTGTGTGTGTGTGTGTGTGTGTGTGTGTGTGTGTGTGTGTGTGATTAATTCCTCCCAGTGACTTAGCCCTGCTATTTCCTCGAACACCACTATCACATTTTAAATTCACTCCTTGTATTTTTTTTTCTTCCCATCTGTCAGTCTTCATTCATGTCTGTAGTTTCCTAGAAAAAAAAGCTGGTGACTTCAAGAGGCGGGGTCTGTATTTCGTGCTGTATATAAATATGGACGACATTAAAGCTCCCCGAAAGTGAAGCCAAAACATTTTTGAGGCTGGCTACAGTATAGGTCATAAACCCAGCAAGCTCCATGTTAGTTTTAGATGTTCCATGGCCCAAACTAAACAGTTAAAGTACATGTTAACAAATTTTTTCCAAAAGATGGTTTCTTTCATTTTAGGTAGTACTTACGCTGATGTTCAAGTGTTTTATTTTACCGATACGTTTCAGTTATTTGATGCCAAAACGGGGGGAAACGTCATAATTGGCAGCTGTGATTGACTTGCAATTGGTCGGGCAGGTCTATAGGCAGGACTTCAATACCATGGCGCCAATTTTTTTTTTTTTTTTTTTTAAATGGTCGTTTGTCCTCTGTCTTATGTAATTTGCATATAGCGTCATAATGCCATGTCTACATTACTTACATGGCATCTGATTAGAAGCTAGTCTCACTTTGTCCCTCAGCAACATTAAAATACTTTAGATTTGTGTACAGTTTCTGTTAATGTATTAAGTGTCCGTTTCATTATAATATTCACATTTAGTCCAGTAGTTATCCAACCTGTCCTGGTAACATTAGGTTAGTCCAGTAGTTAACCAACCTGTCCTGGTAACATTAAGTTAGTCCGGTAGTAAAATTAGGTTAGTCCAGGAGTTAACCAACCTGTCCTGGAATCATTAGGGTAGTCCAGTAGTTAACCAACCTTTCCTGGTAACATTAGGGTAGTCTAGAAGTTAACCAACCTTTCCTGGTAACATTACGGTAGTACAGTAGTTATCCAACCTGTCCTGGTAACATTAGGGTAGTCCAGTAGTTATCCAACCTGTCCTGGTAACATTAGGGTAGTCCAGTAGTCATCCAACCTGTCCTGGTAACATTAGGGTAGTCCAGTAATTATCCAACCTGTCCTGGTAACATTAGGGTAGTCCAGTAATTATCCAACCTGTCCTGGTAACATTAGGGTAGTCCAGTAGTTATCCAACCTGTCCTAGGAACATTAGGTTAGTCCAGTAGTTAGCCAACCTAGGACCTGATTTGGAAGGTCTAGTCCTACCAAGAAAGGATCCTTCACATTGAGAAACTGCTTGAGACTAAATACACAAGTAAAGGAGGGTTAACTGGGGACAGGTGACACAAGGGCTGGGGAACAGGTCACAGACATCAGGGTGAAGCAGAACAATCACAAAGGTGGAAAAACCAACAGACCGAAAGTAAAACAAGACAACACTAAAGAGAACAGAAACTACAAAATGAAACAGGAAATGGAAAACCAACAGAAAACTTGAAACCAACACAGAAACTTGACATAGGGACGAGACGTGACAAAATGTGGTCCCAAACCAAATACAAATGTAATTCTAGACATGATAAAGATGCTGGACAAAAAGGTAAGTGATAACCAAACTGTATCAATGAATCCTGAAGGGAACATGGACGTTTGAACCAAATGTCATGCCAATCCATCCAATCGTTGTTAAGACATTTCACTCAAAACCACAAATGACATCATGGTGGAGCTGGATAAGTGGGGGGGTTACCAAAATCATGAAGATTCATCCTCTGGGTAGCATGATTGTCTGTACAAAGCAATCTGATCCAGTAGCTGTTGAGATATTTTATACTGGACCAAAGTGGTGGACTGAGCTAGCCACTGAGCAGCTGACAGATTAACTAACAGATCAACATTGTCATCTGGAGGGCAATTTCTCACCTGCAATTTTAGTCAGGTTAAATCAGACTCTGGTTTGTTTCACACTTGCTGAAATTTGTTTGGGCAGGTGTGAACACGGTGACCACATTCGGGAGCAGACCATTTAGAGGGATTTCACACCTTCAGCCTTTAGTTTGGTTGAATCGAGCTAGAGTCTGATTGCCCCTTGGTGCGGTTCATTTGGGCAGGTAAGAACTCGCCAATCGCTCTCGGGTGCACACCAAAAGCGGACCAAACAAGCGTACCAAGACCTGCTTGAAGAGGTGGTGTCGGTACGCTGTCAATACAACTCTGGAGCGGACTCCGGTCAAGCTCGCCGTCCGTCACTCGTATCTCCGTGGTCAAACCAGCTGCTGTTAAAGTTTGAGACAGACACCGGTAGAGCAGAGCGAAGTCTCGGTGACCAGAGCGGACGTAGTAACGTCTCTCGCAAAACAATGTCTGATCATTTTAATGAAATGAGCTGGTTTGACCATGGAGATGCAAGAAACATGCACCAGTCCAGAACACAGGACATGTTCCTGTATTTACTTTCTTGCTCCCACCCCCAGAAACATCCGACTAATTCAATTCAATAAGAGGAGTGGATGTTCTTGCGTGTTTTGTAACGATGCATTTGGGTACGCTTGGATTTTTCCAGGTGTAAGAGTAAATCGCTCCAAGTTTACAAACTCACCAACTGATTCAGACCAAAGCAAACTGAACTACAGGTGTGAAAACGCCCAGAGTCCAGTCCCAAACAAAACCTGGTTTTCACCTTGATCCGACCCAACTGCAAGGTGTACTCTGCAAGCCAAACGGCCTGTTGTGCATAACAGTAGGCAGCTACTTGGAGAACTGCTTGGCAGTGTTTCTCTTGGAAATATGCATCTTTCTGTATTTACTTTCTGTATTTACCCAGACACATAAGACCAAAAACCTTAGTGAACGTTCACACATGGCCTGTAGTGATGCATTTTGGTTTGCTTGGATTTTTCATTGTGGAAAAAGATAACGAACCAAGGGGGAAAAAGGCTCCAAGTTTCATCTACGGATTCGGACCACATTAAAATTAGGTGTGAAAAGGTGAGCTGCTTGGGCTGTTTTTAACCGAACACTGAAGCGTTTTCTAGTCTGGTTGGTTTGTGGTGGTTTAACAGCTCATTCAAACTCTGGTGCTGCCTGAAAACGTGGGTCTCGCTTCTCTTCCAAGTGGAATAGATTTGGATTCACTTTGAGACTGTGATTTGACCCAAATATAGGAAACAAACCAAAAAACAGGTGCACAATACAACCTTGCACACAAGTTATGCCCCCATGATGTTGCGGAAACTTGGTACATTCTGATCTGTACATTTGTTCAAAGATTGCCTTAGATTTGGATGGAAACTTGAATGCTGCTGCTGACTAAAAGAGAGGCTGGATTTGCTCAAAGAACTTAATTTTTACTTTAAATGCTAAAGTAATTTGTATTTAAATTGTACAGTAACAACTTGTAATCCTTGTTTATGCCAAAGAATTCAGGTATAAGACATTATTTATCAGTGTATCTTTTGTGCACTGGTTATGTTTCTCTTTTTCTGTTATATAGGCTAGTATTACCAAACTATGCGGCTGTTCCACTAACTGAGTCACTCCAGGGAAAATGTCCCTTGCACCACCTTCTTTCCAGCTCATCGTTGAATAGCCTCTATGTATCTATCCAGGATGACTTTTTGTAGCTCAGTTTTGACCCAGATGTGACAGATGTAGTGTCAGACCATAACTGTGCATTCCTGCTCTGTTTTCAAGGTTAACACTCTCAGACTAAACCAGGATATGTTGTTCGAATGTTATGTAACTCGTTCCCGGCGTTCACATGTTGATAATGAAAGAGAAGCAACAAGAAGTTAACAGCTCAGCTTTGCTTTTTGTTAAACTGAAGATGAGTTAAGGTCATACAGTGCTGAACTAATGGAAGAATGAAAGAAGTGAAGAAAGAAACATGTTTGTAATAATGTGCTCACATTTCATTCAGCATTACAAACCACAAACCTGACAAACAGCTTAACAGATTTTTCTTTCTTTCTTTCTTTCTTTCTTTCTTTCTTTCTTTCTTTCTTTCTTTCTTTCATCTGGTTTTATATTCTTTTTCCATTTTGTTGCAGTGGAACAAGCTATATTATTGATATATTATGGCCTTGTAAGTTCTGCAAAAAGTCTATGAAAACAATTTCTCGTTTGACATCCTACAACAGAGAATATTATCATCTCATTGGAGTCATGTTTGTGTCTACCTGATGAATGTAAATCTACTTTTAGCTCTGTTTTTGGTCTCCACCCCCTGAGAAAATATTTGCTCTCTTTAGCTGCTAAATGTTTCACTTTCTTCCCCATCTTGTTGTTGTCGGTCTGCTAGTCGGTGCTGGGAAAGTTCTGCGGGTGAACCAAATTGTGTATTCAACTAGATTTTATGCAATTTACAACTTAAGAGCTCCGTAGATGAGGGAAACTTTGAATGTTTTTTTGTGGGTTTATCTCCATGAGCAACACCTGATATTACACATAATCATATAAATCGTTGTAAAGGTGACATGTATCGTGCATTTTTAGGTTCACACTTGTATTTTGGGGTTCTACTAGAATGTTTACATGCTTTAATGTTCAAAAACACTTATTTTTCTCATACTGAACATATACATACTGAATATACCTGTATTCACCCTCTGTCTAAAACGCTCCGTTTTAGCGCCTGTCTCTTTAAACCCCCCCCTAAAAAAAAAAAAGCCACATTCGCTCGGCTCCGATTCGCTTCCAAGAAAAATATGGCATGGTTGGAGTTACTCAGATAGGGGGGGTGGTATATTCTAATGAGCCTGCATGTCATTTAGGAGGGGGAGCCAAATCGGAATGGCTTGTTGAATCTCATGTTTTCTGATTTTAGGCAGGCCACAGTAACTGGATTGTGTTGTCTTATTTCACAGTTTGTAGGTTAGGAGGTAGGCCGTCCAGATACCTGAAATGCATGTGCACAAGCACTGAAAAAAGTGTCCCTTTTAATACAAAGGCATTGATTGGTGCAGCTTTCAAAACGTCATCAAAGCCCACTTTTGATTCGGTTTGTGGTCTAAATCTTCTGCAATGGCTCATCAGTGTATTTTCTTTCAGTATTTGCCTCTCTTAACCCTGCATTATACATTCCCCAAATGTGAGAGGGTATGTGGCAGTCAGCCTGAAGTGAATTTCATCACTATTCGTGAAATTCATACACCTTTGGACGTATACCAGAGGGCAGGGCTGTAGACAAGATCACCTTTGTCGAGTCCAAGACAAGACTGAGTCCAAAAAGGTTTGAGTCTGAGTCAAGGCCAAGTCCAGAACAGAAATAAAAGTCTTATACATAACAATATCAAGACACTCATGTTGGGTTATTTGTTGATATGAAAGCAAAAACAGTGTCACAACACCGATGATTTGTAAGTATAGCCATTCCTTCTGATATCATATAATCTAAAAAAAAACAGAATTAGATATGGTGATATCTCACAATAGCAGTGTAAAAACTGCTACTGCTACAGTAGGTAGTAGTACTGAGCATTGGAGCAACTAAATGACAACATAGCTTTACTCCACCGGTAGTGTAAAAAGAAGTGACCAGTATTGCAGAGTGTACCCTTATGGTTGGTTTATGCCTTCCCTAAAAAATATTGTTATTTGGACGTGGGTTAATAGGACAGGCATGTATTTTCAGAAAACATTAAAGTTTGGATAAACAACAATGAACAGAGTGTAATTTAAGATGTGTTCTTTTATTTGAGACAAAGTGCAGAATTTTAAAAATAAATAAATCTATCAGGAAGTTGTTTAAGGAAGGAGCAGGTCGGGACACACACACACAGATTGCACTCAAGGATTATGATTTGCAGAGAAATTCATAAGAACCATTTTTCAGAGTAAACTCAACAGTATTTGTACACCGTTGTGTCCTTCAAACGGCACGATGTGTGTGTCTCCATTTCAAACATCTCTTCAGGATGACTGCTTTCAGCAGCAGAGGTTGATTTTGGGCGACAATGCTTACATCCCCATACACCAAATATTTTGGGATGTACACACCAAAATGCAAGCTGCATTTGAAAAGATGACGTGTGTACAATCCATCTTTATAACAAAAGGAAGACAATCAAAAGTATATCCTTGACGTTCCACTTTTGAAAGTTCCAACAAATCAAGATTGGTTTAAAGAAATGCCCAAAAAAACTGAGCATGTTTTTCTCCTATGCCGGAATGCTGTGTGGACTAGCCAGACCCTCCTTGGCAGCGCTGTGGAGGAGGGTCTGGCAAAGCGTGACTACTGTATGTACTGTACTTTTGTTTTCGGTGAGAAAACCTCTCATATGGGCAACTTTTCCCAGTACTAACAAACGATTTATTGTCAGATGCTGCATCATATCAGCCTTCACCGACCTGTGGTATTCTGTCTATTATACGAACACACTTCAACACATCATTATCTTCACAACATCCATGTTAGTTTGTCTGGTCGGCGCCTCTGTGACGATATTAACTCAATTCATGACTATTCATATTGCGTAAAGTGTGTGGTGTGTTTTTTATTTCGCGATTTGGGATGCAACTTGTTGGTTGAGCCCCTGCTGAGGACCTTATATAAAGACCACAACTAAAAATGCATGACCTGCTTTAGTTTATATTGTACTGTTTACTTTTTATGGCATTTTTCACAAGCCACATATCTCTCAAATTCTGACAATGAAATGGCATTTTTCAGGTTTTCGAGACGTGTTTCTGTCTCAAGACACACACAACATAAAGCAAATTTTTCTTTTGCTGTAAATATGTCAGCAAAAGACAATATTACATTATGCAGATAAGTTGACATCCATCCATACGGCGTTCACTATACTTCCAAATATGGCTACGACCCTTTAGCAGACAAGAAGTGTGTACCTAAGACAATCTTTGAGCGCGCCGCTACAATTGTAGCCCCCCCCTAAACTCTGGAATGAGTTGCCTCTACACATATACTCAGGCTTTAAACACACTATGATAGTTGCCTTGTTATATTAGTGTCGTTTTGTCTTTAAACTGGTCCTTGGATCTTTTCTGTGGTCTGTTGATGTTCATATTATTTTTGATTGTACAGCACTTTGGTCTACTGTTTTTGAAATGTGCTTTATAAATAAATTTTGGGGCTCACGCTCCCAACAACACCTGCAGACCTACGACGATATGGGTCCCTTGTTCCTACCCTCTAATAAGGGTGGGAATCACCAGAGGCCTCTGATACGATATCATCCCGATACTTATATCATGATACATTATTGTGATTTTAAACTTATTGCAATATTCTGCAATATATTGCAATATATTACCTTTTTTCCAGCTTCTAATTTTTCCCAGTTTCAAATGATGTCCCCAAAGGAAACTTGATCAACATCTTTTACCAAATCACTTCAATTTCACTGCTGCAAAATGGGCTTGTCAATCAGACAAACTGACCAACACATATATAATAAAAGATCCATACTTGGCGTCTGTGGATCGATTCAATATGGCCAGAGAAAATATTGCGATACTATGCTGTATTGATTTTTTTCCCTCCACCCTAATCCTCTAATATGACCCACGGGAGTGTTTTCCATCCGTAATTGGTCGTCTTTAGTGTTGTGAAACGGTTCCTTTGGTTACGTTTAGGCACAAGAACAACTTTAAGTCGCGAAAAAGATCGTGGTTTGGGTTAACGCACGTGATGCTGAACGTGAGGTTTGTAAAGTAAAAAAAAATACTCCCTTTTCATATTCAAACGGGACTCTTCAAGCCAACCTACCCCAATTTGGAACGCTCATACTTCCTCAACTTACTTCCTGCTTTGCTCCCTAATAATACTATTAATAACTTATACTGCCACTAGAGGGAGTTGTCACTGTAAATGTAGATATGAGGCGTAAGTGCTGCTTGAACAAACAACCTATGGGAGCGTTTTTTGATGGGAGGACAATCTGGTCTGTCCGGTGCGTGCTGCCTAAGAGAGCTGTGGTGTGCTTACTGTCCACTTCATGTGTGACAAGATTGTCCGGTAAACGCTTTTCAACATCAAAACTGTTGATAAAATCTACCTCAGATCCAAGAACATAACACGTATTAAAACATGCTTGCGCTCATGGATTTTGTAACAGCGAGTGGGTCTGTGCTATTACATGGCTTGTAGTTTGTTTGAGAGTGAAAGGCTGTGAAGGGCCAACAGGCAGCACCACTTTACACTGCAACAAATAAGCCTTTATGTCCAACCTGCACCTGTGTGTTTTTAGTTGGCTTTTTCTCTGAGAGAAACCTGCACATGCAGGGTGTAATTTGCAGAAATAGGCCAGTCATTTTATACCTGCAGGCTGTGGGCTGCACGAAAAAAAGAAAGAAAAAAAAAAAGAGTATTTCCAGAGGGGTGGGGTTTGTCGCTGTTGTGATTTAAGTGTTGACCCATGGGGGGGTTAGCGTGCAGGTCAAGCACTGAACTTGTTACATGCTTGTTAGGCAAACAAAAAAAAAGCAAACACTATCACATAATACATTGAGGAAGATTTGGAAATACATACAGTCAGACGTACAGTATGTAGGGATGTCAAATATATGATTATATACAAAACAGACCACCTAACTAATTTTAAAAAAAATATAGAAAATAAATAAATTTTGGATTTATTTAGGGCCAATGTGACAAAATGCATTTGACTTCTGAGTTTAAAGTCAGAATCCCGACTTTAAAGTCAGGATTCTGACTTTTTTTTCCCCTCAAAATTCTGAGTTTAAAGTCAGAATGCTGAGACTATAATCTCACACTTCTTCTGACTTTAAACCGGAAACTCAAATCTAGTTTTCACACGGCCAAAATCCTCATAAAAACGATTATGATTTGACATATAAGTAGTTAGTTTTTTATATAATTAAAAAAAAAAGTTTTTATATTGTTTAGGTTCAAGCACCATTACAGTTCCAAACAACTTTAAAATAAAAAAATCACCTCTCCCTACCCCAATTTACCTAATCATCATCCGGCCAATCAATCAATCAATCAACCAATCAATCAATCAAATCAATTTTTCTTTAAAATCAATGCATCTTTCCTACAGATTCTCTGCTGTCTCCTGTTAAGCAGCAGCTCGGCGCGGTGGTGTTGGACTGTAGAGTGTAAGCTAGGTGGCCGCACCAACACATGTATCGCACCGAGGCTGTGCCAGACGCACATGGGCTCCGTCCTGCCTCTACCCGGGGATCTTCAGCAGCCGCAGCCGAGCGAAGGGGGACCCTCAGCCCGCGGTCTGCCTGGACTCTTCCTCTGACCCAACACACGCAGACAAACACACAAACCATCTCCTTTTTCCCCTTCCCCGAGAGGCTCCGCGGAGATCCTTTCCTGTCCTGTGTGCGCCTGCTGGCTGGCAGTCAGTCGCGGCGGACAAACCGCGTTGTTAACGCGCAGAGCTCGGGCTTGTTTTGGCTGGAGGGAAAAACCCACCAAAAACACACGCGAAAAGACTCCGCTCCTGTCGCCCTCCCCTTCTTCTTTTTATTTCCTGTCAGTTTTTTTCTTCTTCTTCTTGCGATTTCTTTCGTGCTGCCGAAGCAGGAACCCCGGGACTGAGCCCGTGCTCCGAGGATGAACTAGAATCGCGATCGAGGCTGCGAGCTTGTTTCACTGGATTTATTTCGCCGTGGAGGAGAAGAGATCCGGGAGCGGAGCGGTGCGGTGCGCAAAACGAGCCGAGGTCTTCCTCGTTTCTCTTCTCTCCTCTCCTCTCCCTCTATCTCTCCATCTATCAAATCTGTCTACCTGTCCTCCTCTGTCTATCTATCTATCTCTTCATTTGTTTCTCTGCTTTTAGGTCCGTGAGATTTTGCTAAAATGCATCATCAACAGCGGATGGCAGCTTTGGGGACCGACAAGGAACTGAGTGACTTACTGGATTTCAGCGCGGTAAGGAAACTGATCTTGTTCTTAAATGTTAACATGATTAGAATGACTAGTACCATGAGAGTCGTAGGAGAACATAAAGACGTCCCTACAGCGACCACTGTTTACACTGTTACATGTATAGGACTTGCACGGCACATAAGCCGCTTATTTTTAGTCTTTCAACTGTTTGCACAAAAGTGCGTTCATGTAGAGTAACTTGCAGGAAAGTCAGTGCATATTATTGGTTTTGTAATTTCATTTTTGTTTGTGTGTGTGTGTGTGTGCAGAGAATTGTGATGCTGCATTGGTAATTTTGTTGTCTTATAGATGCGAAACAGCGATTTGAAAATGTTCCCAACATCCATGGTAGTATATCTCATTTTAAGTCCTTTTTTTACCCTACATGTGTAGCCTGCTTTTTCTCTGCCCATGATAGGATTTTAGAAAATGTTTCTTTATTTTTTTTTTTCTTCTTCTTTTTGTCAGTGTGAGTTTTCTGAGGCTGTTCCATGCAACTCTGCACCGTGTTGTACACAATGTTTTCAGATGTCACTTTACTGTCCGCAGTCTAAATGTCCCTGCAGCAGGCTGGTCCATGCTCCGACTCATGACTCGCTTTCAAAGTTAAAAGTTTTTATTTATTTATTTATTTATTTATTTTTTTAAGAACAGCCTATGTTATGAACTTGACGCACAGTAAATAGTGTCCCCGCTCTCGGCCATGTTTTCTGTGCGCCTCTCCTCCTCTGGGAGCAACTTTGGTCTGAAGAGGAGGAGGGAAAAAACCCATCTGAAACACCCCAAAATGAAGAGAGAGAGAGAGAGAGAGAGAGAGAAAAAAAACATGACTGAGTAATATGGCTATGAAACGTAGAGAGACAGCCTGAACATAATGTAATCAGAAAATATCAGTAGGAATGAGGCTCGTGATACTGAATGACATGCAAATATAGGGGGATCACTACAGTGCATTTTCTTGCAAAAGGCCTATTGTAAGTTCCTGCAGGAATGTTAATGCAATAAAGAGAATAAGATCACAGCTGAGGCCTGCGTGCACAATGCAAGTCACCCAGTCTAGGAATATCATAGGAGGCACTATTAGCATATCAAATGAGATGTGAGAATAGTGATGCTGCACAAAATGCAAAAAAAAAATAGCTATAATTCCCATTGATGAATACAATTTAGTCTCCATTGGAATGTTGATTCATTAAAGAAACATCAAGATCACAGATGAGGCCCACACACACTGCTGTAGGAGCATTATAGAAGACTATAAAAAAAGTAATAATCTGCCACAATAATCCCCTTTAGCTGAATTCTAGTGATTTTTTTTTTTTTCAATAAACAGCCCTAGTCAAAAAGTTCCATAGGTTTTTCATTGTTTCCAATAGAATCTTTTGATATCGACTCAATATCAGGGCTGGGTATCACCAATGATTTCGTGAATCGATTCCGATTCACAATTTTGGATTACATTTCCGATTCAATTAGGTTGAAATTGTACAAGCAAGAAGCAGCCCTTACATATTTCTTTTTTTAATAATGCACCAGATTAATGTTTACATCACCACATCCATGGTAAAAAAAGGAGAGGCATATCATAAAATATCAATTCGAAGAGACATTTCGGGATTTTATTAATCAATTTCAGATCACTCAAACAAAGACTGTGACAGACTTTAATTGGAGTATTGATTATTTTAAGATTTTTTTAGAATATTATAGGACTGTTATTGTGAGATTTTGAACAAAAGACATACAGTACGATCCCTGTTACGTCAGAAATGAAAACCATAGACATAATATGCCTCAATAGCAATATTTTAATTACACAATATGTGTATATCATAAATAGCTTTTTAAAGTCTCTATAGAAATATTATGTATAAGTATCACAGATGTCCAACATCCTTGTAAACTCATCATATATTTCTAAACTAGTACAGTGACCTTTTCATTAGAAGAAAACATGAAATAAGAAAATTGTATTTATAATTCAGAACCACAGAGACATTAAGTCTCTATATAAATATACTTTATGTAACAATACATACAGCAAATACATTTCCTTAGATGCCGACACATACTTTCAAGTCACCATAGGAATATTATGGGATTATATTTGTGGCCAAAAGTACAAAATAAATCATCACACACTCATTTTCTTAGTAGCTCTTGAGTCCCTGAGGTGTATCACAGGAATATAATAGACATTTAGCCTGTGTTGGAGTTTTCAGGTTCACCAAAAAATGTCAATCAGCCTTAGTCTTCAATGATAATTCCGTAAAAGAATATTCAAACAAAGGAGGGAGGCAGCAGCTCGAATGTGTCTCTTATTGGAAACGCAGGCCGCTCGCGTTAATTTATGCGATCATCTGTCTTTGCACGCCCACAAGCTGACACCCGCAGCTCCGAGTGCTTTGACTGGGATATCGATAGAAATAATCAGAATTGGATCTTGTTTTTTTTTTTTTTTTTTTATCTCGCAAGCGTTTGTTTTCTCTTTATTTGTTGCAGCCGCGAGGGAGCATCCTCGGCATCCGACATACACACTTAACAGGCCCCACAGGCTGCTTATGAAGAACAATGACAGATAGGGCTGCAACCAACGACTTTCATTTATAGTATTTTCAATAATCGGTTGATTATTTGATCGATTAAATGCGATTAGTTGTCAAACTATAACATGTCGATCAAAAGCTCCAAATCACACCCTCAAATGTCTTGTTTTCTCCACAACTCAAAGATATTCAGGTTACTATCACAGAGGAGAGAAGACCTTAGAAAATATTCCCTTTAAGAAGCTGGAATCAGAGAATTTTCCCTTTTTTTAATTTTTTTATAACAAATGACTCAAACCGATTATCAAAATACTTGCCGATTAATTTAATAGCTGACGACTAATCGATTAATTGACTAATCGTTGCAGCTCTAATGACAGATTGAGTATGCATTGTTTAAGTCAGGCTTTAAATGACCTATATTGTGGTGTGTTCAAAGATACAACCCCCCCCCAAAAAAAATGAAAACCTGAAAAGCTTTTAGCATCTGAAAGTAGGAAGCTCCGAGTGTATCCACAATCGCTGAGATTTCACCATCAAACACGGCGACACACAGGCTCAGTGGTAGTCCACAGAGGTTATCTGTCGCGGTCAGATGTCTCACTTTGATGAACTGTTCTTCATACAGTAGCTTGTACATTAAAACAACAGGACTCAGTATTCAGCTCCAGTGTGTGTGTCTTCAACCGTGGGCTTATTTTCCCGTAGATGTGTAGAGCAGATGGTAACTAGTTCTGATGATTGTCTCAGTCAGACATGAAGTAGATATGAAGTGTTTCATTCCGAAATGAGCTGTCCAGCACGCTGCAAAAAGTGAAAGTGAATGAAAACACATTGAGCTGTCCAACACGCTGCAAAAAGTGAAAGTGAATGAAAACACATTTCTAAAAAATTATAAAGCAGGTGATATGAGTGATCTTGCTTTATTTTTCACAGATTGCTGAAGGAGAAATTTAAATTTGTTTCTGCTCCCCCCCCCCAAAAAAAAAAATGAACTCTTCATATCTGTGTTTAGGTCTGAGCTGAGAGTCTGTGTGATCGTTAGGGCTGGGTATCAAACCTCGATGCATTTTGAGTACATACTAAAATGGGCCCATTGCATCAAGTATTGAAAGCTGCCATCAAGAGGTGTGGGCGCATGTCACAAAACCTGAATACTTCAGACTTAAAATAAAATCCCCAAAAACCTTGCAACTCCACTGTTACTTAATGACTACTGGCATTTAGACTCTACCTGTTTGACTCGGAAGGACTCAATATTCTCATTAAGACAGATTATGAACCATAATAGTAGGAAAGGTGTGTTTCTCCATAGAGTACTGACCAACAGACAGATGACAGGTGACACTTGGATTATTACAATCTGTGGTTCTATGGTCAATATAAAAAAAACAAGTGTTGACAAAACATGTGGTTGCGAAATTACAAATAAGTTTCACAGTCTACTATCAAAATTAAAAGGCACTACATTTGTCAAAGGGCACAATGTGACTTGTTAAGGAGTTGGAACACTAAGGAAAGGACTTTGACCTGGCTTGGGACTTGTTGACCTCGACTTGAGACTTGACTTTCCTGTCTTCGGACTTGACCTGGGTATCTTTGGTCTTGTCTTGGAACCTGACTTGGGATTTGCCTGTCGTGGGACATGACTCTGGATTTACCTTTGCCGGGACTTGACTTGGTATTTATCTGTCTTGGGATTTGACTCGGGATTTACCTTTTCCTGGGACTTGACTCTGGATTTATCTGTCCTGGGACTTGACTTGGTATTTATCTGTCCTGGGACTTGACTCCGGATTTACCTGCCCTGGGACCTGACTTGGTATTTACCTGTCCTGGGACTTGACTCAGGATTTACCTGTCCTGGGACTTGACTTGGTATTTACCTGTCCTGGGACTTGACTCTGGATTTACCTGGTCTGGGACTTCACTTGGCATTTACCTGGCCTGGGACTTGGCTCTGAATTTACCTGGTCTGGGACTTCGCTTGGCATTTACCTGGCCTGGGACTTCGCTTGGCATTTACCTGTCCTGGGACTTGACTCTGGATTTATCTGTCACCTACTCAGGATTCTGTACTTGGTAGTCTTGATTTGGAACCTGACCCTAGAACTTGTTGGATGTCTTTCTGGACATTACTCTAGATTTACCTGTCATTATTTAAGACTTGACTATGGACTTGTTGGTCTTGATTTGGGACTTGACCATGGACTTGTTGGTCTTGATTTGAGACTTGACCTTGGACTTGTTGGTCTTGATTTCAGACTTGACCATGGACTTGTTGGTCTTGATTTGGGACTGGACTATGGACTTGTTGGTCTTGATTTCAGACTTGACCATGGACTTGTTGGTCTTGATTTCAGACTTGACTATGGACTTTTTGGTCTTGATTTGGGACTTGACCATGGACTTGTTGGTCTTGATTTGGGACTTGCCATAGACTTGTTGGTCTTGATTTGGGACTTGACTATGGACTTTTGGTCTTGATTTGGGACTTGACTATGGACTTGTTGGTCTTGATTTGGGACTTGACTATGGACTTGTTGGTCTTGATTTGGGACTTGACCTTGGACTTGTTGGTCTTGATTTGGGACTTGACCATGGACTTGTTGGTCTTGATTTCAGACTTGACCATGGACTTGTTGGTCTTGATTTCAGACCTGACTATGGACTTGAAGGTCTTGATTTCAGACTTGACTATGGACTTGTTGGTCTTGATTCCAGACTTGACTATGGACTTTTTGGTCTTGATTTCAGACTTGACTATGGACTTTTTGGTCTTGATTTGGGACTTGACTATGGACTTGTTGGTCTTGATTTGGGACTTGACCATGGACTTGTTCTTGATTTCAGACTTGACTATGGACTTTTTGGTCTTGATTTGGGACTTGACCATGGACTTGTTGTTCTTGATTTGGGACTTGACCATGGACTTGAAGGTCTTGATTTGGGACTTGACTATAGACTTGATTATCTTAATTTGTCACTTGACTTGACGTACTTATGACTTTGTCCCACCTCTGCAGACATTAAAATCTTGGGCAGATTTACCATTTAGTTTATTTATTCTTTGATCAGTTCTTGATTTCAATCAAAATCTTCCCAATTTTCAGACTGCAAGTTATTTATGCTTGTTGCAGGATTTCTTAAGCTTAGAAAAAATGACATTTGAAAACCTTGGCTACTTTTTAAAATAAACAACATGTGTGTGTGTATATGTATGTATATGTATATGTATGTATATATATATATATATATATATATATATATATATATATATATATATATTTTTTTTTTTTTTTTTAGATAAAAATCATTTTAGTATTGATTGTTAGGTTTGAAATGTTACCCACTGATACCCAGCCCTAGTGCTGATAGACCTTTTGTTTCTTGTTATATACCCAAAAATAGTTTCCTTCCAAAATGTGATATATATATATACTATTTTGAAAACGCGGGAAAAAAATGATCTGATAACCTGAACATGAAGAAAATTGAGTGACCATAAAATTGAAGTCATTTCCCAGCAGGATTGTAATGTGACGAGGATCTGGCAGCAGCGTTTTTCAGCCAAATGTTGCCCTGGCGTTTTGGAAGGAAGCTTCTCATGTGTAGCTGCAGTGAGGATTCTGTAGAGATGTGTCTTGCTGTCTGTAGTGTCGGTGCTCTTAATAGGTAATGTGCACTCTGTTTGTCTTGTAGATGTTTTCCCCTCCTGTTAGCAGTGGAAAGAACGGGCCGACATCCCTGGGGAGCGGACATTTCTCTGGCTCAAGTACGTCAGCCTTCACCTTTATTTACCCTTCTTCTTCTCTTTTCTTTCAGTCCTCTCTCATCCTCCTTCTCTCCTTCCTCTTACACCTGCTTGCTGCTGCTTCGCTTGCTGTTTTAATTTTCTTGTGTGTGTAACCATGTACTGTACATGCAGATGCAGTTTGGGGGTTTTATGCAGTTTTGCCTTTTAGGTTAGTTTTTATTTTGAGACTTGAAAAAACGGTGGGTTTTTGTTTTTCATGCAGCTAATACTTGCTCGAGAGTTCTGTGAATACTCGGTTTGGCTATTGTGGAGCTGGTTGTCATTTTAAAATGTCACATGTTGCTCAAATGGTGAGGTGGCCTGCTCTGATTATATAGCTTTGGTTATGAGAAACAAACCAACTTTATTCCTTAATTTTCACATACTACACATTAGGCAGATTTTTACATTCAGCATCAGGGTAGCAACATTTATTCAAAACAACACTCACTAATTTTCTGTTCTAGCTGGACACTACTCAAACAAGAGTAAATAGTGCATTGGTCTGGGACTATTTTCAGCGGTGGATTTATACACACTGGGTGCTTGCTTTTGACCAATCAAGTTAAGAATCATGTTGTTCAAATCACGTGTAACGTAAATGTTTGTTCCTGCTTTCATGTCATAGTAAATGTATGACGTATGAATGTCAGGGTGTAAAATACAGCCATTGGGTTATGATGTTTTTTATGATGATATTTTATGTTTCTTTATTTTGGGGCAACAAGTTTGTTTTTCAGCTGCTCAAGTTCATTCCTGAAGGAGACTTCCTGTTTTTCTGATTTGCTGCCCTCATTCTTTCCTGCCTCTGTGTGTGTGTGTGTGTGTGTGTGTGTGGAGATCAGTTCACTATGTTTTTCTGCACAGGGGTGTTATTGATGGCAAGCATGCACAGTTTGGTTTCTTCAGTGGTGGAACATGCTGGCTTTGACTTTGAAATGTTAGTAAAATTAAATAATGTTAATGCGAGCGTCTACCTCAGCCCCTCTTTCACTAAAACACTGAGCCATTCATCCATCCATCCATCCATCCAGTCAGTCTAGAAGCCGGTGAGTGAAAGAGTTAGTGAGTGTACCTACTCTGTGTGTTATTGATTGATTGAGTCAGGCAGTCATTAAGGCCACGTTCAGACTGACTTCCGCCCTGTGTGGGAAAATGCATCCATTTTAAAAGAGGCCAGTCTAGCACTGCTAACGCAGAGGGCTTCAGCAACAAGACAAAAACTGTGGGGTCACCCAGCGAAAATGTTGAACCAGACTCAACTTGTGGCAGACAACAATGTGACACCAATACAGCATACAGTACATTCCTGTAATTTGTACACTGCATTCATACTGTTGACCTTGTGATCATTCAATTCAGTTCAATTTTATTTATATAGCGCCAAATCACAACAACAGTTATCTCATTGCGCTTTCCATAAAAGAGCAGGTCTAGACACACTGTGATGTTATTTACAGAAACTCAACAATTTCCACCAAAAGCAAGCACTAGGCGACAGAGGCAAGGAAAAAACTTCCTTCATCGTGACAAAAGATTAAAAAACTGTGACTTTTCTGAGTGGTAGAATCCTATGTATCATAAACTGCTGTTTGTTTCTTCTAAGTCATGGATGTCTGATTCAAACTGGACTTCCTGTATTGTGTTTTATGTCTTACTGGTACCTGAAGCAGGCTGAGCGAGTCAGTTGGTTGCTCAGTGAGTTAGTCAGTCACGGAGTTGTGAAAATGCTGGTGAGGTATGATTGTGTGTATCTATGTACACTAGAGGTGTCACGATCCTCCAAATCCAAGTAGGGATGTCGGGACAACAGATTTGGCCATAACCGCGGTTCCACAACGTCTAAGTTTCATAAAAATTGGAGTAAATAAGATATCTACTGAATGGTATCCTGATTCCTGCTTTGCTGCCCTGTAAAAATGTACCACGAGTAGTCAAATCTACTCTTGCAAGCGCTGCACAACAAAAGTGTGCCTGCTGGTACGTTTTGTGTGTGAGAGCCACTAACCTAAAGCGATGAGAAGAAGAGCTGCAAAAACCTGCGGGGACCTGCAGTCCACCGGTGACTTTAGGAAAGCGGAAGGATTTCTGTGGGGCCGTGTCTGTAACTATACACCCTCCATCGCCAGTCTAGGCGAACGCTGTATCTCTTTACTCCCTAACTATAAGCTTTATCAAAGAGGAGAGTTTACTCTTAAATGTGATGACAGTGTCTCCCGAACCCAGACTGGGAGCTGGTTCCACAGAGGAGCCTGATAGCTGAAGGCTCTGGCTCCCATTCTACTTTTACAGACTCTAGGAACCACAAGTAACTCTGCATTCTGGGAACATGACAGTGACATATAACCATTCAAAACTTTATTTGTTAGAAAAAGTACTAATACTTTAAAATTTGACTAAAAAAGACATTTAAAGACTATTAATTGTAGAGCAAAAGTTGTTGTTTTTCTTTGGATGTGCACAGACAGACCCCCCGTGGACAGAGAGACAATCACAATCTACTTTGGATTTTGATGACTGTAAATTGAATGCGTATTTCTATTGATTTTAGATTTTTAATTGAAATTGTGACACCCCTGAAGGGTATATACAGTAAGTTGGGGGAATTTGAGTGCAGTCTTCAGGCGTGGCAGCACTATATATAATATATAATCCAATGTGGCCTCATGTTGCTGAGAGTTGGGTGTGTCTCCCCCAATGTTTTCAAATTGTTTAAAAGAAAAAGTGAGTTGGGGAGTTTTTAGGTTATTAGCTGGTTGGTCAACTGGAATGTTAAATAAGCAGAGGTTGGTAAATGAAGCTCCAATATTAATATACATAGGAAATATTTGCAATGAGCATACAGTAGATATGAATATTGCAGTAATGATATATTTTGTAGTCTTTTTTTATTACAAAAGACTATTTTTGAATTCTCTCCTGTTTCTGCTTCCTATATGATTGGATGTACAGTACATATATGTGACCTCTTTGCTGTGATCATATATCAGGTTGTAAGCCATGCTGCATTCACCTTGTGTATTTTATTGTACTATGTATATGTGTAATGTTTCATAACATCCTCAGTCTGCACGAGACCAGCTCAGCCTCTGTACACTGTCTTTTTAAAGCCTTTTCTGGAAGCTTTTCACAGGCAACAACATTCATTTCTGTTGCTCCCGCTCATGTTATTTACCTTAAACGGCGTTCGGAAGCCATTTTCTTTGTTGGCTGGAAAACAGAGAGATGCCGAGACGTCTTCTTTGTTTACTGCTTGGTTGTGCGGTTGTCGTCGTTTGTGCTTACCGGTTTCGCGGGTGTCGTTTGCTCCGGTGCCTTGCATACAAATGCGACGAAGGACAACAATTATTACGATTTCTATGAAGAAGAAATATAGCCCCAGTTTGTGTGGAATGGGTAGTGATTGTAGTACCTCAGTTTGCTGCTTCAATGTCAATCTTTATTTGGGTATTTTTCTTCTTTTGATACCGGAACATACACTGATGTCACACATGCATGCACTCATCCCTGAACACAAATCACACTGTTTCTTGCGCACACATGTCTAAACACCCACGTGTACAAGATGCAACACACACACACACACACACACACACACACACACACACACACACACACACTGTGCTCACCCCTGCTGTGGCTTTCTGCAGGCCTTGGCATTTTGATGAGCCTGGCGCTGTTTGTGAATGCAGCTAATTAGAACTCTATAGACCTACACAGCCATGAGAGCAGCGGTTTCCAAAGGCTGGGACGCGGCCAGAGGCTGGGACATGCCAACACTAAACTGGGTCCATGCACTGTATCAGAGCTGGGCGATATGAAGAAAATCAAATATCACGATATTGTTTGACCAAATAATATCGATGACCATCGACGTTGCGATGGTTTGGTAAGGTTGACTTTTGGTGCTTTCACAAAACATTTATATAATGACATTTTGGATGAATAATCATCAGTTATGTAGATACAGTAAGTGGGTACAGGCAGATTCTAGAACAGCTTAAAAAGTCTGGGAAGTTCAGAAAATTGCATCGCTTTACTGTATCGCAGCCTTCAAAACCAGGAAAAGACAACACTTGTGTCATATTACGATATCCCACATTTCAGATGACATCAAGCCTCCTATATCAATGTCAATATTTGGTGTGTTCAGGTGCATTCTGGGCATATGGCTGTCTTGAGGCAGCGGAAAGTGACCAACAAAAACCTGGTCTAAAGTCAATAGCCCAGTAGTTCATTGTTATTTTAATTTTCATTGCATTAGTGAAATGTGCCTAGGCGCACACTATGCTTGTTGCACACACAATTTTTAAAAATATGTGAAATAGCATTATGATATGATCACATGCTTTCACTTTACGCACGAGCAGATCAGTTTCTTCTCCTGAAAATCTCTCCTTCATATTTAGCCAATCATAAAAGCAATGCGCCAAAAACATGCGTTGAACCATGCGCCTGGTGCACGGGCCTTTTTTTTCCACGTGTTAAACTAGCAAAAGTGGATATGTGCATGCCCTAAACGCACCTGCGCCAGGCGCTTCACGTCGTGCACTTAGATCGTTAAAACTGGCCCCTAAATCAACCATCCAAATATGCACACCAAAAACATTAACAGAACATCATTAAAACACACTTTGACTAGCACAGAAAGCATTTCTTTTTCTCCCCATGAGCCTTTGCGCTTTTAGCCTTTGAACAGTTCAAATGACCCCCCATGCAGTAACATCCTCAGTTATCGCTGCGTAACATCATCTGTGCACTGCATACTTAAGCTGGATATTACAAAACAACTAATGTGATTTGATAATGGATGTGTTTTTTTTTTTTAACAAAACATGAAAGAATAATTAGAAAAGTTTAATTACAATTGTGAAGATTTTCAAGAACAAATTGACTTCAAAAAGTATTACTGTCACTTAAAGAGTGACGTGAGGAAAGAATCCCAAAATCAGAATGCAAAAAAATATCGAAATAAAATATTGTTAAATGCATGCGTTGGATTTTTCAGTGAACTTTTTGGAAATGTTTTGAGCATGCTGGTATAGTATCATAGTGGAATTTTTCCACTATGATACCTGCTCAACTCGCCCGCGGTGCCCCGCCCTCCTTTTCCATTGCAGATTAGTACCGCCTCATGTGTGAGGTGAGCGTGGCTGGTTGCCATAGCAGCAAACTATGAACTAGAACCTCAACTGAGCAGGTACCAGGGACTTTTTTTTGGGCGAGTTGAGTCGAGGAGGTACCATTGAGTGGAGAAACGCCATTAACCTTCATCTTTGGTCAAATTGACTCCTTTTCCTATATCAATGTTCTTTTTAACTTCTTTTTAACTACCCAAAATACATGATTGATTCCACACAACGCTCTTTGGCAAGTGCAAATCTCTACTTTCATTCATTTTGGGGGCTCTTATTCAATTTTATAGCATTTGAAAAAGAAATTGAAGTGGTTTTGCAATGTTATTGAGTAAAAGTTATTCATATTCATAGTCTGTATTATATTCCAGTCTGTGATTATCCATCAACATCCATTTCTTTAATTTTAGTCTAAATAATTCCTAGTTTCTGCTTTTCTAACTCAAACATTAGGTAAAATTTCCTAATAAATAAGGTTTCTTGAGCATAAATTCCAAAAATAACTGTAAAACTAAAGTTAATAAGTTAGTTGTGTTAAACGTCAAAAAGTGACAAACGTTGGAAAAAAAAGCATCAAAAGTGTTGAAAAAAGGGACAAAAACGTGAGAAAAAGTTAAAAACATCGCTAAAAAAGCGTCAACAAAAGTGTTGATTTTTAATTTTGACAAAAGGAATAACTGCATTTGGGTACACACACAAAAACAATACGTTTTTTAGGACATATCATGTTTTTGTTTATTTCGTATAATAAAAGAAGCAGTTATACAGTCTAAAAAAAATGCAAAAATTATGGTCCAGATCAGTAAATATCATATGTATATGATCAAAAAGTAAGGTTTGATACACCACAGCACCACACTATTACATCCTCACTTTTAAAACAACTCTAAAGCACTTGTCCCACTTTGGTCCCCCTACAGGTTGGAAGCGTAATTGTCATTATGCAAGTTTGCCAGATTGGGTAGTTTGAATGAGACATTACGACAGCGATTAATGGACAATTCCAACTTCCAACCTGTAGGGAGACCGAAGCGGGAAAAGTGCTTTAGTGTTACTTTAATCTCAAGTATTAACAGGTCTTTTGCTACAATGCAGAAATCTGACAACACAGTGTCCCCAAATGCTTCTTGAAAGATTGTCAAAAAGGTCTAAAGAAGACAACATCAGCAGCGAAATTAGACCACAAAGGAGACACGTGGATGGATGCAAGCACAAAACACGGTAGTGTGTAAAAATAACACATCAGTCAGTCAGGCAGAGAGGCAGGGGGAATAAAAACTGGTTTTAGGATTTGGTTTTTCTGATGCTTTTGAGGAAGTAGTGGCATTTATTCCAAACATGCCTTCATGTAGGGGGTTGAATTTAAAAATGACATTCTTCCCACAATGCTGTGAATAAATTTTGGTTTTTGAAGCCCTCTCATCATTCCTTTTAAGTCCTCGTATTTTGGGCGATGAATTCACCTTTGAAACACAAAAGCATCTAAACATAAATGCCACACAATCCCTTACGAGTCCTGGCTGACACGCTCAGCCCACGGTCATCACCGAGCAGGAAGTGGATTAGGCATTTTAATTATTGGGAGATTTTTGCCATTGTCGTTGTTTATTTTGGGATCATCCCTGTAAAGATAATGCACACTTCGAACTCTGTGTGTGTTTCTAATCTCCTCCTGGATGAAGCCGTTCAGCGGGCCTGTCAAAACCGCTGCCACCGCCACTCGTCTATTTCAGGTCTTGGCTGGTTGTGGTGTTTTTCCCTTGTTTTTTTTTGTTTTGAAACGCATAACCTCTCAGATTCACTGTTTGTCTCCCTGTCAATGGTGTTGGGAGAGGATTGAGGTGTGTGTGTGTGTGTGTGTGTGTGTGTTTGCGCGCACGCTCATGAGAGAATTGAGTGTAGAGCTTCAAAATGTGTGCCTGACAGATTTTGAGTGTGTGTGTTTATGTGCATGTTTGAACATGTAAGTGTGTGTGTGTGTCTTTCGTTGGCACCAAAGAGGGGGAAGGGAAGGGGGCTTTGGGGGTGGGAGGGCAAACCATCATTCCCGTTGCCATGGCGCATAAAGTTGGCAACAAGAGGTGAAGGAAGTGTTTCCTCAAGTGTCAGCAGAAAGAAAAAGAAAAAAAGACAGAAGGGAGGAAGGAAATGTAAGCGGGATGAATGGAAAGTTGAAAGAAGGTAAAGAGGGAAGGAAGGAAGACGGAAAGGAAAGGAGGAACTGAAAAAAGGAAGATAGGAAAGAAGAAATAAGGGAAATGCAACAGGGAAGGGATGAAAAGGAAATAGGAAGGAGGGAAAAAGTATACCAAAAGAATGTGAAGGAAGGAAGGACAGGACAGAAAAAGGGAAAAGAAACACCTTAGGGTCTGGGGGGAGCTGAAGACGAGAGGCGGGGACACCCTGAACTGGTCGCCAGCCAATCACAGGGCTGAGACATAGAGAGAGCCTCTACTAACCTCTATGTCTAGAGACAGTCCAATGTGATTTGAGAGATGGTGAGATGGTGAACTTATATCAGACTGCAGAAAGTAAATGTGAGGAAAAAAAATGACTGAATATTTTCAAGTATTGCTGCCTCACACACATTTCGAAGATTAGATTCAATCCATGTTATTTGCGCTCACTGTCACATTGTCCGCTGCAGTGCGCAGGACAAGGAGATGGCCCGACTCCATGGAATACAGATTGCATCAAATACTCTAGCATTAGATAAAGGCAGAACAGTGTTAATAACTAAATATCAGTCTGTAATACTGTGCATATATCATCAATAGTCAAAGTCTGGAAATACAGCCGTTACACACTTAATGTCCTCTTAATTGCTCCGAACTTAGAACTTAATACTGTTTGTGGATTAGACTATTCTATTCTATTAGACTTTTGTCTTCAAAATGTATCTCGAGTTGTGGGATACCACCAGTCGAGGTGTCAATAGGATAGAATAGAATGCCTTTATTGTCATTATACACAAGTACACAGTTTCGTACACAGCGAAACGCTGCGGGAGGACTAACCCCCAATGGCAGAATCAGGAGAGAGAGAGACTTCAGGGACCATGACGAGGACTGGCTTATATGCCGATTTTAAATTACCTAAAGCTACGCTCTTGGATCTACTGTATGTACAACCGTCTGTTTCCTCGGGGAAATGACAGAAAGTTTTTTTTATCATAAATATTATAATCTTAACTTTATCACTAAGGCTTGTTTGGATATACAATATATATAGATAGAAAGGATACTTTCAAAACTTATTCTGTTAGCAAATACATGGCCAAAAATGTAATTTGTAATGTTACGTATTATGAATACTTGGATTACTTCCACATTGAATCTCCTTTTTGTAAGTGTAGGAATGCGCCCATCAAATACTATTAAACAGGCATATTCTGGTGTGTTCTTCTGTTCCAACTGGCTGAATGTGTACATGAACAAGCATATGATATGATATTCATATGGCTTATTTGTGATATCGATACTAGATAATGCAAAGTTACATATTGATATTTTTCAGTATGCTCTATGCATTACATTAGACCAAAGTTAAAAGTTTTGGTGGAGCTCGGTGGCACAGATGAATGGTATTTCAGGATATGGATATACAAACAATGCTTGTTAGTAGGATCTATTCATTGTTGGTTTCTGTATGGGATTTGTTGACAATGAGAAAAATGAAGGATATCACACAGACTTAAAAAGAAATCAGCTCTCAGGGACACGATCGCAAAATCAATAGGCTTTATCCTGTCTTATTTTATTTATTTTGTGCCATCTTCCTCCTCTTCCTCTTCTTCTTTTCGTTGTCTGAGCCGAAGCCAAACAGAAAAGACACAGCAGCGGTGTCGCCTCTGCCAGCGAGCTTCACGCATTAGCAAAGAAATTTGGGCAAGGATAGATACAGCCCCGATGGCATGCCTGATTTTTGTTCCCCTAATTGGCATAGCTTATTAAGTCACAGTTCACAGTGGAGAAAAAAGGGGGTTGCTTTAATAATACCCCCCTCTCCCGTTTGATTTGATGCACTTGTACCAAGACAGATAACGCGCTTCAACGCGACGAACGACGCCCCCACCGCCACCCTCTTGTCTCTATCCAGTCAAATCTGCCTCTGATACGCCTGTCACTCAAAAACACCCCGGCTGATCGCTTTCAAAATAGAGATGGAGAGCGAGAGCCAGTCTCTTAATACCTTACCCTCCCACCCTCCCACCCTCTCTCTGCCTCTGAGGCTGCTAAATTGTCTCGTTTCCCTGGCAAGGAGATGCAGAACGACTCACAAAAAACAACCAACCATGCTCTTAATTGTGGTGCAGATTAGGGATTAATAGGCTTTTTTTTGCCATAATAGCAAATATTATTAGCCCCATTTGATTTTCTAATGCTAATAATGACTCTGCTAATAATGGCAGTGATTTCAAGGTTAGCGTCTGTGAGAACTCGGCGTGGGCTTGTGGATTTCTTCAAAGCTCAGGAGATTGACGTGCCGCTTGCTTCGACGGGCCGGCTCGCTACCGAGTCGGAGCTCCATATGTTTTCCCCAAAGACGATGCTGAGATGTGCTTAGCTGTTGAGTACATAGCCGTTGATATTTTGCTGTTTGGTTTCTTTGTCTTAAGTTTAATCCAGTTGTTATATTTGGCGTGAGAGCTTTATTTTAGCTGGTTTTAGGTTTTACTCCTCTGTGAGACAGGTACACATGTAATAATGCAGGTCCAATTTTCAGGTCCAACACTTTTCAGTTTTCATTTGTGTCTCATACACTTACGCAACAAATTTCTCAACAACAGGTAAATAGCTACGTAATGCACTGCAATTCGTATGTATTCTACGTAATTATTTCTGTATTCCCCGCATTGACTACTGCTCCATAAGAGCGTGAAGAGCTGCGTAGGGATGTGGTCGGGGTGTATCCGTTGGTCCTAAAACACGGGGGAGTGGAGTTCTTAGTTAAAGATCCAGATGTAAAGGAGATCACACATCATTTTTTTTTTTTATTTGTATATTGTTAGTCACACAACACTTTCACCCAGAAAACACTAGAGGTGGGAATCACCAGACGCCTCCCGATACGATATCATCACGATACTTATGCCGCGATACGATATTCTGCGATATATTGCAATTTCTAACTTTTTTTCCAACTTCTGACTTTTCCAATTTTCAAATGATGTCACTTCAATTGTATTACTGCAAAATAGGATTGTCGAGCAGACAAACTGACCAACACATATACAATAAAAGATCGATACTTGGCGCCTGTGTATCGATACTGTATTGCCACTGAAAATATCGCGATACTATGCTGTATCGATTTTTTTTTTCCGACTTCGTAAGATGTCGTAAAAATTGTGCAAATAGGGTTTATCGGGTTCCATACGATATCATACCAACCCCAGTATTGCACACAATGAAGAGCATGATCCTGGCCTGCTTGGCCCAGCTGGTAATCCAGTTTGAGTATAGTGTAATCTCTGTAGTTCACTGTAGCTTTAGATGTGTTTGTGTATAGTTGGATTTAAGTTATATCTCCTGCGTATGCATGCGTATACGTGGCACTGTGTACTGTAAACCTTTTTTTTAGTGTTGTGTGTCCATGTTTCATCTTAAAATCTCACCCTTTCACATTTGGTCGCTTAAAAAACGTCTTTTTCAGTGTTATGCAAACCATGCTAGCTATCTTGGCCAACGTCAGCTGGTAACTTAAAGGTTAGTTCGCCATATTTCTGTACAGGTGAACACTTGGATAAACGACACCAGTGCCTGGATTTCCACCTATAAATCTCTACTCAATGACTTCAGAAGGGTTGAAAATCGGCAGCTTTCCCTCTTTAGCCTTTAGCTTAGCACAGGGCCCTTGTAATCATAAAGCAGTGTCTTGGTCCCATCCTCCTCCCCAGCTATACTCTCAATTTAAAATTTGCAACATCTTGTTTAAAAAAGACAATGAAATTACCAATCTTCCAAATGGCAGTACACAAACCAATGGGTTCCCATTGCCAGACCCTCCCCCACAGCGCCGCGGAGGAGGGTCTGGCAAGTCCACACAGCATTCTAGGATGGGTGAAAAACATGCGCTGTTTGTTGGCATTTCTTTAAATCAATCACAATCAGATAGCCTAGCTAGCGGTCTGGATTTACCCTGCAGAGATCTGAGGACCAGGTAACCATAGTCTTCAGAAATCCACCGGAGTTTAAAATGCCTACACAGTGGAAGGGGATGGACATCCGGCCCAAATGAAAGCCATCCGGCAGAATTTCCTGCGGCACCTGAACAATCCCAGACTCTGAACAGAGACTATGGTTATTAGTTATATTCAAGTGTCAGTGTCTCAGCTTCTTTGCTCAGTCACGCAATCTGCTCATTTCCTTTTCTCCAATCATCTAAGGTCGACTGAATACCGGCTACCCCCCGTGGCGGTCATGGCGGTTTCAGTCCTCCATCTTCGGTACCTCCACGACTCGGGGCCCTCTTGTCAGCGGTAAACAGCCCTCACAGCCAGCTCTCTCCTCTCTGCGGTCGGCCTATGACGTCAGCGAGGTGTCAGTGTGTGTGTCGGGCGCTCGCTCTCACACCTGTTCGCTCGTACCAGCAACGATGGCTGCACAATCGCAACCATCGAGCCTAATTACCCAGTCCTTAAAAAATAAAGAGACGGGGAACGTCAACCAGCCTGCCTGGCAATTACAGCGGCGCTCAACACCTCTCCGCAACAAACACCACTCCAATTAGAGACAGCCAACTTATTCTGGGAGGTGTGTGTGTGTGTGTGTGTGTGTGTGTGTGTGCAACTGCAAGTGTGTGAAAAGCTAAATTGTTTGGGGAGTTTAATGTCGGCATCCAAACGTGTGTTTGTTGGCTTTGTGTGTGGCAAATGAGGGTAAATGTGTGTGTATGTGTGTGTGTGTGTGTGTGTGTGTGTGTGTGTGTGTGTGTTTCAGTGGCTAAAGTGAAGGCACAAGAGGTTTGCTATGTGAGAATTGTGGCTGTTAATTGACAAGACGCAATCAAACGTGACGCACTCGGAGCAGCTGATTCCACCCGCGTCTTCGTCCTCTTCCTCCTCACTTTCACTGTTCTTCTTCCTCACTGCCCCGGTTCTTCCTCCTCCCTCTGTTCTTCATTCTACCACTTTTGTCCTTTCATCCTTTAACCTCCCTAATCGTCCTGAATCCCTTTCTTCTTCATAACTTTGGCCTCATCTTCCTCTTCATCCCCTTAATCCGTTTCCTCCTTGCTGTTTTCACCCCATCGCTCCTCCTCGTCTTCCACCTGCACAATATTTGTTAAAGGCAAAATATGTGCGAACCACATATGGGGGGAGGAAATGATGAAGATGGAAAGATGGATGGAAAGGAAATCATCACACCACATGCTGGTCGCCACTTGCATCTATTCCCTTTTTTACCCGAAACATCAAAACAAGAGTTGTATTTGATATAAGATGAATTTATTAAGGTTATCTTCAAGCATATTCTACATCCTAAACCATCCTGTTTCCTCCCCTACCTTAACGTATGCTTCCTCTTTTTCATCAATTTATTTTTCTATCTACGTTGTTCATCTCAAACTAAAATGACACAGATATGCCAGTTTTGTGCAAGTATGTCATCAGAATCTCTGTGTTAAAGGTGTTTGAATGTACAAATGTGATGTTGTTGACTTGCCAGTGACACACTGAACCTTCACAGCGCCGAGATCAGCGGGTTAAACCATCTGTTTCAGAGTCAGGGGTGGGATAGAGAGGAGAGAAGCAGCGCAATGGTTCATCCTGGCTTTTGTTTTATTCTCAGTGTTTGGCAGAGCTGGCACCAGAGTGGCACTGCCAAGTGTGTGTGTGTGTGTGTGTGTGTGTGTGTGTGTGTGTGTGTGTGTGTGTGTGTGTGTGTGTGTGTGTGTGTGTGTGTGTGTGTGTGTGTGTGTGGAAGGGGGGTTGGTTGGAAAATATATCTCCACCAAACACACACACACATAGACTGTAAATTGTCTGGAACACCCCTAGTGCCATCTGGTCTTGTGACGGGCCAGACAGAGAGAGTGTGTGTGTGTGTGTGTGTGTGTGTGTGTGTGTGTGTGTTCATCCTTTAAAAAAAAAAAAGGAAAATACACAACTTTTTTCCCCACACACACACAAACACACACAATAATAATGTATGCAACCATCTCTGGCTGTGCTTGAGTTCGTATGACAGTTAATTGGTGTTTTTGTCCAGTGTGAAACACGTTTATTTTGCCTTGTTTTAGACATTTTTCCACTGTTCTGCAGGGAGGTTTTGTTGATAGAAAGACCCTGAGCCCTGCTGCAGTGCTCTTGAGCATGACAGTTGCTCTGTACAAGCTTCAGTAACACCTAATCTAGCATTGCCAGTGCGATCTCCACAACGCTGTGGAGTAATGGCTGTCTGGCTACAACATGGCACAGTGGATATGACCCATGCCTTTGGTGTGGGAGACTCCTAGTTGCTCCAGAGGCGTGCAACCTCTGATATATAGCTATTGAATGTGGCTTTGGATAATAGCATCAGCTAAATGACATGTAATTTAATGTAATGTAATATACATTCTGGGATAGGGTGTTTGTTTGCAAAGGCACTTTATTACATTACATTTAATTACATATATCCAAGGTAGCTACCAATAAGTGCATTGAACCATGAAGGTACAAGTCCAAACGGCAAGAATTGAGGCTCACCCAGTAGAGCCTGCGTCCCGTGTAGGCTGAGGCCTTTGCAGCGGCCTTGGTTAGAATTGTGTGTGTGTGTGTGTGTGTGTGTGTGTGTGTGTGTGTGTGTGGGTGGAAGGGGGTTTGGTTGGAAAATATATCTCCACCAAACACACACAAAATGTGGCCATGCCGCGCGTCATCCCCTCTCTCTCTCTCTCTCTCCCCTCACAAAAAATAATCTTTAAGAAATTTTTTTTTTGAAGATGTAGTGCGACATGCGAGTGCAATTTATTGTCTTTTTTTTTTTAATAGCATCATCTTCTTAGCTAAGGTGCACTCAGAAAACATGTGTTTTTAGCCTTGATGTGTAGACTTTCTGCTGTCCTGATGTCAATGGGGACACCGTCTACACAATACAGTAATGTCAGCTATTTACATGAGCTGGACACATGGATGAACAGGAATTGCTCTTAACAGTGTATCGCATACATATTCTTTGTAAATAAATATGTAAATAAATCTTTACAAAGAACCAAGCAGGCCTGCCTTGTTGCACCATCCAAATTCTCTAACAAAACTTGCCATTTTGAGTGTGCGGCTTGCAAGTTTTGCAGAGTTTGAGATTTTAATAATCCTGGAAAAGGCTTCCGTTGATCCAGACGATTTAATCCCTGATGTTGTGGATTTTTCTTCTGATTAGTTTTTGAGGATTCCTTTGGATTGGTTTAGACTGCTGGAGGCCGGACATTTGACAGGAAGTCACAATAGCAGCTGTTTAGCTATGTTTTTAGCGCCTTTATTCCTTCTTAACAATTAATTATTTAACCTTGACTTTGAATGGTTTTATTATTACTATTCCATTGTAAGACTAGTCTGGCTAGTCTGCAGATTTGAACCAGCAGCTTTCCATTTAAACCCTCTAACCCTGCGTTGATGGTGCCTTGCTCTATGGATTTGAACCTCTAACCCTGGCAGTGATGGTGCCTTGCTCTAAGGATTTGAACCTCCAACCCTGGCGGTGTTGGTGCCTTGCTCAGGGAATTTGAACCTCTACTCGTGGCAGTGTTAGTGCCTTGCTCAGGGGAACTGAGCGGCAAACCGTGAACCGTTCATTGATAAAACAGTGGATTTTGGCAAACACAAACAGTGAATGTAGAAGGAAAAGCTGATGAAAGGAAGACGGGTCACATCTTGACGCTGTGTGTGTGTGTGTGTGTGTGTGTGTGTGTGTGTGTGTGTGTGTGGGTGAGAGACACATGTGGGTTGACCTGAGAAGACCAGACCACTTCTTCCTCATTGGCTAAAAGACATCTGGCAGCATGTTGGTGTGTGTGTGTGTGTGTGTGTGTGTGTGTGTGTGTGTGTGTGTGTGTGTGTGTGTGTGTGTGTGTGTGTGTGTGTGTGTGTGTGTGTGTGTGTCTGAGATACCACATTGATCTCCTCTCTCACATTCCACACTGTCAGGACTCTGAATAGCGAGAACTCCTCACTCCAAACATCTCTCTCTCTCTCTCTCTCTCTCTCTCTCTCTCTCTGACTTTCTCACTCCCTCACTTTTTCCTCTTTTCATTCTCAGTCCTTTTTCCATTCTTTCATTCTCATTCTCGTTCTCTCTGACTCTCTCCTTTTACTCTCTTCCTTCTGACTCATTTCACTCCCTTTTTCCAGTTTGAACTATGTGAAAAGCTGCCTTCTCTTTCACATTTCTCTTAGTAAAACAGTACCATGTACCTAATATCATGACCGCGATAAGGGTGAACATCAACATCAACATTTCAGAGCAAACTTGAGACTGGATTTTGAGCTTCAGCCACACAAAGAAGACTTTTAATACAGCTAAACGGTGTTGGGCAAGTCACTCCCAAAATGGAATACATTATAGATTACCAGTCACTGTCATTTGAGAGTAATTGGTTATATTACAATATTACTGACTCTGAATTGTAATGCGTTACACTACTTTTGCATTACTTTGGAGGTTCACCAAAATTACACCGGAGTTTTGACTTTCACCACTGGATAGTCTCTCCTTTATCCACTTTAATACATCATTAATACTATGGTATTTCCGTGTAATATACATTATTGTAAGACTTGTATATTGCCGTGCAATTTGTTGATGAAAACTTGAAACCTGATCTAGACTTGCCCCATTAGGACTTGAGAATATACTTGGACTTCAAGTATATCTCAAATCACTTCAGACATGACAAGCCTTATTCTAAAAGACTTAACCCTTGTGTTGTCTTCCGTCAACCATGAAACACTATTATCGCTTTTTCCGCCAGTTTTGTCACTTTTTCAATGTTGTGGGTGCTTTATTTTAATGTTTTTTCCAAAGTTATTGGACATTTCCAGCGCTTATTTCAAAGGCCCATTTTTTGTGATTAAAAAAACTGAAAACGGGTCAAATTTGACCCGAGGACAACATGAGGGTGAAGAATTGACTTTGACTTGCCTCAAACTGACGCAAGACTTGAAAATGTCTCAAATCTCTTTAGAGTGCGAGCATTGAGAAATCATCGTCATTCAATACCAAATTTAAATTTTTCCATTCATTTATATTTATAGTGTCAAATCATAGAGTTATCTCAAGACACTTTACAGATATAGTAGGTCTAGAACACATTATGTCAATTCCCCCAAGAGCAAGCATTTAGTGCCCAAGGAATAAATCTCATTAGCGTCAGTGAGCCAATAAGAACGCAGCATGCTTCTACCAAGATCTAATAATGCTTGTGATTGGCTGTATAATGTTAAAAATCGACATATACACAGAGATGTGGTTCACATAGTAGGAGCTGAAAAAGAATAGTTGGTATCGTTCAAAGTCACGGTACCTGTATTTTACCGGTAATATTTTGAATGATGCACAGCTCTATTAATAACCGACTTGAACTTGTTGCTGAAACATGAGACCTGTTTTGGACTTCTCACATCCCTTGGGACTAGTTTTGAATGACTTGATACCTGACTTGAGCCTTGGATTTGCTGTTCCAAACTTGGACTCGCCTGAAAAAAACAAGACTTGATTTAGCCTTGAAATGCTGTTTTCTTAAGCTCCTAAACAGGCGGCAGCACGCTCAATTATCCTTGCATCACAATGAAATGTTAATTGAAAAAGTTGAGAATTACTCTTTTTATTTTAGGCTGTTTGTCTTGTTTTGACAGCTTTTGTGTGCGCAATAACTTCAGGGTGAAACCCTCACTTCCACACAGTGTGTTTAGCCGTTGGTTAAAAGGATGTTAAAGAGGACATCAGTTTGTGTGTTTTGTTTTTTTTCTCCCCGTAGTCTTTCCTCTTTTCTCCCATTTTCCGGCCTGCTGCTTGTTGGATGGCCACCCTTCGACAGCTTGAAGCCATTTGAAGGACCAATTATCCAATAAATGGGGCTTTATGAAGTTGTTTCCCTGCTGCTGTGTTCTTGGAAGGTAGAGGTGTATATCAACAAGATTTACAACTCTGGAGCTTTAAACGGAATAACCACCATTTGGAAAAATGTGACACCTATCGCAGCAAAACAAACATAAAGACATTTGCATTACTGTGCTTTATTATGTTGGTTGACAATCTCAAATCAAAATGAAAAAAATAAACCATATATGATTCAAGAAATGTTAGACATACACTACTTTGGCAAATGTATATGGACCCCCAAACATTACACCAATGATGTGTTATAAAATGTGCTGCTTTAACAGCCTCCTCTCTTCAGGAAAGGCTTCAGAAACACAGATTTTAGGACCTGGCTGCAGTGTCTGGTTCCCATTCAGACACACACTCAGTAGTGAGGCCCAACACTGATGTTGGCTGGTGAGGTCCAGCTCAAGGCCTTTACACAACATGTTTTGCATAATAATTTTGCATCAGAACTATTCATACTGGCAGGGATGCAATTCTGCGACAGTTCTTTGAACCTATAGTGCTAATTATTTTACATTAATGAACGTCTGTCACATTCAAGCCGTTGCCAAATGACTTGATACCAAGATTGGCCCAATCCCAATGTCCGGACTCACAGACTCAGGGACTGTGAGGGCTTAGGGTTGTCCCAATGTCGAACATCGATGCAGACTTTACCAATGGGAATTACCCACAGTTCAAAGTACACGACCACGGAGCGGTGCAAACCAGTTGTCAAGCTTGTAAAACAAGAATTTGAAAAAAAAATTGTGTGCCTTGGCCGTGTGGAAAGCAACAAACTTAAAATGAAAATACCCAAACCGGCAAGTGTCAGCAACATCTTTGTTATTAAATGTTGCCATGGTAACATTTGATCTTGTGAAGTGCTGTCCCAATCCCATTTATACCTATCTGAGCCCATGTGGCCTCACACTCACTCACTCAGCATTGGAGCTCAATTAAGTCTGTGATTCTCCGGGATTGCGCTTTCTCTGTGTTGGAATTTTAAACTCCTGACTATGGTTACTTGGTCCTCAGATCTCTGCAGGGTAAATTCAGACTATCTGTCCAATCTGAGTTTTCTGTTGCAGACTAAAACAACTGTTGCACGTTCACCTTCAAACAAAACAAGTTCCTTCCCGAGGCTATTTTGCAGCGGCACTCTGCAGAGCTTTGCACCGCCCAAGACAATTGTGATTGGTTTAAAGAAATGCCAATAAACCAGAGCTTGTTCTTCTACCAACCTGGAATGCTGTGTGAACTAGCCAGACCCTCCTTTACAGTGCTGCGGAGGAAGGTCTGGCAAAGCAAGACTAATACAAAGTTAATTCAGCACCACAAAACTCTCTCTGTATTTCTCAGTATGGCTAGAAAATGGTGTCATCTGGTGACTTTCGTGCGCAGATACTCAAGTGAAGATAATGACCACTTCTGAAGAGTCCATTATGTTTTTAAAATCCTCTGTGTCCTTCTTGGCTACTATCAACTGTGTGGAGGAGAGTTGGGGGCGGTGCACGATCACGTAAGGCTTGTATCTTCTGGACGCGGCGACAGTGTTGTTGTCATTCCTGTTGTTATCATTGTTGTCATAATAGGTTTGAATATTAGCTCCAGAGACTACCGCCCCATCTCTCCCTGTTAGTAATCTACTGCAAGCTATTATTGAGTTTCTTTGTAGAAAAATAATCTGATTGAATTTAAATCCCTTTGGTAAACAGTTACAAAGTGTAGCCTGTGTAGCCATGTCTCGGGCTTTTATTGTGAAAGGATTGGAACGAGTGTCACTGGTAAACGCTGTGTTTGTCAAGGTTGAAAAGAGTAATGAAGTTTCCCGTCTGTTAGGGCAGGGCAATATGTCGATATTATATCGATATTGTGAGATGAGACTAGATATCGTCTTAGATTTTGGATATTTTAATATTGTCATATGACATAAGTGTTGTCTTTTCCTGGTTTTAAAGGCCAAATTTTGAATTTTCTGAACTTACCAGACTGTTCTAGCTGTTTTATTATTTGACTTTTCCCCACTTCATGTCCACAATACTGATGATTATTTATCTAAAATCTAAGTGTAAAGATATTTTTGCTAAAGCACCAATTGTCAACCCTACAATATCGGCAATATTGCGATATCTGATTTTTCTCCCTATCGCCAAGCCCTACCATCTATACAGTCTATGATTTGGATGGAAGCCTTCATGTTGTATTACAATCCTCATAAGTAAACACTACATTATGATTGGTTAATTTGCTGTGTGAAAGCTGAGAAAAATAAATAAATCTTTTCTAAATTTTACAAGTTTTTTTCTCTCTTGGAAACATAAGCCGATTACAGATACAGTACATATAAGGGACTTTTTTTTATTAAAATTTTTTTCTTTCTTTCCACTGGCGTAACACTTTCAGACAGAAGACTCTGGGTGCGCCCAGAGGTTTTAAATACTTCAGTCCAGACTGAGGAAGCAGAACTAATTGCTTCAGTGACTTTGTAAGACGGGAGGCAAGGCGAGACCGGGGTCTGTCACTTCAACATGTGTGCGTTTGTGTGTGTGTGTGTGTATGTGCATACCAAGTGTATTTCTGTGTTTAAACAGTGACATTTGATTAAGACCACCTTGTTACCCTAAATTCATCACTCCTTCTAACTTTCTGGGAAAAAATGATCAGGCACAAACACATTTTCGTCTGGAAAAAACAGGCTCTCCATTCCCTGTTTCCTTTACTGAATGAGTGTTTAGGCTGTGAGAGCTGTGGAGTCTTTACATTTTCTGGTGAATAGTATCCCTGAACTTCAGACGTAACTTTGAATTGAACCTTTACTTGAACTCTTAAAAAAAGACACTCTGAAGGAAGAATTCTCGTACCAAAAAAAACATCTTCCCACAGCTCTGATGCTGTCTGATTTACCTGAACAGGTGTAAAACTGCAAAAAGGACACAGACATGGTTTTAGCAGCAGTTAATGTTGGTTCTGTTTCTTAATCAACAATCTCAAAAGCCCACGTGGCCTGGTTGGCTCAGTGGGTACAGGAAACCATTCCTACCACAGGCAATAAAGCTTTTAACACGTCATCGCTGGGTGCTGATAAGACTCTAAGACACCTGCACAATTGGTTTATTTACACATTTATCATACTATTTAAGCAGTTGCACATTTTGTATTCCATCCTGTATATATTCAAATAGTTGTCCGTATATTTTATTCCTATTATTATTATTTCATGTACATTTCATGTATATTGTATATTGTATCCTAGTAATTCATTTATATTTAAATTCTGTGCTGTGTGACTGATTTTCCTGCTGTAACACCATAATTTCCCATTTTTTTTGAGGGAGGGATCTATCTATCTATCTATCTATCTATCTATCTATCTATCTATCTATCTATCTATCTGTCTGTCTGTCTGTCTGTCTGTCTGTCTGTCTGTCTGTCTGTCTAGAGCAGACACACATATACATAGAGCTTTATGCCTCGACGCAGAGGTCAAGGGTTCGAGTCCGACCTGTGACAATTTCCTGCATGTCTTCCCTCTCTCTCTTCCCTTTCTCACCTAGCTGTCCTGTCCATTAAAGGTGGAAAAAAAAAATCCACCAAAAAATAATCTTAAAAAATATCAATCTATCAATCTTATTGTAGGGTTACAGGTTTGAACTCTAAAGGCCAATTTATGCTGACCCTACGCGGGACCCTACGCCGTGGCCTGACATGCACCTCTCAAAAATTTAACTACACTTTGCTGCGACTCAACAACAACTTTGATTGGTCCGCTTGGGCGTCGCTTGATAGCGTTGCATTTCCCCCCGTCTATAATGATGATGTTCCACTTCCGGGATTGTTCAGGTGCCGCCGGAAATTCCACCGAATGTCACTCTTTAGGCCAGATGTCCCACAGCTTCCGCCTTCTTTGTGTCAGATCTCCGCAGGGTAAATCCAGGCAGCTAGCTAGACTATCTGTCCAATCTGAGTTTACTGTTGCACGACTAAAACAACCTTTGAACTTACACACGTTCCACCAAACAAGTTCCTTCCCGAGGCTATTTTGCAGCGGCACCGGGGCGCCGTCCGATCTCTTAGCATCGCCCATGACGACTGTGATTGGTTTAAAGAAATGACAATAAACCAGAGCACGTTTTTCTCTCGTCCCAGAATACTGTGTGGACTAGCCAGACCCTCCTCCGCGGCGCTGTGGCGAGACTCATAATAGCTCGTAGACCACATTGAAATAGGAAGCTTCGAACTGTTTTCCACAAAGTTAACAACATACTTTCTAAAATATAATTTTCTGCTGTAGCATTAAAATGTCCCTTCATTGGAGAGAAAGTGCCCAAACCATAAGCAACCCCTGGATACAAAGTACACTGAAGTATAAGGAGGGGTATTTCCGCATACTTTTGGTCAAATGGTGTATTTACTTGGGATCTATTCAAGTGCCTAATTCCTGAACAAATATTTTTATCAAGCTACTATACCATGTAGATGAGTGTGTCATAGCGTGCGATCTACATGTGCACAGACGGTCTCATTTGGCAGCCTGTCTGTTAGAATGTAATCTGACACACACACACACACACACACACAGGCGTTCCCACAGTACCTCTCTCTCCCTCTGTCAGATGTGAGCCTTTTGTCTGCCCTCGACCTCTTTTTTTTTTTTTTTTCCCCTCCTCCTCCTCAGTCCTTGCAGGTGTTCATCATGAGGCAATAAAACAAGTAGTGACTGTTCTCCGTCCCAAACACGGCCCACGCTCAGGCGGCTGCAGACCCTCTACCCCCCAGCCCTGCTCCACATTTACTCAGCTCTTTCTAATTTGTAGCGCTGCATGTTTGAAATGTGTGCGTATGCAGGTGCGGTTAAGAGGGTATTTGTGAATGAATATGCGTGCAGTGGCTGCCATCTTGCATAAATCCTGTCTTAAGGCCTCTGCACAAATCCATTCTTGTCAATGTCCATCTAAAGGTTTTCTGAACACTTAATGTTTTGTGTTAAAAGGCTGAAAAGGGGTGAACTCCCTTTTTTATGAATACTCTGAAGCAGAGACATAAGCAATTATTAAAGATGAGATTATGTTGAGGTGACATGCATTATAGCGTAGGGCTGGGCAACGTATATCAATAGCAGTATAATCTATCAATATTAATTAATATCGTGATATGAGACAAAATATCATAGATTTTGGATATTGTAACATTGCAATATGACATACGTGGTGTCTTTTCCTCGTTTTACAGGCTACATTAGTAATAATTATTTGCCTTTACCCACTTAATTGTTGTATCCAAATTACATACACACATATATTTGATACATTAACAAATGTCATTGTGTTAATATTTTGTAAAAGCACCAGCTGTCAACCGTACAATATCTTTATTGAGGTATTTGGTAAAAAATATTGTGATATCTGATAATATAGCAGTGTGTTGTGTATCTACCATACTGCCATTAAGCAGTAATTGGTTGTTTCTGACCTCAGGCGTTCACAACTACTGTACATCAATTCAATCAGGAGAGACTTTGTTGCAGATATGCAAAGCTGTATTACATATGCATAATATGAAATGTACAGAGTCTTTAGAGATTAGACTTCATAGTTATACATTTTTTAAAGGGGTAGTGAAACAAGACATATCCTCCCAATGGAGTCTAGACACTCATGGTGGTGGCGAAAGAGACTGAAGACCAGACTGAAGGAGTTGACGGAGCGTTTGACTTGAGGAAGACCCAGGGTGCCACGGGTGACGGTGACTGGAGGTGGAAGGGGAGGAGTAGGGTTGCACGCTTGGCCTGAAATGACAGCTAACTGCAGTTCAATCAGGAGAGACATGTTTGCAGATATGCAGATAAGATTTATTTTACAGCTCAAATAAAATGTACAAAAGTGTTCGTCATCGCCATATGAATATTTCGTATATCTATATAGGGGTAGAGAACCATCAGATCCCCCGATGGAATCTAGACAATGGTGGTGGCAACGAAGGAGCCCGAAGACCAGACCGAAGAAGGCTCTGGACCGGTCAGCTGGAGTAGATGACTGGAGGTGGAAGGGGGTGCACGCTTTGCCTGAACGACAGCTGATAGCAAAGAGAGAAATGATTATTTAAAGCACGACGATATAACGATTCTGATTGGTTTGGTAGGAAGGTCCAACATCTGATTGGAGTTAGGTAGAGCATTAATCAACAGGCATGTAATGCTGTGATTGGATCCTGCTTTTTATGGCCAATTCTGGTTGGTTTACTGAGAAGTGGGTGATTATTAGAAGTCTTCCTGAAAGAATTTATGCCGAGGTTCATTAGTCTACAGTATATCCACGACGTTCCACTCCGGGGATTGCTCCGTTGCCGTCAAAACTTCCTCTTCCTCCTGTGCGACTCATTATTGCTCACCTGTTAGGAGTTCACTGATAATTCCCACAGTTAACACCCACAATCTCCCAATTATCCAATCACAACCCAGAAACGTCAATTGAAAAAAGCAACCTCCAGGGAAGTTATTAGTGTGTCTCAGAGCCGCCATTGTTTTTGGTCAGCAAAGGAGAGAAACGCTTGCTTTACCCTCTGATGGCGTAGAAAAGTCTGTGTCATTGTAGCAACTTGTGGGAGGCCATGTCTCCGGAGCAGGAGAACGAATAACGTTTGTCCAGTGGATGACTGGAAGAGCAAGTCAAGTTCAGCTATACCACTGTTTCAGGGCATAGACCGTTAATATTATATAGTCCATAGACTGTATAATATTTCAGGGATATGTGTTGTAGCATAAAGGCCATATCAGCTCTGTGAGGCTGTATTTAACATAGCATTTCTACCTAAAATCAGCATAAGGGCTGGGTAGGGCTGGGGATATGGGAAAATCAAATATCACGATATTTTTGACCAAATACCTCTATTGAAACCACAGCAATATTGTAGTGTTGACTATTGGTGCTTTCACAAAAATATTTACATTACAATGAGATTTTTGATAAATAATCATCAGTAATGTGGATGTAATGACTAAGTGGGTAAAGGCAAATGATAGAACAGTTACAGTACAGTCTGGTAAGTTCAGAAAATGACATCACTTTACTGTAATGCAGCCTTTAAAACCAGGAAAAGACACCAATTATGCCATATTACGATATTATGATCTAAAATCTATCTAAAATATTTGGTCTCATATCACGATATCGATATAATATCGATATATTGCCCAGCACTAGGGCTGGGTACAGTATTCAATACTTTTAAGACACCGACTGAATTGCCTGAAAGTATTGAGTATCATCATTCAATAACACAAGGAGTAAATCTTATCAGCGTCAGTGAGCCAATGAGCATGCAGCATGCCTCTACCAAGATCTAACGATGTTTGTGATTGGCTGTCACGTGGTAGAGACTTGCAGGAAAAACTCTACGTTGCACACAGACATGGGGCTCATGTAGTAGGAGCTGAAAAATAAATAAATAAAATTGTGCCCACATGTGTAATAGTGTCATGTAAATAGATTTTATGAAATTGGTATAATAAAAAAAAGTATTGTTCAGGAACCATTATTGAAGTTACGGTATTGTTATCGCTACCGGCTCTAATCAGCATGCTAAGATGTTTACTGTGGCAATGCTTGCATGGTCATGGCTAGCAGGAATAATGTTGAACATAGTCACTGTAGCAGTTCTGCGGAGTTCATTCACTCCCATCTGGCCCAAGGCTCTCAGTCGTGAATGTTGACCTCCCCGTGGTCAGTCTCTCTCACCACGACAGTCCTTTTTCGCTCAGAGTCAGCGTTCACTTCTCAGTCTTGGCAAAAATCCCCCCGGCTCTGGCTCGCTAGTGCTTTTTAATAGGGACAGCATGATTAGATAGACCATTCACTACAGGTGTGACAATCAGTCCCTCCCTGCCCGCTCACCTGAGCCACCACCTCCTCCCCACACCTCCACAGTCATCATTTTAATTCAGTGTGTTAGCATGCTGTCACTCCCCGATATGAGTCGAGTGCAGACGTTAGTTGCGCATGCTCAGATTACAGCATAACGTGTCCTACTGAAATTTGTGAAATCCATGAATTAATAAACTTTTCTCATTACAAATCATAACACAAGATGGGAATCATTTTAATAATATTTTAGCTATCTATGATTGTTTGAGGGCTAACGTTAGCTAAAAACGCCATTCAACTGGCAGCCGTTGTTGTGTTTGATTGCTAGCTTGTAGCTAAGCTAGCAGTCATGTCAAAAACGTTTTAGCTATCTATGATAGTTTGAGGGCTAACGTTAGCTCAAAACGCCATTCAACTGGCAGCCTTTGTTGTGTTTGATTGCTAGCTTGTAGCTAAGCTAAGCTGTGTGTGTGTGTGTGTGTGTGTGTGTGTGTGTGTGTGTGTGTGTGTGTGTGTGTGTGTGTGTGTGTGTGTATTCCAGGCCTATGTGTGTTTACTAACAAAGTCTACACAGAGTGTAAATTGTAATTTCCCCACTGGGGATCAATAAATAGTATAAATTAAATAAAATAAATTATCCCCCTCCAAGTTAGCGCAGCCTAAGACAATTTACTAACATACAAAAATGGAGGCGTTTGCAAAAAGTCAGAGTATCAGAGCTGTCTGGTTTCATCATTTGAGGACCATGTCCAAAATGTCTGATAATCCAAGTAGATGCTAAATTCAGTGGCTAGCGTGTCTGTTAAACCCTTTAGAAAATGGAACTACTTCTACAAAATAAATGCTATCTCTAATGTATTACCTTTGTAAACTTGATGAGACTTGATTGTTTTAGCCTGCTATTTATTGATTGGAATATGTTGGCCAACACATACAGTTTGTTTTTGACATAAACCATAGGATATGCACATCCAATTTTAGTAAGGATTCCACAAATTTGGTTATTTGAGACAAGGGTGGGAGATTTGATTTAAAAAAACTAACTTTTCAATACTCACAGGTTGACAAACAGTGTAATTGAAATATTGTTTCTAAGTGACAAGATATGTCTCTTTGACACTTTGGCATTTTGTTTTGTTTTTGTTACTTATTAACAAAGAAAAGCACATACATCAGTACTACTGGCTGGCTCATGCGCAATTTTCTATCATCATGCATGAGTTTTAAGAAATGCTAAAACAGTTAATCAGCTTTTAAATAAGCTTTCTTGGAGGACCTGAACTGAAAACACTACAAGAGTGAGGATGTGGGTGGGTGGGTGAGTGGGTGAGCAACCGAGAGAGAGAGTTAACTGAAACTCCAACTGAAACCTGCTGCCATATTTAAAGACACCCAGTTTACTGGAACAAGGTGTACTTCCATACATGATGTGAAGTGCAGTAAGAACAGCCTTTCAGATTTCCATATATGATAATAATAATGCCACTAAACCACGTGTATCACTGCAACGCGACTCAGAGTGTATAATATCTAATTTCTTGAGTCAAAATAATGAATGTAGATGTATTTAGATCAGAAAATGTTGTTAGAAACTACTTCTATCTGTCGTATACACGTTTTAAGTGTGTGTGTGTGTGTGTGTGTGTTTTAGTGTCTGTGTTAGTGAGTGTGTTAGTGTGCAGGCCAGACCGCAGTTCTCTTAATAGTAATGTAAAATGTGAAGCAGCAGGTTCTGGTCTCTGTTAACATAATGACTGCAGTTATAGAGTCTGACAGACACACACACACACACACACACACACACACACACACACACACACACACACACACACACACACCATAGTTTACTTTGAATTATGTTTACAGAAACAGCAAAAGAAAGACTTTCCAAACTTTGCATAGCTGTGTTTTTATTAAAAAAAGTGATAGATAAAGTTAAAGACTATGCCATGGCCAGTAACATAATACAGGCACATGTTCCTACATTTATTTGTATCGTAGAAATTATTACCTCATAAAACATTGCTACCTCTTACAGAAAGTTACAGCATAAATATGTATTATATCACCCAGGGGCACTCCAAGATAGCGTCCATTCATTGAAATGAAAGTTAGCCACCTAACCTTAGCCATAGCCAAAGAAGTTGTCTTATTCTTGGTTGTCTCTCCCCTTGTGCATTAGTTTCAGAGTATTAACATCATAGTGGTTGTCTGTGGGGAAAATGCTTTTTGTTCTGTTGTTGTTTCTGAGTGTTTATCATCTATAATGCCCAGCCCTTGGTGTCCTCACAACCATACATGACTCGACATGTTGTACAAAGTCAGTGTTTATGAGCTCAAGCTCAGTTGAAACCCTTCTGCGGGATCAGTGCTCTGTTTGGAACTTAATTCAGTTTTGGCTTTAGATGACTGCTGCTGTCATTTTGAACAGTTGAATACACACACGCACACACACACACACACACGCACACACAAGCCCTTTAATGTGTTCAGAGAGAGCAGCAGAGCTCTCTTTTGGGCGTGCCCAGACATGTATTATGTGGTTTTCAAAGGGGAAGCCTTCACTTCAGTGTGTGTTTGTGTGTGTGCGTGTGTGTGTATGTGTGTGTGTGTGTGTTTGCACGCGCACACAAGTGGGTGTTTTCTTGAGATCAATGAAGTTATAGAGTGGAGCAGCTTTTAAATCCACACACACACTCCAGTGAGGCCTGTTCTTAGTCAAGTGTCACAGTCTGCCCTACTGACATCTGGTCCCCGAAACCTCTGGAGTCCCCAGGTGTGTGTGTGTGTGTGTGTGTGTGTGTGTGTGTGTGAACCCCGCTGTCATGTCTGTGTTTGATTAACTAACCATTTCCCGTCTCTATGACAGGCCCTGCCAATACACTTGTACTTGTACTGTATGTTAAACCAGCCTCCTGAGCGTAGCATGCATGCTGCACTGAGGAACTGTTTGAAACTTGTATGCAAGCATCACGTAGCATCTTCCCCGTCTGAATCGGGCCTTTTCCATAATACAAACTTCAGAGTGTTTGTGACCTTTTAAAAAAATGTATTGTTCCAGACGTCTGATGACTTAAAGCAATAGTGCTATATTTTCTGGATTCCCCATGAGTAATACAAGGAATGACAACAGAACTGTCTGCGTATCCACATGATACCACTGTTCCTACCCCTCCTCCACCAACACATTCTCACTCCCATCGGCTAAAATACGAACACTTGGTCACGTGCTTTTGACGCTGAAAGTCTCCTTTAGCTCCATATCTGAATGCGCATGGTTGGGACTATTGGCGTCCCTTTTGACGTTTAACTGATATGCACCACAAGTTTGGGACAGTTTAGGAAACAATCACAGTTGGGGTTATATAATGTACTTGTCTGTGACCAAGGGGACGAGAACGGGACAGGAACTCTGGTCTCCTAGGTGAGGTTTTGTGCAATAACACTAAAATGTGTGCAATACTCTACTGGTACTATTTATTCATTATTACTGTTCACCATTACAACTCGTTAACTATGTAACTATGTGTTGTTTGCTGAGAGCCACTGCCCAAGCGCCCGTATTTGAGTTGAGTTTCCTCTACGCAGCTGCTAGTAGCCAAGGAGAACACGAAGGATTAAAAAAAAAAAACTCTTCAGAAGAGGGAATTATCTTCGCCGGATGCCATATTCTTCTGAACATAGCCATACTGAGAGAATCAGAGAGAGCTGTGTGGAGCTTATAGTCTTAATTAGCTTTGTAGCAACTCATTAGGCAATGGCTTGAATGTAACGGACATTGGTTAATATAAAAAAGTCACGCAATAAAGCTTTTGTTAAAAACAACCAAGATCCAAGTGTATTCTAAAAATGTGGCTTAAAGCCACAAAAAAAAAAAAAAACAGCCCTGAAACATGCTCAAAGGTGATTGGACGCCATTGATAGGCAACCAAATGTAACGGCCCGTTATATTTAACCCTTGTGTTGTCCTCGGGTGAAATTGACCCCTTTCATAGTGTTTTGTATCAGAAATATGGATTTCTTTCAATCAAATTGCAAAAGTAACACGGATGATTCCATTCAACGTTACTTTCATTGAATTTTTTGGGTGTTTTATTTAATCTTATAGCATTTGAATTCTTGTCTTTAATGGTTTCAAACCAGTATCTGGACTAATCTTTGACATCTACCCATCAACATCCTCAGATCTTAACTATTAGTCAAAATAATTCATAATTTCTGCCTTTTTTAACTAAAAATGTATGTATAATTTGATATAAATGAGGTTTGTTGACCATGAATTCCAAGAATAAGGGTAAATAAACCTGTTATTAAACCAGCTCAGGTTTCTAAAAAAAAAGCACCAAAAGCTGGAAAAAAAAGTGACGAATAAATCAGAAAAAGCGACAAAAACATCGGAAAAGCACAAAAAAAATGTTCATTTTCAATTTTGACCTGGAAGGACGAGGTCATGGTGAACGGGAAGGCAACACGAGGGTTAATAAAATGACAGAAATGGAAACATTTGTGATAATGTCAGTACACAACTCAACAAAATATATAACATTGGTCTAGTCAATTTTAGACATTTTAATGTGGACACCTGGCTCTGTTCTCACACCACTGCTTTAACTGTGATAGCAATGGAAAACATTGTCCTGGGGATTTTTTCTGCTGCATTTTCTCACCCTGGATATTTTAAAACTGCAGCCCAGTGAAATAACAACAGACCCTCAGAGGATGTAAAAGTCTCACAAACACGTGTAGCATGTAAAGTGTGAATTAATTGGATTGCTGCTGTTTTTCAACCACACTTTATGAATCTCATCTGCGGTGGGATGTGGAGTTTGGTTTGCAACAATACAAATTGGCCTGATGGCAAACAAACTGGAGCAAATTAGCGCGCAAAATGTTTACCTGCTTCCTTAACAAGCTGCGTTCTCACTCTGCTGAGGCTGCCACAGATTCTCTCCACAGACTCAGACAGACTACACTGTGTCGTCTTCCGAGTGTGGGGATGGTTTTAACACGCCGCTGCAACAGTTTGTCATGTATTGCACATTTGTGTGTGTTGAGGGAAAACGGTTGTAGACAAACTCTTCTCTCTTTACCCTACAAAGACAAGGCTTTAAAAGAAATACCTGTTTGTTGTAACACAAATGACACATACTAATATATATATATATATTTATATATATATATATATATATATATATATATATCATTCTGCATCATTCTAGTGTATCTCTTTAAGAGAGTAGCACTTCATTTCCATCTAACTACAGTGGCTTGCATAAGTTGACACACCCATGCTAAAGTCGACTAAAAAGAAGAATAAAAAAAAACCCATTGATCTTAATGCCTTGATTAAAGGAAATTAGGAAAAATCCAACCTTTAAGGACACCAATTTTCTTTTTGGAATAAATAATATAGCGTTAAATACATGTTCTTCCTTAAAATACAGCAGGCAAAAGAAATACAACCCTATGTTAAATTCCCATAGAGGTTGAGTTTTATTATTATTTCATGGATCAGGATAATATGACCGCAGGATACTATGACTCCTGATAAAGTTCCCTTGGCCTTTGAAATTACAATAACCCCCCCACATTGTCACATACCCTTCACTATACACAGAGATTGGCATGGTTTTATATCAGTTAGACTAATGGCTGGTTTGATTTGCATTGAGAGATGATGCTCCTCCATATCTGTCTGACCTCCTTCACATCGCTGCCCCCTCCCGCTCCCTCAGATCCTCCTCCTCCCTCCACCTCACTGTACCCCCAGCTCGACTTGTAACCATGGGGAACAGAGCCTTCAGCCGCTCTGCTCCCCAGCTCTGGAACTCACTCCCACCTGACCTCCGCAGTATCGACTCTCTCCCCCTGTTCAAAACCAGACTCAAAACCCACCTGTTCCAGCTTGCCTACTTGTAAATACACAGATCCTGTCTTTTGTTTTTTTGTTGTTTTTGTTTTTTGTTGTTGTTTATACTTATCTGTCTTTTATATACTGTAAAGCGACCTTGAGTGTCATGAAAGGCGCTGTTAAATATAATGTATTATTATTATTATTATTATTATGGAAAGTTCCCCATACCAATCTCTATGTATGGTGAAGGATATGTGATGATGGGGGTGTGTGTGTGTGTGTGTGTGTGGGGGGGCTTTTTTAATTCCAAAGGCCAAGGGAACTCTATCAGGATGCATAGTATCCTGGATCCAGAATTCAATCAGAATTTAACATAGGAGTGTGTATTATGCCCCCTGTATTTTAAGGAAGAACATTTATTTATTTACAATACATTATTCATCCATAAAGAAAATTGGTGTCCTTAAAGGTTGGATTTCTCTTAATTTTTTAATTAAGGCATTAAGATCAATTTCCAAAAGATGATTTTCCAAAAGATGATTTTTAGTCAACTTTAGCATGGGTGTGTAAACTGTGAGCCACTGTATATGAGGTATGGATGTATTCAGTGATGTTTTGGACTTCACTGATAACCTTTTACCGCCTTTTGTTGGTTTTAATGGCTCAGTTAAGTTCCGAAGTTGCCGGTGTAGCTGCAGTTACATGGTTGTTTTCAGAGAACGGGGCTTTCAGGACGTCCCAGGGGCCTTTCAGATGTTTCCAAATAAAATGAGGAACAACTTCAACAGAAAGTGAGAAACATCTTGTCCATGTCTATATTTCACCACAACTTTCAGTCTCTTCTCGGTCAGAGCAGCCAACAGATAGAGAGAGTAGAAACAGAGTCTTTATGTATTTATCTTTCTGATATGCTTTTCAAACTAATGTTCCAACCTTCTACTGTCTGACAGTTTATAATTCAATAGTCACTCTCAGTGATTTGACGGGAGGATAGATTAGTGAAGGGAAAGGGAAGAGTCGGAGAGAGAGAAAAGGAAAGGGAGGAGGGGGAGCAGGAGGAAGGGATAAAGAAGAAACAAATAGGAGCGAGAGAGTTGTCACAGGGGCAAAATAAGAGAAAACGGTCTGTCTCTCCATTCAATTTCTCAAATTAAAGCGGTATTATCTTGAAATATTTAAAGGTTAGATGAATGTCGATAATGGATCTCGACAGCCATTAAGCTGTAATTGATCTCTAATGTAGTTAGGGAAAGACGTGGGATACAATTTGCAGCAAACATGGAGGGGTGGGGGTGTAGGGGGAGAGCAAGAGGGAGGGGAAGAGAGAGAGGTTTTTATGTATTCATTTTAGTCACAGCCTGTGGTTTGAACCAGAGCTGTTGTTCTATGCATTAAGTCTTAATAAGGTAAAACAGAGCATAATTAACTAGAGAGAGAGAGAGACAGAGAGAGAGAGAGAGAAAGAGAGAGAGAGAGAGAGAGAGAGAGAGAGAGAGAGAGAGAGAGAGAGAGAGAGAGAGAGAGAGAGAGAGAGAGAGAGAGAGAGAGAGAGAAATCGGAGACCTACGGTGGGAACACACCGTCTGCGATACACCGTGAAGCGCATACCAGAAGTTACCAGACGTGCATTTCCCTGCTTTGCAGAACGGCTCTCTCTCTCTGCATGTGTTTGGTTTTGTGTGTGTGTGTGTGTGTGTGTGTGTGTGTGTGTGTGTGTGTGTCAGTTTGACACTCTGTCTGTCTGTCCGTCCCTCCGTCTCTCTATGTCTCTATGTGCGTCTGGTCGCCTGTCTCGCTCCAGATTTTGAAGTCAAGACAGCCAAAATCACCAACCTGAGTGTTTTATTTTGAAATTTGTTTTATTTTGTAACGTATCGCTCTGCGCTATGGCCTTCCTGTTAGGGGTTAGGGAGACACATTGTTTGAGAAAGACATTTAGAGGTACTGAGATTTTCAAAGAGGTGTCACTTCCCACAGATTCACCTTCTACTTCTTCTGGATCAAAATAACACACCAACAGCAATAACTTACATTTCATTACTATGGATAATATTGTTGTGTGGTACATAATGACGCTGCTTTCTTAATTCAAATGAAGGGTGAAAACACATAGCAAAAAGCATCTCTCTTTAAAGTGTAATTAACATGATTGATTACAATACAAAATAAGGTAGGGGTGGGCTATATGGCAAAATAACAAATCTCACATCTTTGTTCAGGTAGATTCACAATCCACGATCTTATCCGAATTATTTTTTACGTTGGTTTGTGTGGTGAGTGCATCTAAGTCTCTCCTTTTGGTGGTTGCAACAATAGGAGTCTTCTGCCCTCAGGCCACTAAGATCCTAAATGAGGACACTGCCTACGACAACCCCTCCATTCTGCTTTCTAATTAATCATGCACAAGTTAGGAGCTAAGGAAGAGAAGGAGCTAATGGAAGCACATTTCACTGGAATCACACAGCAATTGATTTGACTGTGTGAGTAAAATATCCCGCATTTGAAAGCCAACATTTTGGTTTTATTTATATGTTTTGCAGTGAAAGCCAGATGAACCCGACTGACAAATGTGCCTCACTTTGGGACACAGGTGTTCTGGATCTGGGCTTTGACGACATGCTTGTATCTAGAATGTGCAGGTGTTTTACTGTCAAGGGTTTTAAGCTTCAACACCTGGGGCCAGGTGAGCAATGTTTCCTTTATTTGCTTTTGTAGCCGTGAATTCCACTGGTTGTCCCAACAAAGGTTGTGTAGTTGGCCATATTTTGGTAGGAATATGAGTATTTGGTGCACACTAAGGATATGGCTGGACAGGCGGGGACAGTGGCTTAAGCTGCAGGAGTTGTGTTTTCAGAGCCACCTTTCAAGTCTACAGAAGGTCAATTTGTTCATAGTTTCTCTGTGAAATATTCCTTTGAATACAGATTAATCAGCAGTGTGGTCCATCCAGGAGGAATTTGTAACATGAGGAGGCTCTTCAGGGTGTGAGGTGTACAGGTCAGAACGTGATTTTTTTTTTGAATTTCAGTACCCTGAGCAGCTGTGGACATTTTGAGTCAATGAACAACCTGCAGTGTGTCTGGCTGTGTGTAATGGGACAAAACAGCAAAAGAAATGCTTATTGTAGCATGAGAATGTAACAATGAGACAGAAATGACTTTTGAAATGTCTCTAAATGCAGCATTTAGTGGACACACTCTTCTTATCAACAAGAGCAGAGAGACAGACGGAATGGCTGGTGTGTGTGTGTCCCACTGCTTGTTTCTCAGTATATGTTGTTTCTTGCGTTGTGTGGGTGGGTTTTGCTGTTTCGGTCTGAGTGTGTGTGTGTGTGTGTGTCATGTTGGTTGTGTGTCAGAGTGTGTCCCTGCAGCCTTGCACCCATGCAGACATGCTAACTCGTTAGCGGCTTCTCACTCCTTGTTTCCAGAAAAGGAGGTGGCATCCAGGTGGCAATCCCACAATGCACCTCTCCCCAGTTGGTGTTAATGGTCGCTGTTGGTAACAACCTTGTCAGGGGAGAATACGGCTTATCTGCATTTTTACAGAGGGGGGGTGGGTTGTACCTTTCTCTTTGTCACCTTTCAATAATCACTTACAAATACTAATCAGAAGCAATCATCTAAATTCTTGCTGAAATTTCCCAAAATACCAAATATAACTAGCTGAATAGTGAGCCATGTTTCACACAGATTACACTTTTGGTTGTGGCTGAGGGGGGTTGGTGCAGGGGGGGCACAAAAATGCATAAAGTTAGCCAGTTTAAAATGTATTTTTTTTATGTCACGTTTGAGAGGTGGCAAGGAGAGCTTGATTTACATGTAATCGGGAGAAAGGGCATTCTTCTGGAACCACATCCCGCTGCTTGGAAGCCTGGCATCGCCACACACCTAGTATACGGGAATACCTTCCGGGAGTTTACCTGGAACACCCAGACAGCAAGTATCTTAAGTTAGTTTTTTTTTCCACATAGAACCGGGCTGGTTAAAGTAACGGAGAAATCAGGCCAATTACAAAAGCTGGTCAGTCTGTCATGTTGCCTGAGCTCATTACCCGCTCAGGCACTGGGATGTAATGCATAGTTCTGCTATTACAAGCGTTAACATTAGTTAATATCTCCCAAACAGAAAGTATGTTCAATTAGGTTTGTTTCTCTCTACACTGCAAAAAAAGGGAGTCTAAAAAAACACTAAAGCTGAGGGTAAAGGGTGCTCAAAACAAGTGAAATTATCGGTCCATGCAGCAAGATCATTTCACTTGACAAGCTTGCTTGATTTAAGATTTATAGTGTAAAGTTGATCACTAAAAATAAGAAATTCACTCTTCAAACAAGAAAAACACTTCTAAATTTAAGTTTTTATCTTGGTAAGAACCAAATTTGCTGTTAATAAGTTTGTTTTTTCACTTAGTTCAAGTTAACTTAACCCTTGTAATGTATTCCCATCGACCATGCAACTTTCTTTCTTTTTTTAAGCTGTTTTCATGAGTTAACACCCACATGCAATGGAAGTAGAGAACTGATCATTAACTTTACTTGTGAAGAGCGTTCTATCCATGTTTTTTTGATATAATATTGTAATATGGCATAAGTGTTGTATTTTCCTGGTTTTAAAAGGCTGCATTAAAGTAAAGTGATGTCATTTTCTGAAATTACCAGACTGTTGTATTTACCTCTGCCCTCTTAGTCATTATATTCACATTACTGGTGATTATTTATCAAAAATCTCATTGTGTAAATATTTTGTGAAAGCACCGATAGTCAACATTACAATATTGTTGCGTTATCAATATCAAGGTATTTGGTCAAATCAGTTTTTCATAATATGGGCACTTGAACTCAGCTGTAACAAGCGCTAACGTTAGCTACTATCACCCCAAACAGCAAGTATGTTCAAGAAGTTTTGTTTCTCTCTGTCGTTGTTATACCACATAGAACTGGGCTGTTGTCATGCTGGTCTGGCAGAGGTCCGCTGGAACGAGGACTAACGTTGGCTAATGTCAGCTGTTGTAGCCAACACGGGAGAAACATTTACTGCCTGGTTGGGACTTCCAGTTGAACTTTTAAAAAGCTGTTGCTGTAGATATATGGTAAAGCCTGTATGTGTGTGTGTGCACAGCTCCACAATTTTACACATTTTTAAATGAAATATAAAAAAGGAAATCAATATGTGGCGTTCAACTTTGGTGGCGTGCTGCCACGATATAATCAATGTAGGGGAAACACTGGAAAGTATGTGAAAACAAATTTTCATCTACACAGTGGCTTAAAGATAAGAAGAAAAAGTTTTTTTGGGGGGAAAAAAAGTAAAATAAGCATTGACTGAATAAAAGTAATGTGTACTAGTTGACTGTGATGTTACAGTTTTAATATTTGACTCAGCAGGTCAATTGAAGCGACGCAACAAGCCAAAACAGGAAGTTAAGACGTCGTCGTACAGTCACATAGGCCCACAGTTTTGGAATGAGATATCCAATAATCAAATGAGTGTAATGTGTTGTGATGTCCACATACTTTTGGCTACGTACAAGAGGTGCAGATTCTCTCTCGCTTCACATCTCTGTTGACAGACTTCTAATTAATTACTGGAAGACAGAGACAAACGCATCAGTTTCAGTCTCACTTATAATCAGTGTGTGTGTGTGTGTGTGTGTGTGGGGGGGGCGTCAACGGGAGCAGTGTTAGTACTTTGTTATAGAGTGAGTCTTCTGTGTCTTTTATACATTCACTGGTTTTCATCTTTGATTAGTGTTAACAGTCTGCAGATATAAAAATTTACTCATCTAATGTGCTGCTGAACCAATTACTCTATTAGTTAATAGACTAAAAAAACAAAATAAAGACAACTATATAGGAGAAAAAACATGTAAAAACATTCTCTGGTTCCAGTTTCTCAGATGTGAGGAGTTTTTGCTTGTCTCTTATTGTAAAATGAGCCTCTTTGGGTTTGTCGGACAAACATTTGAAAAGGGAATGGGAATCACTATTTTGTAATATTTTCTAGAACATAAGATTAATCCCAAGTCCTAGTCAAAATGATCTGCCTTTTACTTTAATTGTACAGTACCCCCAAACCTGCCTCCTCTCAGCCCACCTGTTAGTACAGATGGCAGGCTGGTGACTGGTGACCTGCTGGTAGATAAACTGTTCTGTAACTGGAAGGTCGCGAGTTTGATCCCTGGCTCGCCTACTGTGTCCATCAACATCCATTTCTGTCAGAGTGTCCTTCAGCAAGCCGCCAAACCATTGCCTGTTCCTGTAGTCCATATTAGGATTTAGCGATGGACAAAACAACGGTGGATTCTTGTGTATAGATTATATATAAAATACTGGATTCAGACAGAGAACGCCCTGCTGTTTTTGGTATTTCCTCCGGCAAGTCTATTTTCTATTTTAGCACCCAATGTTTTACATTTTTGATGGACATGCCTATTACTTATTCTGTTGGTTGGTCAGTTGGTTGGTTGACCACTGGAATATCTGATGACTACTGTCTTGCTTTGTACGGACATTAATGGTATAATCCTAGACTTACAATGCTAGACCCATCTCCACAGCGCTATGTCAGCGCTGGGGTATTCTGGGATAGGGAGCAGGACTTTTTAGTATTCCTTTAAACCAATCAACTGTCCTGGGTGGTGCTCAGGATGTAGTGAAGGTGCCCTTGCAAAATAGAAAGCTGAAAGTGGGGTCATCATGTCAGGCATTACCTAGCGAGTTGAGCCAGACTGGGAGAATTCTAATACATTTGGTGATCCCCCTAATCTCACATTGTCAGACCTTCCTCCATAGCGTTGGGGAGGAGGAGCTAGTCCACACAGAATTCTGGGATGGGGGAAAAACGTGCTCTTGTTTATTGGCATTTCCAGGTGGCGCAAGGGTGCTTCTGCAAAATAGCCTCCAGAAGGAGCTTTGTTTGTTGTTTAAGTCGTGCAACAAAAAAACTCCGATTGGACAGATAGTCTAGCTAGCTATCTGGATTTACCCTGCAGAGATCTGAGGACCTGGTAACCGTAGTCCTCAGAAATCCACCAGAGGTTAGAACGCCAACACAAAGAAATCTGAAGGGCGGTGGACATCCGGTTGAAATGCAAGACAGGCAGAATTTCTGGCGGCACCGGAACAATGCCGGAAATGAAAGCTGGTCAATTTAGACCAGTGATCCCCTGATTCATCACGCAGTGCCACCATGAAGGCAACTATTTCACTTAACCTGGGCAGAAAGATTAGGCCCCACATTTTATATAGATTACAACCAAAAACTAGCAAAACAAATGACATTTACATCATGCTCAGATATACTTTTGTGTTTATCGCTAATTAGCAAATGCTAACTTGCAGAAGATGGTGAACGAACATGGTACTAGCCGCCAGGTTCCCCGGGTTACCTTGTGTGAGATCCACTTTGTGGACTGGTTTTGTAATCCGGATTACAGAATTTCCCTCAAAGTATTTCTGATTCTCTCTCCTGAAATGCTGAAGCGTTGACCTCGCGCAACTGTAAACTAGTTCAGTTTTACAGTCTGAATCAGCTGCTGGGAAGGTTCTGGGTGTAGCTCGTTTCTTTCTTCACGGAGTGACTTTGTGGGACTAATTTCTCAGGAAATGGCTGCTAACACTGTTGGTTTCAATGGTCATCTAAAGGAATTCACCTGAGCCACGCTCTCACTTCCCTCATTCCTGCCACAACACCAACTGCTACATAACTAATGCACAAGGCTCTTCCTGTACAGGTGCATGTGACGTCAGTGTGTGTGTGTGTGTGGCTATTTATAATCCCGTCCCAAACCGCAACGATTCACGGCACCCAAATACAGTACATGGTGTCAGACTGTGGAAGCTGCTGCAGCACTTTTCAGACCTCCCAGAGTTTCAGTCTGAGATGAAATAATCAGGGAAATCTTAAGTTTTTGTTTTCAAATACGAAAAGTAGTGGATGGATGAAGTGATCTAGGATGAATTATTGAATGACTAATTTTTTTGAAGCTAAAAAGCTGTAGTTAAAGCTACATTGTGCAATAATTTCTCCCATCTAGCAGTGAATTTGTACATGACAACCAATTGATTATTACTTTCTACCCCCTCCCATTCTGATTGCATTTAAACTCCTACGGTGATTAGATGTGATTTTTTTTTGGTACCATTGCTAACATCAGCTATCAGGTTACCAAACATATGCAACTGTTAGTGAAGTATCAATGCCATCGTTATTATGTATATTGTATGAGATTAATAATGTGAGGCAATTTTTACAGTGTAGGAGAGAAGCAACGGAGGTTTGTGTTTTTAATATATTTCTCTGAGCAGAATGGATGAAACCAAAATTATCTCTTAGTATCTCCATGGTTACACGCAGCTGTTTAAGCTGTAGCCTAGTCTAGGTCCATGATGTGAGTAGTCTACCTGGGGAATCATGACACATATGATGATTTTACAAGTTAGGCAGTTCTTTTTCATCACTGACACAAGGAAAAGTATCCGAGACGTCGATATAGCGTTATGCACAACCATGCTATAGTAAGCCAAACAAAAATATGCCGAATGATTTTTGGCAAAGAAAGCAGGCAACTTTGGCGTCCCTTTTTAAAGTCCTTGCTTTTTCCATCTTGGTCTTGTTGCGTTGTCATTTGAATTATCTTTTTAACTTCCTTGGTGACTCCGTTACATGTCCTAGAGAATAGGAGTGATGCTCCAGCTGCAACCGGCTTTCAAATCTGTCAGCAGTCGCTGAGTTATCTTCTCCCCCTCCCGGGCATTCGTCACGCTGCCACTGAGTGTAAAAGCGTAAAACGTGGAGGTATGTCCATCTTTGGCTAACATATTTTAAAGATGGAAACGCAACATGGCAGAATACATACATACATGTATTCTAAATGATTCTGAATGGCAGAGTCCATGAATACTTTGATTAGTTGGTGGAAGTAATTACACATGAATGATCTCACACACACAGGAAAACACACACAGGATAAAATGATAAAAAATAAATATGGCTAAATAAGAAGTGGCAAAGGTACCAGGTCACCAATCACAGGCTCGTTAAAATTAGATTAAAAACATTTTTTTTTTGAAACCGACAGGCACTAGTCAGTCCAGCTTGAAGCCAACCCGTTCTCACTCCCAACTCGCCAAACACTAACGCTCGGTCAGTGGCTCTCAGCGCAAAACGTACAGTTTAGCTTCTGTTTGGGACGCACCATAGTAGGCTATAAAGAGCAACATCGTTAGCGAGTACTTTTAAAGACCACAAATTGTTATCCCGTGTGTCACTTAAAGTACATTTTATAACCCAACCCGCGATCTTTCCCTAACCCTAAGTGGTTTTATCCAGCACAGTGAAGGATTACGCCAAATCAGTCCCGACCCAGACCGTCAAAGTGTCACCAAGAGTCCCGACCAAGCTAGTTAAAAAAAAAAAGACACCAACGGGGTGCTTAAAGCGTCAATGATTGCCGCGGAGGGATTACTTTGGAATTAGTTGAAAACCCCTGCATCTGACTGAGACGCTAAAGGAGACTCCTTTTGTGTCATTAACTTACGCCAAAGGCACCTGACCAAGTGTCTGGGAGTGAGAATGTGTTCCAGCAGCCGATAGCACTGTAGGACAGAACAAATCGCCTACTGATGATTAAGTTCGCTGTAGAGCTTTACCGTAGTGATGCCAACTGAGGGTGGTGCAAAAGGAAAGGTCATTAAAAGGTCGGTAAAATCTTCTCGGGAGCAGAAAATTGGGGATTTAAATGGACATCTGACAGCAGAGATGTGATGTTATGGTCTTAAAGGTCCTATGACATGGTGCTCTTAAGATGCTTTCATATAGACCTTAGTGGTCCCCAAATACTGTATCTGAAGTCTCTTTTCTCATATTAATGTTAAACCTCCAAAGAGAAATTTTTATGCTATGGGACCTTTTTGTTCCTTGCCATCTTAAGGTTTTGCCAAAAGCAGTACTATACTTGTATGTACGCTGCTTAAAAGTTCTAAGTGAGTTGATTTCCAGACCTTGGACAAATATCGGATGTGGACTTTAAGTAATCATTTTGAGAACCCTTGGCCTACAGTCTTTCTTTTCTACTTTCATTATGTTATTCTGTGTCCTGCCCAGGACTATGGATGAAAATAAGGTTATAGCTAGCTCTGGTTCTGCTAAGGAGCTGTGAATTGTCCCTGTCAAATAAACATAGATAGATAGATAGAAGGTGCTGTAACCTCACACTCTTTTACCAGTATTTGCAAAAGTCACAGAACTTCCTAAATACACAATTAATCGTAAGTAGTAAAACAGGTCTGTGTTGATGGAATACGTCAGTACTTTGACTTCCTTGAGTTTCAAACCTAACCTAAGAGCTAAAGGGGATAAAAAAACATGACAGTAAAATTAAAGTGTCTTAAAATGCCCACTTTTTCTGGGATTTGGGGTGTTATTTTGTGTCTCTGGTGCTTCCACACACATACAAACTTGAAGAAAAAAACAACTATCCTTGCTGTTTTGAGTGAGATCCGGTTTCTGAATGTCCTCTGTCTTCAGTCTCCGGGTGAGCTGTTCAACATCTGCACGGCTTTCTACGTCACTAGAGACGAGGTGGCTAACCGTAGCATGCTAGCTCATTCTCAATGGCAAAAATCTGCCACAACACACACTAGTTCACCATAATCTCCAAAATAACTACTTCCTGTCCCTGTAGTGCAGGTATTCCACAAGTGGCCCTGGTCTAGAAGAAGTCTCCCAGCTAATCCTGCCTTGGACTGACCAAAGCTGGAGAAAAAGTTATCTAGCTGACGGGATCTTACCGAGCTACTGAGCATGTGCAACTCCCAACAAAGATAGTATAGAAGTGAGATGTCTCACTATGTAGCTAAACCAGAAACCTAAACACACAGGGTGAAAACAGGTGCTGCAGCAATGTGCAGTACAACAAAAAATGTTTTTTTTGTTTTTTAAATGAAACCATGTAAACCTATTCTGGTACAACCTCAAAATACAATTATGAAACCGGAAAATGACCATGATACGGGTACTTTAAAATCAGCTCTAGAACAGAGGTTTCAGCGTGTGAAGGTTTCCTGCTCTCCTGTTGAACCAGATCATCTTTAGATTTCTCTGCTGTTTGTCACATAAAAGCAGTTGTCATCTCTTCCAACGGCTGATTTTGATTTTTTTTTTTATTTTGGAGTGAACGCCGCCGTTTCCTTTTGCGGTATCAGCAGGAGGGGCATGACTGGAGGACTAGAGCAGAGGCAGAGCTGATAGGAATCGAACCCCTCTGGCTCGGCGCTCAGTCATGTTTACACTTGACGACAGGACGCCATGAAAGAGCGAGGACAGGCGGAAGATAAAAGGGAAGAAGAAAGAAAGTAAAGAGAGGCAGGGAGAGATGAAGGCACTAGGAGGGGGAGGAGCAGCGAGAGGAGGCCGGGAGGTGAAGGAGAGGGGAGAAGAAAGGAAAGCGGAGGAATAAATAAAGGAAATGTTGTTTTTAGTGCTAATGAAATCAGATAAGGGTTTTATCCGGGATGAACTGTTTCAGCTAGTGTTGTGTTGAAAAAGGTTGATTTGTACTGCATTGCTTAGCCTGGCAGGAGCACAGGAAATGGGGGGGGTTGTTAGGCGCAAGAGGGAAAGTTGCCTACCTGTGTTACTGAGGCTGAAACACAATAAATAGAGTTCGGCCGTGACTAGATTGTCACACATAACAGAAGAAGACGGATAGTCGCTGCGAGGATTAGCAAACAAGGCTAACACTAGCAACAGGTGATCACTCATCAAGCAGAGAGAAAAAAAACATGGATAAGTTAAGTCCACCAACACCTACGCGGACAACTGGAAAAGGATTAAGCAGAGATTCAACATTACATTTGACGCATTTTTATTCTTTGTCTGTGGAATACCTGATAATGGACTCAGAGAAAGACTACTGCGGGAGCAAGACATTGAACAAAACTGTGAACGTGCTATAAAGACTAGAAAAAAGCACTTCAAACACAAGTCACAGAGAGACTAAAACAGACTTTAATTGTGGGAAATGTGGAGGAAGCCACAAACCTAGGCTGTGTCCAGCATATGGCAGGCAGTGTCATCCCTGCAGGAAAAACAGCCACTTCTCAAAATGCTGCAAAGCAGATGCCTTTAAGAAAAAGAAGGTGCATGCAGTTGAAGAGGAACCTGAGGAGTGCTTTGTGGATGCTGTGCATATAAAGAAGACTTAAAAGGAAGAAGGGATAGTGCCATTGACTGTCAACAGGACTTTCATCCCATTTAAACTGGACACGGGATCCTCAGCAAACCTCATAGTATAAGAAACTCACAGTGAAGAGCAAAATATTCCCTGTGAAAGCGAAAGTGAGTGGATACACAGGAGAAAAAGTGCCAGTCAAAGGAGGCTGCATTGCAACGTTCCCACACAGCGGGAAGCAAATGAAAGCAATGCTGTTGATTGTTGATGAGTGTCAAGCCAATATTGGGATTAGAGGCATGCAAAAGGTTGAAAAGAGTTTTTGTTGTCTCATCACAACCTGCTAATGATCATGGTTCACTCCTGAAGGAATACAGTGACGGTCTAGAGGGACTAGGATGTCTACCAGGGGAGTACAACATACAAGTTGACAAGAATGTGACTGCAGTAGTTCATCCATGCAGAAAAATACCATTCAAGCTGAGGGGAAAACTCACAGAGGAGATGTTGATGGGACTCTGCATTAATCTGCCCATGCACGACAAGCTGCTTTTAAAGGGAATGAAAGGGTGAAAGGAAGACAGAAAAGCCATGACAAAAGTGCAAAACACCTGCCGTACCTGAAGCCAGGGGACAGGGTCCGCCTTCTGGACTACTCGACAGGACCATGGATAGAGCAGGGATTTGTACAGCAGGAGGCTGCACCTCATCCAGATGGATCGCGGAGCAGCCTTGAGGAGAAATCGCATGGACATCCGTCAACAAACTAACAGCTCAGAGACATATACACACACACACACACACACACACACACACACACACACACCAGAGGTGAGAAACACAAGTAACATGGACGGTCAAAGATCCCTGAACTCCGGTCAAACTGGACCCAGTTCACCAGCTGTGAAACACAGACCCAGCAGGATGGTTAAACCACCTGAGAGACTGATAGAAACCTGCTAAAGGAGTTATAAAAAAAGAGTATATTACTGTGGTTTGGTTGGGAATATTTTATATTGACAGTTTGATACTCATGGTTAAGTTAAAGATTTTTTTTTTAATGAATTTTAGAAAGCGAATGCTTTACTTTTAAAGGAAAGATGTATTGATTAAGGTTAATTGTACTGCATTACCCAGAAGTCTTGGCCTGGCAGGAACATAGGAAATGTGGGTTGTTGCCTACCTGCGTTGACGAGGCTGAAACGTAATAGAGTTCTCGTAATTAAGACACACACACACACACACACATTTATTCAAGTGTTAGCCTTCATCATAGGCAATGCATACATGAAAAGCAATGAGCAATGATACCAAGAGATGCCATGAAATCTAAAAACACAACTGCAATGAAGCTCAACAGTGTGGTTTCGGAAGCAGTAATCTATTTTTTTTTTTCCTCTCCATAAGGATTTTGAGTATTAGCCATAATGTCTAAACCATCCAAGCAGCCGACACTGAAGGCTAGCTAGCCAGTTGACATCACGTGTGTGTGTTTTGGTTAATCGCAGTCAAATCACCGAGGTTGCCATGGAAATTCAGGCTACACTACATACATGTATTACCTGCAGGCCTAGCCGATCCACCCCGGCTCCCATTGATTTCTATACTTCATCCCATCGCTATCACACAGTGAAATTGACTCCCATACCAAGGGTAATGATTCTTCTTGCGGGTCACGTTAATCCCGCAGAAGTCCCAAAAAAAATGTTCACCCTCTCCCACAATAAAACACAAAGGGAAAATTGAGCAGGCTTTCATTTCTAAGCATTGGAAATTGACATACACGACCAAGTATTTTGGTTTCCGTTTGTTTACATGATGCTGGGCGCGCCTGTTTTTTGTCACACAAATAACCGGCACGCATACACGCATCTACTGACTCAAAGATGAAATTTCAGTGAAGCGTCCAAAATCTCGCTTGGTCATTCCCTAAACAGCTGACTGTTAAATAAACACTTTTTGGGGAATAGTGAGTCAGTGGATGAGGGGAAAACACAGCTAATGTTGACCACAAACTACTGCTAGCATATGCTCGAATACAAGTGATGCTTCAATAAGGCAAAAAAAAATTGAATACATGCAAATGGAAGAATTTTAATACAGTTTGTGTCTGGCACGGGGGAGGGGTGGAGAGACAGGTAGGAGGGAGGATCCGCTTGCATTTGTGTTTATAGGAGGAGGGATGGAAGGAGGAATCAGCTGCTTGTTGAAAGAAGAGAGGAGAAAAAAGAGACACAAGATGGAGGGCTGGTTTTTTATTTTCCCTGCTGATTGAAAGCAGATGTCAAGGTACGATTCTCTAAGCTTGTTCAACACAGCACAACTGTTTCCTGATTTACTTTCAAGGCTTCTCTGCACTTTGACTGGACTTACCCCAGTTGCTTCAGTCTCTCTCTCTCTGTCTCTTTCTCTGTCTCTCTCTCTCTGTCTCTCTGTATGATTAGGTTCCTTGTCCCTCCACTTGCGTTAGCTTAAAGCTGGCAGGTGTCTATGAGAGAGTTTTATAAAGCCAACAAACACAAAAACCTCCACAGAGGGGAAGGAGCCTTAATTAAATTGTCAAACCCAGATCTACCCAGAGACTTAGTCTGACAAAAAAGTCATCCGAAACACTGCCTTTCTTTGTCAGCGTGACTGTCTCACTGTCTCATTGTTAACGTGTTTTCCTACCTGACTGTTATTTGGGGAGGGCATGAGCCCATTCACGCAGGTGTTTAACTCAAGGCAGTGGTTTTAAGTAGTTTTAAGTCATATTTTGAGATGTCGAGCTCTCAAAACGCTTTGTGTTGTGATGATCAGCTAACTGCCATTTTTCCAATGCATTCTCATGAACTGGTTTGTTCGAATATTATATAAAAATGTCTGCAAAAAGGATATCCCACGGAATAAAGCGCCCTGGATTTGTCACATTACGACCAGTCACATGACAGTTAAATTGAATGTGTTTTTAGGACTGTGCAATAATTCACTGTGATAATTTATCGTCTTTCAATGGAATCAAACAGTGATGGAATCGTATATATCGTGATATGCAATTGCGTTGCCTGAAAAGGTAACAAGCACGTTCTAACTCAGTTTTCTCAGAGAATCTGTTGTGAAACATTTTGAGGGACTATCGTTTGAAGATTGGCAGATTTGTATTAACTCCACGTTATTTTTTTGTGCCTGGTCAGTATATAGCTGGCATTTTATTTTCCCACTTGAAACTGTTTACCACATTATTAGTGATCTCATTGAAATCAAAATATTTTGTGGAAGTACCAATAGCCAACCCTACAATATCGTCCCCATATCAGTGTATTTGTGTTATCTGATTTTCTCCATATCGCCCAGTCCTATAGTAAATGGATTGTATTTATATTGCACTTTTATAGTCTTAACGACTACTCAAAGTCTTTACAGTTGGTTAAATTTGAGAGAAGGTTACTCTGAGTTGGTAGGTGTAGGTTGTTTTTAGAGTACCCTGCTGTGTGACCCCTGCTGTTAGGATAAGGCACCAAAATGACACCATAAGTAGTACTTCTGTGACACAAACATGCATTTCCGGGCTGAAAGTCTTGTATTTTCCCTGAGACGCGAACTCCGCTACACCTCTTGAAAGCTCTGTTTTATGACCCACTTATCCACCCTGACTTTGTCCTTATGTAGATCTTTGTGACCTTAAACAGCAGCAGGCACTCTGGTGCATACAGCAATAAATACCTGGAATATATACCAATTATAGTGTAATACGTTTTGTAGCTTTTTTTTAACAGCCTGCCTTATCACAGGTAAAAGTGGCTACTACTACTTAGTTACAGGAATGGATTGTGCTTCCTGACTTTTCAACAATATATTGAGTCAAAAGAAGTGGCCTGTAATCAGCATACATACTCACCAATTATGAATATGAGTTTAATGCCAACTCCACCAAGGTTGCTATAAAAAAAAAAGATTCCCAGAAAATATACCATCAACATGACGCCAGGGTCCTCAAAAGTATTTACAGCCCTGCCAGAGGTGGTTTGAATAATCAGATTGACATCTAATTGCTCTAATGTGTCTCGTATCCCATCTACACTTAGCCACTTTATGCGTCTTGGGTGAATTCACTAGCTATCTGTTTAAAAAAAAGAAAAGAAAAAAGAAGAAGTTTAAATGCATCCAAGAAGGCATCAAGGCAAATGCTTTTCTTTAATTAAAGCCAGATAAAAAAGGTGTAAATGAATCTGTCTCTTCAAGACACACCTTTTACTCCTTCCAACTGTTACTATGTCAGTTAGCAGTCAGTGGGAGTCTGAGAGTCTGGCTGAAATTAGACATCGTTCTTTCTGACGGGAGGAAGGAGGCTCCAGTGATTTGGAAACCCTGTGGTCATGTTGTAGTATTTATCTGATCCCTAATCAGTTTAACAGCGTAAAGAGAGCATCGATCTGTCTCGGGACATAGAGGCCCTAAAGACAAGAAACATCTTTTGCGTATGCATCCATCCTTAGCAACCTAATTGTTATTTTTAAATTGAAATTGAAGTGTGAAAGTGGACAAGTTATTCTTCTTCTGACATTTATTTCACTGTTGCCAAACACCTTTAGTTGCAATACCCCCACTCTCTTGATTAGAGAGTTGTGATTGGCAAAGAAGCATTCACTAAGCTAAGCATGTAGATAGGCATCCAGTAGTAAGACAACCATAACACAACAATCATACTGTATATCACACATACATTAGATAAAAATATCACTTACAGAAATGATAATGATAATGTAAGGGGCTATGGTAGACTGTGTGTAATGGTGATAGTGCAAAAGTCAACAGTGCAGGGATTGCACCAGTTAAACGTTCAATCCCTTTTAAGTGTAATTCATAAATTTCAATGTTTTGACATTAGAAAAGTACATGATCCAACTAAGGGGGCTTTCACACCTACCTCATTTCCGGACTTTTGGACTTTTCACTTTGATCCAAACCAAAATTACAGGACAAATTAGACTCGAAAGGGGGGAGAGAGAGGGGAAAGACGTGCAGCAAAGGGCCGCAGGTTAGAGTTGAACCCCCGGCTGCTGCATGGACTAAGCCATTTTTTATGTGCACACGCTTTACCTGGTGAGCTACCCAGGCACCAAAAATAGACCCTACGTTTGATGTGATTTCAATTTATACCTGTCAGCCAATCTGAAGCGAGTATATATTTCTTGGCCTTTGCATTACTTAGGTTTTGCATCATTAGCCATATCGTTTTTGGTGAGTTTTCTGAACCATAAATGTTGGGTCTAATGTGCTTTATTTTAGTATTGTATTCAAGGTCCCATTACAGTTAAAGTTACAGTTCTTTGGATGCTTTAAAATAGACCTTTAGTGGTCCCCTAATACTGTATCTGAAGTTTCTTTTATATAGACCTTAGTGGTCCCCTAATACTGTATCTGAAGTCTCTTTTATATAGACCTTAGTGGTCCCTAATACTGTATGTGAAGTCTCTTTTATATAGACCTTAGTGGTCCCCTAATACTGTATCTGAAGTCTCTTTTATATAGACCTTAGTGGTCCCCTAATACTGTATGTGAAGTCTCTTTTATATAGACCTTAGTAGTCCCCTAATACTGTATCTGAAGTCTCTTTTTTCTATAGACCTTAGTGGTCCCCTAATACTGTATCTGAATCTCTTTTATATAGACCTTAGTGGTCCCCTAATGCTGTATCTGAAGTCTCTTTTATATAGACCTTAGTGGCCCCCTAATACTGTATCTGAATCTCTTTTATATAGACCTTAGTGGTCCCCTAATGCTGTATCTGAAGTCTCTTTCATATAGACCTTAGTGGCCCCCTAATGCTGTATCTGAAGTCTCTTTTATATAGACCTTAGTGGTCCCCTAATACTGTATCTGAAGTCTCTTTTATATAGACCTTTTAGTGGTCCCCTAATACTGTATCTGAAGTCTCTTTTATATAGACCTTAGTGGTCCCCTAATACTGTATCTGAATCTCTTTTATATAGACCTTAGTGGTCCCCTAATGCTGTATCTGAAGTCTCTTTCCCACAATAAGCTTTCCTTAGTATGTGCAATTGCTGAGTTTGTAGCTTTTGAGGAGTAGAGGGGGGGGGGCTTGACCTTGACCAGCTGCCACTTTGCTCGTTTGAAAGCCATGATGTCTCTCTCTCATGGGTGGGCCAAATTCTCTGGGCGGGCAAAGCAGAGAAAGGGGAGGTAGGTGTAAACCGAGCCCCTTATGACCTCATAAGGGGCAAGGATACCCAGGGCTCAGGTTTACACCTATTGCCATTTCTAGCCACTGGGGGATCATAGGGAGGCTGGGGGAACTCATATTAATGTTGAAAAAAAAACTTATGAAGTTACATTTTCATGCCATCGGACCTTTTTAAATTTCATGAAGTTTTTATGCCTCGAGTTGCAGTATGTATGCATATGATGAAGTCATGGCAGTAGGCAGGGCTTCAATGGGAAATGGCAACATCTAAAATGCAGAAGTCTTCAAAAAAAACTAGGAACACTAATTCACATTTGTAGAAGGCTGCAACAGTTTAGATGACTTCCAGCTACTGAAAACATGAAGTGTTCCAATCATAACTGCACAATTATGTCGTTATTAAATCAGTTACCACTTCAATAAACCCTGTTTCTATGTCTTTCTTCTTCTTCTTCTGCATGCAGCTAGTTTCCAGCCAGGCTTTTGGCTCTGTGCCTTTATCTACATTGTTTTCACTTACTATTTGTAAAAGTTTTGCTAACTCTGCTGCTTTTTAGCTTCCAACCAGTTTGCACATAGATTTTGTCCCTTTATTATTATTTTTTTCTTTAAGGTTCCTTTTGTTCCTCTGGTTGTGATGGTGTGTAGAGATCTAAGCCACAGTTGGCTCGACTTCACAAGGGCCTGTGCGGCGAGACGAGGGGGTTTGTCAAAGGAATCGCCTGCGCCGCTTATTCTTCCTCCACCACAGAGATGGAGGGGGGAAAAAAAAAAATAAAACAAAAAGGATCGGCCTTCTTATTATAAATATTAATCTCTCTATTTGGAAAGGCCTCTGTGGGCCCTGAGCTCGGCGTGTCTTTAAAAACACACGCAACGCGGCTGATTCAAGACAACCGTGTTTGAACTCGCTAATGTTTTTTTTTCTCTTTTTCTCTCTCCTTTCTGTCTGTCTCTCTGTCTACATGAGCTATTCTCTCTCTTCATTTAGCGTGCCATTAGCTCTCCAAGCTGTTGTTTGTGTTCTTGCTTTAATGTTCTTTTTTTACAACAGCAGGAAAGCAAGCATAAAAAACAAATACACAAGTGACTGATATATATATATATATATATATATATATATATATATATATATCTCAACAGTTTCTGGTGTGTATGATGTTTTCCTGTATGTACTGTATCTAGATGTGTGTTCGCGTTCTTATGGATGTGTGTGTGTGTGCATATGAGGGCACTGGCACCAAACTTACTTGGGTCCAGATGTTCTAATTATAGAACAGCTCTGCTGCCTAACGACAGGAAATGCTGGCCTCTGTGTGTTCGTGCGTGCATGTGCAGAAAGAAGTTCTGAATGTGCGTGAGACAGACACATGAATGAAAATGTTTGCCATTAACCCCTTGAACCCTGATTTCCTCCTTGCATGTTCTCTTAAGTAGCTTTTTGTAGTACTTTGTTGCCCAGTGCCGGGTGGAATTAGCAAGCTGACGTTAGCGTTAGCTAACTAACCGCCAACTCTGCTCTGTTGTATCATAGCAATTTTTTTTATTATTTCTATATAAAAACACTCCAGCGGAGTGGAGAGGGTCTGTTGGTGCATGTGCAGACGATTAACCCAATCGTACTCTGGTTAGGCTGTATACATGCAGAAATACCTCGGTTACTGAAGGAGTTACCAGGCCTGTTAACCGGGTTTAAGGATAACTTAATCGGGGTGAGGTGTTTCCATGGTGTTAGACATATCGGGGTATTGCCCAATATATTGTTTTTTAAACTGCATTTAAACACACTGATTGTTAATACGACTGGAGAAAGAAAAGGTACTGTCCAAGATACCACCCATGCTCTCAAATGTATAGGAAGTGATCTCAATCCAACACACCTCCAATACAAATTCAGCGAATAGCTCCTCAATGTCACCTAGCAATCTATTTTATGTGTGGGCTGAAAAGAAATCCGGTGATAATACACAGCCCGGGCTGTGTAAATGGAAAACAGAACGGAGCGCGTTTCTATGGTCCCACATTTCTAAGACTTTTTTTCAAAATTAGGCCCTATGTTCCCACATTTACTTTCTCATGAATTTGTATCAGATTTTGACCCCTTTTTTTCCCTTATCCTAACCCTAATTTTAAGAAACAAGTGTGGGAACATAGGGGTGTGGGACCAAAGGGCTGACCCCCGACAGTTAAAGGTGGGTGGAGCATCTGAGGGGGGGGTTACAGTATTATCAGATACAGTATTAGGGGACCACTAAGGTCTATATAAAAGAGACTTCAGATCCAGTATTAGGGGACCACTGAGGTCTATATAAAAGAGACTTCAGATCCAGTATTAGGGGACCACTGAGGTCTATATAAAAGAGACTTCAGATCCAGTATTAGGGGACCACTGAGGTCTATATAAAAGAGACTTCAGATCCAGTATTAGGGGACCACTGAGGTCTATATAAAAGCATCCAAAGAGAACCATGTCATGGGACCTTTAAACAAAAAAATGGCTGTTATGTAATAGAATTGCATTCAGACAATTATGTAATAAATGTTCCAGGCCTAATTCTAACTCATACTGTTTTGACTCCACTTATCACTTGCAACCTTTAATCTACCTCCATTACATTTATCTCATTGACCTTTTTATCTATTTCATAAATCTGGTCATATCAATGAATGATCCATAACCAACCCAAGTCGTGATTGAGTTTCAGAGCAACAACAAAATCACACAGGTACATTTTTCATGAATGTTGCTTGTTTGATCTTTTGAAATGAATGTTACAATCATTGGGCTAAAGTTCCAGTCAAAAGGAAAACTCCAATCAACAAAAGTCTATCAATAATAACCACCAATCAATACAAAACACAGAATTTTGTCCTCTAACCATGGAAACCAATTATTCTAGCCTTGAATATGGTCATTCCTGTCCTCTCTCTCCTCGTTACTATGGTAACAAGATGCCAATCGATGTGACATCTCCATCCCCATCACCAACTGTCCTCTTGATCAGAGCTCCGTAACCACGGTGACAGAGTGAGGGAAGAGTTTCTTTCTTATGCTCTATGTGTCGAGATGGAGGTGCCGTCTGCTACTGTGCCTTGCTCAAGGGCTCATCAAGGGAGAATAGGAGAGAAAGGAAGCTAAAACGGCAATAAGAAAAGGGGAAAGAGGGAGAGAAGAAAATAAATGTAGGAAAGGAATGAAAGGAGAAAGGGAAGAACAAAGGATTACATGAATATATATATATATATATATATATATAAAAAGATTAAGGAAATAAGTCAAGAAAACAGGAAGGAAAGGATGGAAGAAGTCAGAAAAAGAGTAAGGAGAGGATAATGCAACAAGCGAAGGGTGAGAGGCAAAGAAGGTAGGGGAAAAAAAGATGAATAGAAGGGGAAGCGAGGAAAAGGGAAACTAGGAAATGGAGGGAGAGAAGGAGAAAGAGTTGAAGGAAAGGAAAGAGGGAAGCAAGGAAAGGATAGCAGGGAGTAAAGGTGAGAGCGAGGAAGAATGAATCATGCAACAAAACAGGACATGGGCAACTTCCTGAATGTGATCATTGCATCACTTCCTCTGCTTGTCACACACACACACACACACACACACACACACACACACACACACACACACACACACTGTGGGATTGTGGGTGTTAGACAGTTTAAGCAGCTTTACAAGAGAAGATATAGAGACGTAATCTGACTCTTAATTCTTACTGTGTGTGTGTGTGTGTGTGTGTGTGTGTGTGTGTGTGTGTGTGTGTGTGTGTGTGTGTGTGTGTGTGATTACCCAGAATAATAACATGAATGTAGTTCAGTGAGTACAAGAAGCTTCTCTTTGCGTTATATAAAATGATCTTTGCGTCTCATCTCCTATGTCCCCCTTTGTCTTTTGTTTCATAAGGCAATACATTTAGAAAGGTTTCATATTTTTTTATATATTCAACAACTCCTCTGTGTTTCTCCTCAGAATCTGTTGTCCTCCACTTTTTCCTTCCCTGCTATCCTCTTATTTCCTGCCCTCTCCTCTGCCTTCCTACATAATCTGACCTGTTGTTTTTGACTCGAACAATTTGACATGTAAATACTTATGCTAATTGATGCGCCTGTGTCTCTCTTTCTGCTTTTCATAATGTTGATGTTGTGTTCAGGTTTGATGCATCAGGGATGCTGTGGTTAAATATGTCCTATGTGCGTGTACATGTTTCACTTCAACAGATGTTTTAATGACAAGTCTTTACCTCTCATTTGGCCTCTATCTCTTTCAGCCTGTCAATCACAGTGTGAGGCTGGGATGGGAATGGAGTTTGGGTTGAAACGTATGAAATAGTTTCAGTATGGCAACATGGTGAGTCTTTGGAGTGTTTGAAAGGTCGAATGGTGTCGGTATGGGGAAGTAATGGAGTTTATGCACTGATCCAATATCAAATAATCTACGTTAACGTAGTTTATTTGTTGTTGTTTTTTTCATTATAACTGACTGTCAAACTGGATATTAAAAGAAAGTTCTGTGGCATTTTTTTGTTTGTTCATGTTTCACAAAGAGTTTAACCTGAGCTAGACCGACAACAACGATAGAAATCAAATCACATCCATACAGTGATAGTAGTATACAGTTGATAAAATATATGACACACTGGTATTGGATCAGTGCTCTGTATCAAGTTCAGGTATCAGAATTGGTATGGGGAAGCAAAAAATGGTATTGAACCATTTCAAATCACATTGACAGCTGAAGTTGAAGACATGTCAGGAGTCAAGTTGTGTATGAAGTTAACTAGTGGTTGGAATGGTATTAACCCTCATGTTGTGCTGGGGTCAAATTTGACCCGTTTCAAAGTTTCTTTTGTCAACAAGGCGACAAAACACTGGGGACAAAAGCATACAAAATATTGGAAAAAGTGACAAAGGACGAAATAAAAAACACTGGAAGTAAGCGTCAAAGACTTTGGAAAAAAACGGCTAAAATGTTGAAAAAGTGACAAAACGTCAACAAAAGGGACAAAGACATTGGGGGGGAAAGCGATGAATGTTGAAAACCCCCCCAAACAAACATACTTTTTTTTTTTTTTTTGAAAAGCAACAAAACGTTGAGATAGACATGTTTTTTTTTTTCATGTTGAGGGAAAGACCACTGTTAAAGGAAATTAAGTTAAAGGAAATTAAGTTGAGCCTCAAGCTGAACCACTGAAGGAAGTTAAAGTGGCCGTTAAAACAGAATAACTGGAAGGAGTTGAACCATCACTGCAGGAGTCAAGCGCTGAAAGGAGTTGAAGGTGTCAGTCAAAGTGAAGTTCTAAGAAGAGCTAGAAGTGACACATTAACTTGCAAGTAAATTAATGCGCAGCTATGTTAATAATTGCTTAAGAGATTCCGTCTTTTTTTTTCAGTCCAAAACCTCAAACATTCTTTGGTTCCAGCTTCTACAATGTGATGATTTCCTGCTTTCTCTTACTGCAAAACAAGCCATTGGAGACATCTCTGGGAAACTGTGTTGTGCTTTCATTTTATTACAATTATTTTATGACATTTCCGGTCTGTCACGTTTCATTTCACCAACATGTGAGAATGACATCAAGGGCCAGACGTGTAATTCATTGATATGTTTTTGTTTAATATAAAAGCAAACTATGTGTCACTGCCCGATTCGAGTCACGCATGCGTCACTTTGCAACAACTGGCATGCAAGATGCTAACGAGAGACTTCTGTAACGTCAATACAGTAAAAATTGACCTACTTAACAAAGTTGGATCACTGCTTACACAAAACGTGTAATTGCATTTAATAGTCCTTCTGGTTTGGTGCCCAAATTGACTTCAGATACAGTATTAGGGGACCACTAAGGTCTATATAAAAGAGACTTCAGATACAGTATTAGAGGACCACTAAGGTCTATATAAAAGAGACTTCAGATACAGTATTAGGGGACCACTAAGGTCTATATAAAAGAGACTTCAGATACAGTATTAGAGGACCACTAAGGTCTATATAAAAGAGACTTCAGATACAGTATTAGGGGACCACTAAGGTCTATATAAAGAGACTTCAGATACAGTATTAGGGGACCACTAAGGTCTATATAAAAGCATCCAAAGAGGACCATGTCATGGGACCTTCTAATCATAAAATGAATCGGCAGGTTAATCAATAATGAAAATGTCATTGTTAGTACTATTCAGTAGAGATTTTTCTCAGAGTAGTACTAGAGAAACTGCAAAGTAATGTCAACAATAATATATGAAGGCTAGAAAGTCTTGTGAAAACATGTTTTCATATTACCATTGACACAGAGCTCTTTTTAGTTTTTGACAATTATCGTGATTTATCCATTGTGTTTCAAGGAATCTTTATTCATAGCCGAGGCCCATATGTCTACTCCTGATGATATTTTTCAGTTAAAGAACAAAAAAATTTAAATTAATTTTTAATTATCAGGGCCATGAGGAAAAAAAAAAGAAAAAAAAAAAAACTAAACAGATCTGGTGACAGTCTGATCACCACACGCTGTATGTGTGTGTGTGTGTGTGTGTGTCTGTGTGTGTTTGCGCGCGTTCATAGGGGGATGGGCAAGGCCAACACTTAATTATAGAGTTTGGTTGGGGACCAGATGAGAACAGTGGGGCTATAGAGCTCCCACAGGTGCAAACGCACACACACACACACACACACACACACACACACACACACACACACACACACGCGCTTGATGTTCTCGCAGCATGACCACTGTCCTCATTTCTGTCAATCAGAGGCTGTGTAATACCATCATCAACACGTGTGTGCGTGTCTGTTTGTAAAGGTTGTTGACATGCTTTCTGATTCCCTTATAATACGCACAACATTTTGGTTATAAAAAAAAAATAAAAAATATTTTCATGGCAAATGCCTGAGGCAGGTAACACAATCTCGCTAACCGTCAGTGATTTCCTTCACAAAAACGCAGCTTTTTTTTTTTTTTTTTTGTCGTAATGTTGTGGTCAGCGAAGAGAAGCTCATCGCTTGCGTATCCAGTTATTTGCTAGATCTATGAGGTAGGCTACAGCATATCTGAGGTATTTAAACCTCAAATTACTTAAAACTAAACTACAGGGTAAATGTAGTATGTCCAAATCTAACTCCGCCTTCAAAATAAAAGCCCATTTTCTAAAGTTCTTTGCAAAAATTGTATTTCTAATTGTATTTTTCTAACTAAAAGCCTGTTTTCTACAGTTCAGGTTGGAACTATAGAAAAATATATATTCAAATTTCACCCTTTGCTTTTTTTTTTGTCACAGCATTATCATTGATACATTTCACACTCAGGAACAAATACCAATGTGATAATTGGTTATTGTGGACCCTTTAGCTATCGCAGCCATGCATTTTCTAAGGGCATTGTCATAGTCTTTGCCGTGAACTGTGACCACTGTCATGTTCCATCTATCGTTTTTCACTAATGTTACCACTAAATGTTACTTCTCTACTCCCCCATGGGACATAAAGCTGAGGTATCCATCATTTATTCCTTGGCAACATGCTGCGCATCTCCCCATGACAGGTGCATGTTGTCTAAGCAGCTCCTCCAACCTTTTCAACACACCATTGGGGCCATTTCTAGCCCAAAAAGGGCCTCCGTCTTCTTAAGGACAACACTTTGTGTAGTGGTGTGACTGATTGACCTCTAGTCTCTTAATATTGTCAGATTACCTTAAATAAAAAGTTTAATGATTGATCATATAATCGTTTTCAAAACACAGGCAGCAAAAATAGCTACTAGCTAATTAACACATGATAATCGTGAAACCGTGATAATTCTTCTGACTATAATCAACATGTACCAACATAATCTATAATCGTTGCATCCGTATTTGAAAAGATGGGCTATCTGGATCCGGCTATAGTTCCACTTGGACATACTGTATGTAATATGTAAATATGTGATTTGCATTCCAAAAATGAACTATTAGGGATGTCCCAATCCTGATCGCAAGTATCTGATTGATCGTGTTTTTAACTGATCGGGGATCGGCATTCACCCCGATTATCTTCCTCCGATCATTTAAATCAGCTTGCAGTGATCGGCGCCTTTAATCACACGTGCCATGCGCCACAGATGCACCGCCAGACCGCCTGGATGCCAGCACTTTCAAACCAGGATGGCTCGCGGCCACCCACCAGTATCTGTCCAGAGAGAGTCTCGTAGCATGCCAGCCCTAGGCAACAACAAGTTAAAAAAAAAATCTGTCTTTCTTAGCCGTCCATTTTTCACGCTTACAGGCTGTTATTCCCTGGAGCCGACATCTGAGTAAAACACAATGTGAAAATCAAAGATTGGCTATTAGGCGCGAAAGACGTCGCTAAGTTTAGTCTTCATCATCCAGCGGGGGCTGTGAGACTGTCTTTTGGTTGGGGGTTCAGAACTGTTTTGGTGTTGAGTGAGAAAAAGACTAATTTGCTGCTCTAAGTTAAATGTGTTAAGCTTATGTCATTGTCACAGGGTTGGTGTGAGACTTTCAGCCTGAGTTTAATATATTTCTCTACTGGGGAGTTTTGCTATCCCAAACATGCAGACAGATATTTGCTTTTTAAAAGAAACTTAATGTATCATAATTGAAAGAATACTGGATTAAAACACTGATTAGAAGTCTAATACAATATCTCCTTTACTACTTCTGTTATTGGCAGAGATGGCAAAACTACTCACTTCCCATACTCAAGTAGAAGTACAGATACTTGTGTTAAAAAATACTCTGGGAAAAGTAGAAGTACTGATCTAACCCTTGTGTTGTCTTCCCGTCAAAAATGAAAATCAACACTTTAGTTGACGCCTTTTTATCGATGTTTTCAACTTTTTCTCACGTTTTTGTCCCTTTTTCCAACACTTTTGATGCTCTTTTTCAATGTCTGTCACTTTTTTTGATGTTTAACACTACGTAACACCAACTTATTGACGTCAGTTTTACAGTTGTTTTTGGAATTTATGGTCAATAAACCTCATTTTTTAGGAAATGATATCTAACGTTTGAGTTAGAAAAACTGAAATTAGGAATTATTTAGACTAAAATTAAAGGAATGGATGTTGATGGATAATCACAGACTGGAATATGTCAACTTTTACTCAATACTATTTAGAAACCACTTATTATGTTATTTTGGGTAGTTACAAAGAACATTGGAACATTAAGTACAGTAATGAAGTATTTGTACTTTGTTACTTCCCATCTCTGGTTATGGGTCCCTCTTACCGGGACTATTATTGGGTTAATAGGAACTATCAAGGAAGCAATGTCTTTAAGCAATCTATTATATTTTTCAATATCATGTGGTAACCACAGTGACACCTTTTATTGTAATTCTGTTTCTACCTGTTGGTCGTTATTTTTTAAACAGATCATGGCCAGTTGTAGTCTGAACTAATAATACTCATAATCAATTATTTCTATTTAAGCAAGCCATCCAAACCATACGACAATATAGGTTGTTTATTCCTACCTTCTAACAAGACCCGTAGGAGCGTTTCATAAATTAATACAACATTCTTCCTCCTCATAAATAACGTAACGTCACGGTTTTGAACATGTCTTTACCATTGTGAAACAGTCGCAGTTTGGTCATCTTTAGGCACAAAACCTACTCGGTTAGGTTAAGGCAACAAAAATAGTTAGTTAGAGTTAGGGTTATCATTTAAAAAATAAATAAAAAATAATAAATAAATAAAATAAAAAAATGGTCTATGGTCATACCCGGACACAGGCCTGTTTTTGTCCTCAGTGATCTCACACACACACACACACACACACACACACACACACACACACACACACACACACACACACACAGAGGGTAACTGTATTAATAGGAGTCTGTTTTGTGTCAAGCAGGTCTTAATAGGATCAGTGTGAGAGACATGGAGCTGTCTGTCAGTCTAAGTTCATTAACTGATGATAGATGACCTGCACTGTGTGTGTGTGTGTGTGTGTGTGTGTGTGTATGTGTGTGTAAGAGAGAGAGAGAGAGCGGGGGGTGTATGTGTGCTTCTAAGAGTGTGTTTTCCTACTTGTGTGTAAATTCTCTCTCTGGTGTAATTTATAGCCCTCAATCGGAGGCCTTATCAGGTGCAGGACATATGGACGCCTCCTTCTCTCCTCCTTCTCTCCTCTTCCTCCACGCCTTTGAACTCCTGCACACCAAGTTGTATATCCCTCTCCTCCTCTTCCTCTCCTCCCTCTCTTCCAATCTCACCTCCTCTTACTTTTCAATACTGAAGGATGTTTTCTTTAATTGCTCTCCTCTTCATCCTCATCCTCTTCCTCCCCACCTCACTTCCACTTCTCTGGGATGTGGACCAGCTAGCATCAAACTGTTTCACTTTTATTTCACCCCCCCCCCCCCCCCTTTCTTTTTTTTCTCCTCTCCCATTTACAAACGGACCATATTAGCTGGACAAAAAACACATGTTACCATTTAAATATTCTACTCCATTTTTTAAAATATTGATCAGCTTGACAGCTTGCACACTATTGTGTGGTTAAAACAGTTTCCTTCTTCTTGCAACAACAAAGTTTATTTTAATCTGCATTTTTTTAAGATTAAATAGTTTTTCTGCCAATCATATTTGTTCCCTAAATCCATTAAATTGAAAGTGTGTGTTCTTTAATCCTCGAACGGTCCTAATATCTTTTCTGAACCCCTTTAGTTGTCTCCCCTATACTGTAAAATTCAAACAATCATGTGTTCCCTAAATTCAGTTGATCAAGTGTGTGGTTCTTAAATCACATTTATGTTTCTTACATCTAAATGATTGACTATTCCTGAAATTTTATTTTTTAATTCCTAATTCCAGTTGATCATCAACTCGGTATTACATTGAATTGAATTCCATTGACCTTAAATCCATCTGGTTGTCTCAATGCAATTGATTAAGCGCTTAATCCCTGGATTCGTTTCCCCAACTAATGTGTGTTACTTAAATTTGAATTAGTTGTCGATTGTGTTGTACAAGTGTGTGTTCACTACAGGTGTTTGTCAGTCGATTGTGTTGGAAAAACCCACCCGGTCATACATTGAATACCCTTTCCTTCGATCCAAATGACTGTGGCATACGTGTTGCTACTGATCAAGTGTATGTTGCCTAAATCCAATTTACTATCAAGTGTTTTTTTTGCGTAATCTTCACTAAACCTGCACAAATTCTATTCTATTCCACAAATATGTAGCCCAAAAGGTACTTTTGTTGAGGTAGTGACTTTTGGTTTGACTCCCGGTGGCTTTTTGTAACAGAACCTGTCTATTTCTATTGTACACACACTCAAACACACATAAGCTGACATTCTAAATGACTTAACAATGAATGTAAGCTGCTCACTATACATACACTGACACAATGGAGAGCCTATTGAGGAGAGATTTGTGCACTACAATGGATGAGACAACTGTGACCGTGTGTGTGTGTGTGTGTGCGTGTGTGTGTGTGTGTGTGTGTGTGTGTGTGTTAACTGTAAGCGAGAGCAGCGTTTGCACGTTTCTCGACCTGGATGAACTGATCTACCTGTTATGTACAAAAACCATCCCTTCCCCTTTGTCTCTGGTGATGTCAGTTGTCATAGCCTCTGTACGTCCAACAAGTCCTTCTATTTGAACAACAAATGTAGTTTTTTGTCATATGACATGTTGGATTGGCCTCCACTATGGTTAAGGTTTGGTTTAGTTACACAACTGCAGCAGCAGCGTTTGGTGAGCAAAATCCGTTGTCCAATAACAGATTTGAAACACATCATTTGCAATAGTTGCTACGCTGCGGTGTCTGCACCAATGAGTACTCGGGATATCAACATTGACCAAAATAATTGTGACTATGATTTTTTTTTTTTTTTTCCTTCTATAATCAACATGTCTTCCCTCAGGATGTATTGTACTTTCCATCTAGAACCATTACCAGGTCAGCTGTGACTCTCAGTCAGCAGGCTGACCTTTGACAGATACAACATCATGGAGTGCATGCAGTGGAACGACAGAGGGGATTATTGTACTGCAGGAGGCTTAAAGAACCATTACATTTCACAAAGACACATTAAAGGATCTACAATCACAATCAATAATGTTTAATGACATGGAGCATGGACGGAGAGAATGATTTACACTCCAGTAGTTGAATATAGACACCTTACAGTAATATATGTATTATTAAGTGATGAAAGGGATGTGATAAAAGTGGTCCCAAACATGATTATCTGAGTGATTTTGAATGTGCATCTGAGGACTAGTATGATCACGCTAGCAGCCCCTGTGTATATTTTAAATACACATGTCATCTAAACCTCTGTTTTTCTCTTCTTACAGATATGGAGGAGAGAACGAGTGCAGGGTCATGGGCGAGTGGAAGTCGTTCTTCCAAGGTAACTACCAACAACAATACTACTTTTGATACATTTGTAAATTCCCATATACTATACACATATATACTGCTTATGGCACTTTTAATATAACTATTATTGCCTGCTATTAGGACTTCTACTGCCTGCTGGGACTATCCCTACCATAATTAATGTTCTGTTACTGAGGAGACTTTGGAGGAGAGAAGATTCCATGAGCATTTTGCAAAGATGGATGCATTTACATTTCCTCAACATCTGGTTAGAAAATGGAGCAGCCAGATTTAAATATTACGAAGCCCCGGAGGTAACATGGAGGGGGAAAAAAAGAAGAAATTAACAAAAAAATGTACTGGGGACAAGCACTTTTGGGAGATTTTTACTTGGTTTTGGGAGATATTAAGTTCGATATCGCAAATAAAACTCAATATCTCGCAAAAGTTATTTTATTTTTTTTATCTTTTTTTTTTTTTTTCCTCCATGTCACCTATGGGGCTTAATACAATATATCTCTAATATACTACATCTTTGTTGTGTTGAAGTGTAGCAGGGGTGTACTGTTTGTTTGAGGTGTCTACTTACATGAGAACAGAGACCTGTCAGCAGTATTATTATTATTATTATTTTTCCAGGATTATGTTTGGGATATTCTTGCCTTTTATTGAAAGTGTATAGTGGCGAACTGCAAGGAAATGTGAAAAAAGAGAGAGGGGGACAGCGTGCAACAAGAGTCCCAGGTTGACTACAGATAATACTACTAGTGATGTACTGTTATGATGTACTACCTTAACTGCTTTTGCTGCAAATAGGAATGACAACTACATACAATAAAGACATGTAATAATTGTTAGGGATGTAATGACACACTCAACTCACAATTCCATACAGTTCACGATACGATTTTCTCACAATTTCCTCATGTTTTTATCACCGTTGTTAAAGAAAACGAGGTTTTTCATACACACCACACAAAACAACAGAGCTGTCCTCTTATCAAAAGTGCAATTGAAATTGTATTTTATCTTAAAAAATAAAAATAAAAAGGTTAAAGCGCCCATATTCTGTTCATTTTCAAGTTCAGAACTGTATTTTGAGGTTGTACCAGAATAGGTTTTATTTTTAAAACCACCGATTTTTGTTGTACTGCACATTGGTGCAGATCCTGTTTTCCCCCTGTGTGTTTAGGTCTCTGTTTTAGCTCCAGAGTGAGACATCTCACTTCTATACTATCTTTGTTGGGAGTCGCACATGCTCAGTAGCTCGGTAAGATGCCATCAGCTAGATAACTCTTTTTCCAGCTTCCAAGGCAGGATTAGCTTGGAGACTTCTTCTAGACGAGGGCCACTTGTGGAATACCTGCACTACAGGGACAGGAAGTAGTTCTTTTGGAGATTATGGTCAACTAGTGTATGTTGCAGCAGCGTTTTGCCATTGAGAACGAGCTAGCATGCTACGGTTAGCCACCTCATCTCTAGTGACGTAGAAAGCCGTGCAGATGTCGACTAGCTCACCCGGAGACTGAAGACATTCAGAAACCGGATCTCACTAAAAACAGCATGGATAGTGTTTATGTGTGTGGAAGCACCAGAGACACACAATAACACCTCAAATCCCAGAAAATAATATGGGCACTTTAATAATAAGATTGAATCAGATTAAAACAACAATCACACCTAAATAACTGAATAGAAAGAAATCTCTTCACATTAATAAACTACGAATACATAGGGACGTTTGACGTCAAACAGTTGTCATTAAAAGTAGATCACAATTCTTTTTTGATATAAACTGGTTGCTTATTTAATCCGTACACATTTACATGGATTTTCAACAAATTCACGATGCATCGTTACATTCCTTATTGTTTATCTCTTTCCAGAGTTATGCAGATGGGTCTCAGTACATGGCGTCACACGACAGCCTCTCACCTTCGTACGCCAACTCCAGCAGGCTAACAGGTACACTACTGTGTGTGTGTGTGTGTGTGTGTGTGTGTGTGTGTGTGTGTGTGTGTGTGTGTGTGTGTTGTATTAAATTACATCTCTCTTTTTCCATCAACTTTGCATTCACTGCTTTGTTGGGTTTCGATCTGTGTGTGTGTGTGTGTGTGTGTGTGTGTGTGTGTGTGTGTGTGTGTGCCTGCGCGCATGTACGCAGAGAATTAGTGAAACACTATCGTACACAGGAGGAGACAGGTCATCTGGCATGCAATTTCTCTCTTTCCCTCGGCCCGCGGTTTGAAAAAAGAAAAAAAAAAAAACTCTAGGCAGTGTGTGCTCATTTACCCATGATGCTCTCTGCCTCTGGCTCTCTCCGACGTGGCGCCAGTTGTGAGCAAATGGCCACTGACACAGATAATCTGCCTCTCTCTTTCGCTCGCTCGCTCGCTCGCTCTCTCTCACATATACACACACAGCTTAATTACCTTTGACTGGATGCATCAAATATGGAAGATGTCAGCTCTCACCGATGTGACTCTACCTGCCCTCTTTCTGTCTCTTTCTCTCATTTATAGATTTTTTTTAATCACTCTTTCTCTTGTAAACCATTAGATGTTCAGACTTTCATGCGAAAGCCACAAAGACTCAACACAAGTGTTTTTGTCACATTTTTTTGGGGTTGTGTGGTATTTCAGATGTGTGTTTACGAAGGAAACCACAGCCTAGCATTGGGACTATACTTACAAATCAAGTGTAATTACAAAAAAGTATGGACACCTAAAGATTTGTGGACACCTTAACGGCTACTGTATGTGTGATTGTTAAACATGTCATCTTCATAACCATGGGCATTAATATGCTGCTGAACCCTTCCGTCTTCAGGGAAGGAGTTGTCATTTTTCAATCAGGATAGACTTCAATTAAGAATGAAAATAAATTGAATGCTGCATAATAGGTTGATATATTAGACGCCATCGCAATGTTAAATTATGAAGGGGTATAGGGGTAGTGGATATGAAGGAATATCCACCCAATGGTCTAGACGTTGGTGGAGTAGTCTCGCTTTGCCAGACCTTCCTCCACCGCACTGCAAAGGAGAGTCTTGCTACACCACATTCTGGGAAGGGAGAGATGAAAGCGTGCCCCCGGAAGTCGACCACAGAAACAAAATAAGACATCCGGTTAATTTTCAAAATAAAATCGAGCGTGCTCATATCTCCGAGATCATATCTCCCCGTACTACACCTTGAAAACGCAGCACAGAGCTGTTTCCTCTCTACTCCTCTGGATGTTTTTGTGGTTCTATACTACATGATTTCGCGAGATCTCGTGAGTCCTCGAGACTTCAGCTGTCAGTCCGTTCCACAACAACTCCGGACCTGGTGGGTGTGGGGGGGGGACGGGGGAGCACGGAGCCGACACACAGCGGAGCCGATCCGCGGCCGTTCTGCAACCGGTGGAAATAAGGTGTAAGGCGATGAAGGGATAAAGGAAGTCCGAAGATCTGAATGGATGTGATGTGGAGCGGGGCTTCTGATGGATGACACCCTGGGTGAACTGAAAGAGTAGAAACGCCCACAATCAGCTGATGACAATGCCGCTGATTAGGTTGGGAGAGAGAGACATGTGACTCATACTAGTCTTCCTGCATGAACTGAGCGTGCTCGTTAATCCCAAGGGTGTTGGGTGGGCATTGAGGTCACTCATATTGAAATGGTAAAGCAATCTCTGGCTTTTGTTTTTCTTAAACTGTCGCCGCAAAGTTGAAGTTTTTTTTGTTTGTTTTTTTAAATATGTCATGCTGTACCAGGCTTCCCTTTATTGGAACTAAGAGTTCTAGACTGAACTACAAAAACAGCCCCAGCAAACCTTTTTAGAGGGAAAAAAGTTGTAATTTGTGCAATTGAGATTCTAAAAGTATCCTTTTAAACCCCAAAATGAAACATAAAGATATAAAACATGTTTTGACTATCACATGTATTGTGATTCCCCCGTTTAGTTGTGAATAAAAGCGAATAATAACACTAGGTTACACTTTGTTTAAAGATGATATCTACATAAGAGTGACATGACACTGTCGTGAACGCATGACACCGTCATGAATGTTTCATGAACATTGTAAAGAAGTTTCATATAGACATAACGCTGCTTTTAAGTGTCATACAGTGTCAAGTCACTCTTTTATAGATACCTTCATATATATAAAATGTGTATGTGTGTGTGTATATCTAAATGAAACAAAGCCAAATATAAAATAACTGCAAAACTTTAGAATTATGGGCCGTTGCTAGAATGATCCATTGTGTGTGTGATGTGTTGTGACAGTGGTATGTCGCTGCACACGCAGCCAGGGAAGAGGCAACGCAGACTCAGAAATGGAAATATTGTATTCTTCATCTGGCACACGGGAGCCGCAATTTACTTTGATAATGATAACACTAAGAGACAGAGACAGCCAGGGATATGAAGCGCACACACACACACACACACACACACACACACCCTTCACTCTCTACCTGTGGCTGTTCCGAATTTTTATAAATCAGTTTGTCTGTTATTGCTGTCGGCTTTTCTCTCTTCTTTGCATGTGCTTATGGAAAACGTAGCATTTTAGTATCAATACTGAAACCACAGAGCTTGCCTTGATATCACTGATGGTGTGTTTTAAGTAACCCTATCGCACGTCAACAATGTCCAGCAAACATTTGCCAAGCAGTGACTTCATACAGAATTGACCCCCAAAAAACTTGCTTAAAGTATGTATTCAAAGGTTGATTTGGGGAGTTTAGTAATCGATAAGATCAACAAGTTCATTGAGAATCAATTATTTTAAGGGCTACGGTTGGGGTTAGAAAAATTCATTTAAAAGTCATTTATCGCATAATTCCAGGTCTATAAATCCTCTTCGTTGTCCTCTGTTCCATTAAGCCCAAGGATGTTAGCATCACAACAGCGCACACATGTCTCAGTTTTAGAATGAGAAGCTTCGATTAGCATCATAATGCAACAGTCCCAGAGTTGGTGCGTAATGACAGTATTCAGTTAAGTAGGTACAGGGAAGCAAGTCTTTCTAAGTGTTTATGGCAACATTGTGGTTCTGGTTCATCAAAGACGAGGGACTAGTTAGCTCAGGTCAGTCCCAACTTTGAGACTTGCTATATATTTCTCATGCTAGACAAACTCAAAGTAAAAGAAGAAAGAAACACTGCAGAGTTAAATGAACCCTAACCTGGACATGTAGAGTGTGAACGCAGCCTCTCTCTCTCTTTCCCGCTCTCTCCCCCTCTCTAACCTTGTCTGTCTTTCTTAACCCCCCCCCCCACCATCAGATTAGAGTGATGTTATGCTCTAGATAATCAGCGAAGGGATTAGTGTCATCTCAGCGACCCCGCTAGATTAATCTACCGACGCACACACACACAAAGTAGACAGAAAATGTGTGTTTTGCGTAAATGTGGACTTGCACTCACGTGCATATGTTTCAATAATTGCATGTGCAGTTGTGTGTTGTGTGGATGCCTGTGTTTTATTCTTGAATTTGTGCTTTTGTGTGCATCTTCATGTGTGCGTTTGCATTTCAATGATTATTGGGTCTGTGAGTTCATTTGTGAGGACAGCTTCTGTGTGTGGGGTCTTCTGGGTTTGCGGTGTGTGTGTGTGTGTGTGTGTGTGTGTGTGTGTGTGTTCTGCAAGTTGGCAGGTTACTGTGTCAGTTTCTGAGTGTGTGGGATGTAAGCTTTTTATGAATGCGGTTTTATGTCGGTAAATGTAGGGCCGTGTGTGTGTGTGTGTCTTTCTGTAAATGAGTGTATTTGCACTTGTACTTGTCCTAAATCGGTTTCTACATGTGTGATTGTAGCCCTAATGTGTGTTTTTGTTTGTAGGACTTTAACTAATGATCATTTTCTTTCTTCGACAACTTAAAGAGTCTCAAAGGTTAAACGTCTTAAGAAAGTAGAATATGTTCACATTTAAGATGCTTTTTTTCATCTAATTGCTCAAACCAATGAATTGATTAATACAATAGTTGTGGTTTTTAATTGACTAGTTGGCAACTTTTTGTATTTGTGCATTCAGTGTCTGTGCTTAAATGTGTGTGAGTGAGTGAGTGTGCGTGTGTGTGTGTGTGATTCTGACTTTCATGCTTATATGTGAACATCTATGAGGATACGTGTGTGTGTGTTTGTGTGTAAGACAGAGTGAGTGAGTGTGTGTGTGAGTGTGCGTTTGTGTGTGTGATGCTGGCTTTAATGCTTATATGTGAACATCTATAAGGATGTGTGTGTGTGTGTGTGTGTGTGTGTGTGTGTGTGTGTGTGTGTGTGTGTGTGTGTGTGTGTGATTCTGACTTTCATGCTTATATGTGAACATCTATGAGGATACGTGTGTGTGTGTGTTTGTGTGTAAGACAGAGTGAGTGAGTGTGTGTGTGAGTGTGCGTTTGTGTGTGTGATGCTGGCTTCCATGCTTATTTGTGAACATCTATGAGGATAAATGTATATCTCTGTGTGTGTGTGTGTGTGTGTGTGTGTGTGTGTGTGTGCGTGAACTTGTGCTCTTTGACTTGTGTGTTCTTGTGTGTTACAGTGTGTGTGTCAATACTGAAGTATTACATGATTCTAGCTTTCATGTGTGCATATGTGGTTTCCTCACATCGTAGAGCTTTAGTGTGTGTGTGTTTGTATATCTAGCTGTGTGTAGTTGCTTTGCTGAGCAGGTGCACCCCCCGCCCCTCTGCCCCTGTAACTGTCACCTACATAGTAAATGAGAGGCTCAGTGGTTTCAGCTTGTAAGCACATTCTGTTCTGTTATAAATGAACGATCTGATGTGGCTTCGGTCTGGTTCTGATGCACAGCAGCTTCATTTGACCAGCTACACAGAGGATGGTAACGGAAAAGTTGCTGTGCTGCATACTTGTCGTAGTTTGGGCCTTTTATTCGTATTTTTTGAGGGATCGTCAACAAGTGGTTTGTAATATTTATTATAACGCCATGATCAGAAGATGGAGGTTCATCATTACTTAGCCTTGCCTAGCACAAAGACTGGGAGCAGCGGGAAAGTGTTAGCCTGGCTCCGCCCTCCCTTCAGTACTCCGTCTGGGTTTGCGGTATATGGTTGGGTCATCTTTGGCGGTCCAATCAGCGAACAGAGGGAGTGGCTCCGAACAATGACGTTGGAGTTGTGCGCTAGCCGTAATGGCTAATGTACCAGAGTCTGGTAGGACCAGGCTAATGGACCATAGTCTGGTAGGACCAGGCTAATGTACCAGAGTCTGGTAGGACCAGGCTAATGGACCATAGTCTGGTAGGACCAGGCTAATGTGCCAGAGTCTGGTAGGACCAGGCTAATGGACCAGAATCTGGTAGGACCAGGCTAATGTGCCAGAGTCTGGTAGGACCAGGCTAATGTGCCAGCGTCTGGTAGGACCAGGCTAATGTGCCAGAGTCTGGTAGGACCAGGCTAATGTGCCAGAGTCTGGTAGGACCAGGCTAATGGTCCAGAGTCTGGTAGGACCAGGCTAATGTGCCAGAGTCTGGTAGGACCAGGCTAATGTGCCAGAGTCTGGTAGGACCAGGCTAATGGGCCAGAGTCTGGTAGGACCAGGCTAATGGGCCAGAGTCTGGTAGGACCAGGCTAATGGACCAGAGTCTGGTAGGACCAGGCTAATGGACCAGAGTCTGGTAGGACCAGGCTAGGAATATAAAGCTTAGCTCTATCAAATGTAAAACCACAGCAATACTCAGTAGTGGAATGCAACTAAGTACACATACTCAAGTATCATACCTGAGTACAAATTTGAGGTACTTGAGGAGTCTTTTCTTTTCATGCCACTTTCTACTTCTGCTCTGCTACCTTTCAGAGAGAAATGTTCTGCTTTTACCCCACTACATCCAACAATCTAACATCTTTAGTTTCTAGAAACTTTAAAAATTAAGATTTTTGCACACAAAACACATGCAGTTTGGAATAAAATATGTTTTAGTATAACTAAAACTACCCAACAATATAACAGCCTATACAATTACATAACATTGAATCAGAATCAACTTTATTTGCCAGGTATGACGACACATACGAGGAATTTTTCTTAGGAACATCGTTGCTCACAATGCGCTTACACATACAAAACAACCAAACAATATATACACACTAACATATACACACTCTAAACAGAAACAATATAGAGGCAATAGTGCAGTAGGTGTAATGAGGAGTGCAAAGTATGCAGGAGTGAATTGTGATAGTTATTATTTTAAATGTGGAGCATAGTGCAAAGGATGCTGGAATAAATAGTATTATGTTATTATATTACAATATGAACAGTACAAACTGTATGAACAGCTCTGGAATAGAGAATGACAGACACACAAAATTGTTTCCATTTACTAAAATGTGAGGGTTTTTTCTGCATTGAGTACTTTTACTTTTACAGTACATTTCCCCAATGCCACTTACATACGTTTACTTGAGTAACATTTTCAATGCAGGTCGTAGAAGTACTTTTACTTGGTAAAGGATCCGAATACTTCTTCCACCACTGAGTCCTACAGTTTATCAAGAAGGGGTGACACTGCTGATGATCCGGGCTCCCTCCTCCTCCTGCTCTCGTTGTTTTTGTTGAAATGTAGTGAGTCAGCCGTCTGTCTCCCCTCCGTGTGACCTTATTAATGAGTGTTGAGCCACGAGGCTGGACCCCCTCGGAGGAGGTCACATCTGGACACTTTATATAGAAATGCATATCTGTCTCTCTCTCTCTCTCTCTTTCCGTCTTTTCCTCCTTCTGTCTATCCACAGTCTTTGTTTCATTTTGTTGTTTCTTTCCTAGAATCTGATTCTCTCTTTTCTTGCCCATCTTTTTTTCATTCAGTTTTCTCCCCTGGAATGCAATTAACTACGGCTACACAATATATTGTTGTTGTTTTTTTATATTAACTGGCGCAAAATACACATCTCGAATGGTTGCAACATATCGCGAAAGACAGAAAATATCAGTAAAAACTAATGTAATTCATTTTTTTCAGTGGTACCTTTTTTTTACGTGCATTTTTTTCAATAAAAGAGAATAGTTTCCTTTATTTGTCCTCAATTCAACAAGCAATTTGTTGTATTTTAGCAGAAGACTGGAAGCATGCAGAATGCAGAACTGAGTACACGTTAATATCTCTTTATTAATCGCAAGTAATCTTATCACAATATTCAACAACATATTGCATCATATCGGGCAGCCCTTTACTCGAAATATATCTTTTGCTCTCCTCACTCTTCCCCCTTCTGCTGTTACTCTCCTTCAACACGTCTCTCTCTCCCCTCATGTCCTTTTCTCCTTTTCCTGTCCTCCATCTCTTGTTTTTTTTTCCCTTCCCTCCATCTCTTTATCACCCTCCACTCCTCTCCGCCCACCTCTCCTCCACGGAGACCAGGCCCTCCTGTCTCGCTCTCTCCCCCAGCCGCCCCTTGCCTCAGCTGGGTGTGGCGCAGAGGTCGACCCCCTGTCTCTCCCCGCTGGCTCGGGGTCTCTGTGCTCCGAATGTTTAAACATGAAGATGAGATGATGGGAGGAGAGGAGAGGAAAGGAAAGAGGAGAGGAAACGTGATGACACAAATACTCCTCAAACCTCAAGATTTTAGGTTTGTTAGCACTAGGAACCGACAAATCTGCATGCAATGTGACGTGACGTTCCGTAAAGTAAAAAAAAAAAAAAACATGCTGTTTATTTTTATTTTTTATCTTAATCTTCTTGGGTGAAAGTCTTGTTTGTTTGAATCAGCCATCAACACCAACCTCTCTTTTCTTAGCGCTCTTATACTTTGTCACATCACTTTCTAAAAAACTACTACAGCCACTAGAGGGCGCCGCCACTAGAAACGTAAAAGTGAGACGTAATAGCTGTTTGAACAAACAACCTATGGGAGCGTTTTTTTTTAGGGGGGGGGGGCAGTGACAAAGCCCACGGGGCTAGGGGTTTCCAACCCTCAAATTGTGTTCGGTTCCATTGCATTACCGCTTTGACGAAAAACAGTATCTTCAATTTTAATCATTTTACAGCCATAAGAGCTAGAGACCATCTTTTCTAGCTAAAAGCTTTCCCATGATGCTTTGGGATACATTTGTTTTTGTCTTGTAAACCAATGGAAGGCAGGTTTCAACGATTGTTTATCGTGAGAAGAGAGCTGTTCTACAGAGAAAAAAGGCATTACTGTCTGTCTTTTTTGGAAGAAATGTCAATAGCTTGTCCTTTTTATAGGAGTTATAATGTTCATAATGTTTATTTTTGTACTGAATGACTCCAAATATGTAGAACTGTTTTAGACAACACACATGCTTGTGTAGCATTGCTGTGGATGTAATATCAATAAAGTTGACATTATTAGTTTGAGTATTGGCATACGTGAATATCATGAGGGCAAAAACATCTGAACTTATTTTGACAAAATGTAGATATTTTGTCAAATGTATAAGTTATAATGTTAATTTAGCTCCCAGGACATGTGACAAGTGTTTTTAGAGAGGAGATTGGCTTAGCTTGTATTGCTGTGTGTGATATCAATACAAAAGAAAAGATTATGTCCATAGATTGACTGTGCACAACAGGGTTGATATTTTTACAAGTTTTTTTAGAAAATAAAACCAGATGGTTGTCAAAAGGCTGCAGAGCGTTAATTATCCATGTTCAAGTTTTTAAAAATGTATCAGCAACATACATTTTGATACATAAATCTAAAACATCAAACCAATACACCTTTAAAAAAAATCAAAGATTTCATTGCAAGGTGAATTAAAAGCCCAAAATACAACAATACATAAATTTAGGTCAATATAAAGACCAGTTTTTTTCTTATGACATCCTTCATCATCTTCTCCGCCCCCAGTGATTTGGTTTCCATTGTCCTTGCTGATTGAACCCCCCACCGTCTCGTTGTCAGAGCATTTGGAATGGGTGTCATGCGTTGATTAGTGCTGCGGTGACTTCAGTGCATTACGCACAATGTAAGCCACTACAGAGTATTTAGTAGCCTATATTATTGTTTTGAAGGGGCTGTGTATCACACGTGAATTGTCTGTGTAATTAGGTCTGACATGGTAATGATATCTCATCAAGGCGAGAGGGCGGTGATGTAACACGTATATGCTCTGAAAGCAGCGGCCCGTGCACTTCAGGGTTCCTGATCAGGTAAGGGGAAGTGTCATGAAGTAGTTAGGGAAGAGCACTTTAAGGTTCCGAATAATATCCGTACTGAATGATAAATACTCAAAGGTAAAAATCTATTCACGAAAAGTTAAAATACTGTATGCAGGTTGTTCAACAAGTAACTATCAGGTTCGCATAAGTCTCTAAAATCAGAGGGACCATCACGTCTCAGCATGTAATTCAGAAGTGCCCCAGTGCTATAGTGTGTAAGATCCTGTACCTAAACCAACCCTAGTCTCGCATTGCCAGATCGTTGTCGCCACAGCGCTGTGGCGTAAGGTCTGGCTACACCACACAGACATTGTGAGATACGAGGTAATAACGCTCTGGGTTGTTTGCTATCAAAATCGTCTTGGGCGGCGCTCAGCTCCGGACGCAGAGACGGTGGTTCTGCAAAACAGTCTTGGAAAGGAACTTGTGTTGGAGCATTTTGCACCCCCAGAAAGAAAACGCAACATACAATATTAAAGGAAGTTCACACAAAACAGTAATTTGCTCTTACCAGTGTGTCGCCGTGCGGACTTTGTTCACAGCATGTCGGTCCCAAAACGTCCCAGTTACAGAGGAAATCTTTACAATCATTCCCTGAAAGAACCAAGCAGATCGGACTTGTCACGCAATCCAAATTTTCTTCAAAACTCGCCATTTACAGCTTGGTAGCTTGACGTTTTCTTGTTGTTTCCCAAAGAGAACAGGCCAATACACACAGAGAGGAAGTCCTGGAAATACTTGAATTGATCCAGACTAAAACCACCGCTCCGATACCGTTCTTTGTTCATGTAAATCAACATTGCCTCTTCCACTCATTGAATCTTTTCCATTATTGCTTTAAGGCAAATTCAGATTATGAAATATGTTTTCTATAGTAGGCGCACATTATATGTGTGAGTTTCTGCGTTTTTTTCCTCCTTACTGTACTTTAACGTTGTTCGCCAGGATTATTTTTCCAAAGGTAAATTATTTAAACCTTTGGCCTTGCAGTTGGCCATTGGACAGTCTGAACACCTGTAATATATTTTGGGGCATCCAGTATTTGAGTATGTCCAGTAAGGTTGCTAATACATCTGGCCATATCTATCATATACTGTAGTGTACTATCTATCTATCTATCTATCTATCTATCTATCTATCTATCTATCTATCTATCTATCTATCTATCTATCTATCTATCTATCTATCTATCTATCTATCTATCTATCTATTGTATTGTCTGTCTGTCTGTCTGTCTCTCTGCTCGCTCTCCATCTTCTGTCATCCATCCAGATGAGGCCTCTGGAGACCAAGCCTGGGTCATTCATGTTATGTGTGTGTGTGTGTGTGTGTGTGTGTGTCGTTTATCTTTCCATCTCTGTTTGTCTCTGCTGCTATGTGTGTGTACAACTGTGTGTGTGTGTGTGTGTGTGTGTGTGTGTGTGTGTGTGTGTGTGTGACAGACTGTGAAATGGTGCGTAGTAGCACCTGGGCCCTTCAGTGTTGATTGATCGGCTTGGTCATGTGGAAGAGTCCCATCTGGCCAGCCACGCTACAGTGTGTGTGTGTGTGTGTGTGTGTGTGTGAGAGAGAGAGAGAGTGCTTGTTTGTGTGTAAGAGGTGAGAGAGTGAGATAGAGATGTGCAGCATGAAACAGTATGTTTATTGTGAGAGTGAGTGAGAGAGGGAGGGAGAGAGCTCTTCAGTTAGAACTGTGGCTCCCAGAGGCCCGAAGATGAACTGTGTTTTATCCTCTGACAGAGAGAGAGAGAGAGAAGGGCTACATTCACATTGCAAGCTTTAAAGGAAAATACCCCTGCTTTTTGAACCTAGAACCTTGTTTTCATAAATGGTGTGCGTGGTCGACTGTTTTTTTTTATGATTTCGGGCAATGCTATTCTTGACAGTAGCGTTCCTTTAACACAACATATGATGGTATCCCTGTCCCCAAAGCCAGGTCCATACATAAATAGTTTTCCCAGTTTAGTGTAGAGGAACTGCATAGAGCGCTGACCTCAACCACATCCAATACTTTTGAGATGAACTGAAACACTGACTGTGAGCCAGTCATTATCACCCAATAGGAATGCTCTTGTGGCTGAAAGGACCAGTCAGGTTCCAAAATCTTGTCGGCAGCCTTCCCGGAAGAGCAGAGGCCTTTTTTTTATAGCTACACATTTAGGCTTGATGTTCAGGTGTCCACAAACTTTTGGCTATGTAGTGTTGGTCTGCCTATTAGCTTGAAATAACAGTTTACTCTCACCAGTTTCAGTATGTACATTTTTATTCACCTCTTTTTTAAGGAATATGTAACTTTTGTGATGAAAAAAGAACATGAGTGGAAACAGGTTATTCATTTTTTATTTTGGCTGAGTGGCATTTGTGGCATAGAATATGAAATAAAGCTTGATAGAAAAGAACTCCATCAAGAAATAGAAATAGAAACTAGAAATCCATTTGCAAATACAAGACACATAAGGACACAGTGTGGACACAATCCCACTGTGCTTCTGCATCACAGGTGTCCACTACACAAAGAAGTCAGAAACGCCCAGTGTGAAGAGCAATGGAAAAACTAGTATTATTGTACAGGAAAATACCAGGAAAATGGGTTAAAGGGGGCATATTATGCTAATTTTCAAGTTTATATTTTTATTTTTTGGATTCTACTACATGTTTTTATGCTTTTATGTTGAAAAACCTTTATATTGGTCATACTGTCTGTCTGAATATACCTGTATTCACCCTCTGTTGGAAACGCTTCGTTTTACCGCCTCTCTCCCTTTACGTTTCAGGGTCCTCCACATATGCGCTCTCAGAGTCTCTACACCGTCATTGCAGCCGGGGAATGATTGAAACTGCCCTGTAGCCACACTGATGACCTGTATATACTGTAGTTAGGGGTGGGTACCAATATCAGTCCTTTCTAGGAACCAACCAAATTGCATGTTCCGCCAAAACAAGCTTCTTCCCGAGGCGATTTTGGAGAGGCATCATTGCTCCATCCTACACAATTGTGATTGGTTTAGAAAAAAAGCCAATCAACCAAAGTTTTTCTCCCACCCCGGAATGCTCTGTCGACTCGCCAGACCCTCCTTTACAGCGCTGTGGATGAGGGTCTGGCAATGCAAGACTATTCAATACTCATTTAAATAGCTAACGAGTAGATCTCATCGGCATCAGTGAGCCAATAAACATGCAGCATGCTTCTACCAAGATCTAATAATGCTGGTGATTGGCTGTTTAACATTACATGTCGCAGAGGCAAGCAGGAAAAAGTCAGGGCAGGGCTCATGGAGGAGAAGCTGAAAAATCCATACTTTCTTTTCATAATGGATGTTATATCTGGTATTGGTACCGGTATCAATTTTTTTTTTAACAATACCTAACCCTATATACGGTATTGTTGTGACAACACAACCGTTCATTTAAAGGCACAGATTCTGAATAAGGGCTGTGTGCGTTTCTCTGTGGATCAAGCATTTTGATACCGTATTTATATAGCACATTGACCTGCCTTATGATAAAATAATACATGGAAATCCCCCTTTTTACAATATGGGACCTTGGTTGCACTTTACAATGTGTCTTCATTAGTATGTCACAGTGACGAAGGCACAGAAGAACAAATTCAACACAACATTGATGATATTATAGCATTTGTGTTTGCAGCTTGCCTATAAGTGCTCAAATGTATTGCTGCTTTATACATGCACTTGATTACATTATGTTGTTGTGTGTTGGACGCCTCCACTGAAACTCTCTGTCAACTGCCCTCCACCTTTCTCTAGTAGCACCACCATCAGCATGAACTCAGATGTACTGTTGCCTCAAATCAGATATGTTGCAGATGTAGACCCGTGAATCAGACATCATTTCACACTGTCTCTCATTTTAAAGGAAAATGTCTGAGTTAAACATTGAACCTAGAAATCTCAGTTTGAACATGGAAAAGAGAGAAAGGAAAATAAGCTAAAAGACAAAAGGAGAAGAAAAAAAAAACAGATGCAGAAGAAAACTAATCGAGAGAAGGAGAAAGACATAAAGAGAGACAGTGTGTTTTCTGAAATGAAGCCAACTGATAATTAATGCCTCTGACATCATGGTGCTCTAATTAAGCCTGGCATTCATTAAGCCAAGTGAGGGGGGGTGTTCGTTAGTGGGGGTTTTTTTGTATGGAGGATTTGTTAAATGTTCATTGTTACTCTTCTTGCACAATAGAGAAAGAGATGGAAGAACTTTTGTGTTCCATCCAGAGAGGTGAGGAGAGACATGGTCTTTATTACAGGACTTCCAGGTGATGTAAGACAGCTTTTGGCCATATAGGATGTCCTCCGCTGTTGGCCAGCAGTAGCTGTGATTAGCAGAGGTTTCCATCTCAAGAGAACTTAAAAGTGGAAGTTAATTTCTGACTGGAAACAGATCAATTACTCATTGATCCATCTTATTGGTTTCTTCTCTGCAAGGCACTCAAGATATGAACAGAATAGTGCTATTACAAACGTATGACGAGCTAACTGCAATTTTGACATTGCTAGTTGCTAAACGAGAAGCTAGCCAATACTTTGTACAGGTTTAGCTTGTGTTTGTTGAGATAATTGTCTAGTTACAACACAGACTTATGAGTAGATGCCAGTAAGCACTTAAAACAGGCAGGTTTCACTGCATACACTTTGTTCTGAAGCAGCTAAAGGACCGCGAGCTAGCACGCTAGAGCTAGCAAGCTAGAGCTAGCTAAGAAATGAGGGCAGAATCTACGGGAAAAACAGAAGCTATGACTAAAAGACCAAATGTCTAAGCTAATAGATCTAAGACTACATAATAAGGACTAAAAAAAGTGCTATGACGAATATGATCTAGGCCAAATGAGCCAGAATTAGAGTACCCGGTGCTAAGTCATTAGGGTAAAAAAAAAATGGTAAAAACGGGAGAACATACATCATGCTGATGGTGGTGGTAATCATGTTTAGCCAAATAAACAGAACTGATGAACCTGAAACTACGTTATTGGGATGAGGGAATCGGCCTGGAGCAAGAGTATAATTAGTGAGGACTGAAATTAAAAGTGCTAAAGAACGTATAACAGTAAAGCTGTATAGCTCAAGGAGTAAATTAGCTGGAATAGATCCAAAAAAGCATACGACGAAATACATTTAAGGAAGCTTTAACAAAATGAACTAGCTTTGACTAAAACTACAACTAAAGGGGCTACAAGGAACATGGATTAGGTTTCCTGACTTAAAGGGCAAGAGCTAACAAACCTAGTGATAAGAGGTTAAAGGTCAATTATAAACAGCCAGTACTTAACAATTTACAATAAACAGATATGGAGCCTATGGATCTTAAGGTTGAAAGAATAGAGTGGAAGTGGAGGGCAGTTGTAGGACCAAGAGACTCAAGTACTCCTTTCTCCCTCATGTCATTACACTCTACAACTCCTCACTAAGGGGGGAGAAACAGGTCAAAGAGGACAGTACATACACACCTGGACTCACATAAATACCTGGACACTTTAATACCTTAACACTTGACTCAACACTGACACTTTATGATAATTTATGGTAAATGTCTTTTTTTTTTAATAGCCTGTTATTACTGTTATATTTGTACTGTCTTCCTCTTTTTTTCTCTCTATAGTATATTCTTCTTGCTGAAAATGGATGCTGGAAATTTCAATTTCCTTGCGGGACTCATCCCAAAAGGATTAATATAGAGAAGTCTCTCTAAGTCTAGAGCTAAAAGGGCTAAAAGACCTAAAGGGCTATAGAAACTGGGTCTAAAAGGGTAGCTTTGAAAAGAAATTGAAGAGTAAAGGTAGCTCTAGAGCTAAAGGAAAATACCTAATGGGGAAAGGGTGAAACTGCAGAAGGTGAACAGTTAAAAGACAGGGATTAACAGGACAAGGATTCAAAAGGTTATGTTTAAAATCACTGTACACTGTGATTTTGGAGACAAAAGTTGCCAATGGTGAAAGGAACTTGGTGAAACCTTTGGTCATCAATCCAAAACATTGGTCCTAGATTGCAATGTGTGAAAAATAAATTGAAATAGGGAGGAGCATAATGAGCATTGATGGAGGGAAGCATTGTTGCGTGCTAGTTATAGTGCTGAGAAAAGAAAGAAGTATACAAAAGTCATTGACTTTTGTGAAAAGAAGGGAAAGTGAAAGGGGTGTAAAATGAAAAGTAAAGTTCTGGGATCCATATCCAATTTTTTTGATCGGAGGATTTTCTGATAGCTAATTAGGCATGGAGGGCCAGCCATCGACAGCTGCATTCATCATCATAAAACGTAATAATTAATGACATTCCAACAAAGACAAATATGCAAATGAGCTCCCCTCATTAGCATTTTCATATTCAGCTCCCATAATGCTTTTGCTGACAAGGTTGTAATTAATGAAAATTCATGTCTCTTAGCCGAGGTCTAGATTGGATCGCATTCATTCGCAATCCCCTAAACGAGGAGTAAAGGGGAAAAAAAACAACAGGGATCTCTGCCAAGTTTTTAGGGAGACGAGAGGGAGGGGTGAGAGACATAGAATGAGAAGACAAGAAGAGTTAGAGAGAGAGAGCGAGAGAGAGAGAGAGGGAGGGGAAAATTGAGATGGAGGCAGGCAGATGGCGAGAGATGAAAGGAAGACAGGCAGAGAGAGAGAGAGAGAGACAGATAAACCGAGAGGAGTAGAGGAGAGAGAGGGAGACAAAGCGAGAGATCGGTATTGATGCACATAGTTGTAGAAGAATATGCAGTGAGATGAAAAGAGAGACAGGTAAATAAAGAACTGATATGATATAAATTATGAATGGAGAGACACAGAGGGATGAAAAGAGAGAGAGAAAATGAAAACATTGGAGGTGCTTGGATGTTACTGCGATACTTTCCAAAGTACTGATTGTCACAGAAGACGTATTAACGCTTACCTGCCTCCCACTAAATACCTGCTCAATCGCTGGAAAGTGACCTTCAGTCTTCCCCGCATTATTGGTGGAGATTCTATAGATTCTAGGGGCTGTATAAAGCTTGTTTTTTGATTTTTTGTCTATGTATTAGCTTTTTTCCAGACCTCAATGCTAAAATCTCTGATTTGGTCAGTAATTCAAGTTGATATTTATACAATTTGTGCAACTGCAACACAGAATTTCCCTTCAGGGATCAATAAAGTATTTCTGATTCTGAATTCAAATGGGTTTAGCATTGCACGTTAACTAAGCAGGATAAAGAATGGATTTTAAGAGAGATTTAAATGGATTTGAACAATTACAACTCATGTTAACGTTTCCAGTGACGGCGCCTCTTGTGGCCGTAGTAGTTATGACGGCAGCAAAGTAATGTGACAAAGTATAAGAGCACCATATGTCTGATTATAACCAAACCACAATGTTTTTTCTAAATTTAACTAAGTACTTTAGGCACTTAAACAGAACCAAGTAGGTTTTGTGCTTAAACCGGACCGTGACCACTTAAAACCGCAACCATTGCCTTCTCTGGTTTTGATATGAGGACGGAAAACACGTCTGTTGGTCGTATTAGAGGGTAGCAATGAACGACCTATGTCGTTGTAAGGTTCGGAGGACGTGTTGCTTCACCTACTGCCCTACGCTCCATGTGATATGTGAATGAGAGCAAATGACGAAAACAACTAAAATGCCAGAAAAAGCTTTGATCCTTGCAGTGCTAGTTCAATGGGGTAAGAGTAAAATAATGTGTGCGTAGCGAGGCCAAAAAGACCTATATCTTAGTATGTTTTGGAGGACTTGTTGGGTTATAATGGGAACGTGAGCTTCCGACGTACTGTGGCTAGCTAGCGAAATTCGCAAGAAAGTAGTGATAGAGAAATCGTGACATGCGTGAAAATTGCTCAGTCGACAAGTGACTGCTCCTAGCATGTAGTCTTCCTCGACGCATGGATTTTGCCCACACTGTAGGTTTACCTCTTATGGCACAGCTTTCGTCGCTGCTTCACACCAAGGATAACCTTTGATTTTAATTTAATGAATTAGATTATGCTTATCTTCTTTCCACACACACACTGAATGTGCGTATGAATTTTGTCAGGTGCTATTTGTGGTTTTCCTTATTTCGTATACCTGGTTGAATGTTACAGTGGGTGGCAGCATTGCTCTGCAGTAATGGAAGCAAAAAGCATGTCTCGCAATGTCTTTAATTCCAAATAACAGACTTCATTTTCAACTTCCTTTCTTTCTTTTTCTTGTTTTTTGTTACGTAAAGCCATGTAAAAGTCAGTGTGTGTGTGAGAAAGAGAGAGAGAGAGAAAGAGAGGGGGGGAGAGAGAGAGAGAGAGAGAGAGAGAGAGAGAGATACTCCTTTGGGGAATGCTGCTGTGCACCTGTGAAAACGTAGTCAGAGCTTCTTTAAAAGCTTATGTGTGTGTGTGTGTGTGTGTGTGTGTGTGTGTGTGTGTGTGTGTGTGTGTGTGTGTGTGTCAGTGTGTTTCTTCTTTATGATACTGGCAGATAGCAATCTCTGTGGTTTGGCACCTGAACACATCTTATAGTGATATTTTGCTCCTCACTCTGTAGCAGCCTGTAATTGCAGCTTCTGCAATAATAATTCTGTAATAATAATATTAATAATAATATTCATCAACGTGATTACGCGGTTGTTGTGTCCATCAATTTTGGAGAATTTCTCCATACATGGTCTAATTCACCTATACAAGTCATTAAATGTTATTTTCTTTAATGATAATAATTCTCTTTAGGCCTTGTCATAGTAACTATTTCAACAGTTCTGCTTTTAGATATTATAGACGGCCACAACTGTGCCCATAGACACATGTAGTCCTCTTGTCTTGATCTGATATTAAATATTACAAATGTAAGATATTACAAAATAATAAATTGATAATACAATTAATATGTCAGGTGAATTCAATTGTTCCTACAATTAACTGTAACATGTTGATACTATTTATATTGACCTTTTTTGAAACAAATTATATAAAATTAATACATTTCATGGAAATGTAATGGTCACACACTTTACTTTTACTTCTACTTGAGTTTTTTTTGTCTGTACTTTTCCATGAGTACAGGTTTTGTCGCCTCAGCCAATCAAATTCAGTGTAATGTGGGTTTGAAGCATTTTAAAGAGTAACGTAACACTAGATCCACTTTTTTAGGACTGTACTACAGTAACTATTTACAATAACAACTGACAGTGCAAATGTGTCTCCTTTTGGAACCCATATTGTGAAAAAAAATGGATTTGGGGTGATATTTTGTGTCACATATAAACTTGAAAAAAACGATCCATGGTGTTTTGAGCGAGATTTTTTTCTGAATGTCCTCTGTCTTCAGTCTCCGGGTGAGCCGTTTACCATCTGCACGGCTTTCTACGTCACTAGAGACGAGGTGGCTAACCGTAGCACATGCTAGCGCTAGCACTACTTCCTGTCCCTGTAGTGCAGGTATTCCACAAGTGGCCCTCGTCTAGAAAAAGTCTCCCAGCTAATCCTGCCTTGGACTGACCAAAGCTGGAGAAAGAGTTATCTAGCTGATGTGGTCTTACCGAGCTACTGAGCATGTGGGACTCCCAACAAAGATAGTATAGAAGTGAGATGTCTCACTCTGGAGCTAAAACAGAGACCTTAACACATTAAAACTACTAGGTTAGGATTAGGAAAATACCATGGTTTGGGTTGAACTAAATTAGGTACCGTATAAACGTGACAGAAGTTCATTATGTTACCGAGGTTACGTTCGCAAGTAAGTAAACATTTGTCGACGTTGCGTCTTGGTTTTGCACAGGACACGAACCGCGGTCTCGTCGCTAATGGTTGGTTTGGGTCATCCATCTACCCTAACCTCCTCCCTCGGTGGACTTTAATGATTAGAATTAGTTCAAAACAAACGTAATCCGGGACAACATTGGTTTCCTTGGAAACGTAAGTTGAGATGGCGATCAGGGCTGTACAGTGGACACGTTTATAGTGTCCATTGCAACAAGGGTTGCACCTCCTATGGATTTGAATGCATCTTTTGTGGAGGGGCGTGTTTCAACTCAAACATTGGGGGTTGCACATTGAGTGTCTTTGACTGTCTTGAAAAAGCTCTATAAATGAAATGTTAGAGATATTAAAACACAAACAGCAGCAGGTTTGAATTCAGTAAATAGAAGACAAAGAAAGGGAGAGCGGCAGAGTGCACAATAATCCATACGAACAATAAAACTACAGACTAGATGGTTTTGTTCAGGTTAAAGTAGGATAATCTCTGTAAAGTGCTGTTTGTATGTCTCCTTTAACCTCCTGATAATGTCTGATAAAAGTTAAGTAAATAATCCAAAATACATTAAACCAATGCCAAAACTAATGCTGTGCATAGCATAACTACTGCTATTGTAAAGCTGGAAATCACGCATGTGTGTTTCTGTATGTCTGTGTGTTTTTGTGGTAGTGTACCTGTCTATCTGTCTTCAGCTCATCTCATATACTACTATACCCGTCATCCTAATATTTAATAATAATAATGTTCACTTTGTGATTCCTTTTATGGGGAAATTACAAGGTTTTCATTCTGTTATTACACACATGCTCAGTACTTATACATTAAATGGAGAGATGTTGGAGTGAGGGGGCTTGCTTAAGAGCACCTTGGCAGTGCCCAGGGGGGGTGAACTGGTACCTCTACAGCTACCAGTCCACTTGATCCGTACAGGGACTTGAACCTGCAACCCTCCAGTTTCCAACCCAACTCACTACTGACTGAACTACTGCCAACCCAAATAACCTTTAGCGTGCACATTCATGACTTTATGCTCAAGGACCTCTCGTGGTTGCGCCGCTTCACATTTTTTGAAAAACTTACTTTATTGACTTGTTTTATACCGCTATCGATTGTGGACGCCTCACAATGGATGTATTCTCCTGACTCCTCTAAACCTGCTAGCAGAGGCCGCAAATGTTCAACAACTGCTTCATTTACACAGTTAAATGCATTTCCGGCAATTAGCTAAGCTAAAAACAAGCCTTAGCATGGTTGCACGCTACATTTGCAGACTAATTCAATACGGCCATTTTCCGGAGTGATGCATGGGATTACCCCATTTCTGGTCTACATATCCCTGTCTCAAAGTGATCAGTGCTACTTCACCAAAAGACCACATATATACCTAAAATAGAAGTATTATAACGTGAACAGTCTACAATGCTGGTTGTATTAATTTGAGATTATTTTCCATTGGATATTGAAGTGCATAAGTGTTTTGGCATGGCCGGGCGAGTGGCACCATATCCCCGGTATTGTAAATCTTGCATGTTTTGTTTGCTTGTGCATGTCAAAAACCCCCCCATCTGCTTTTTTTACAAATGGCACTATGTCCATACATAAATAGATCCACTAATTCACCATTGTTTCTATATCTATCCAAGCATCTTCTGTTTCTTAGTTAGTTAGTGACATTCTCTTCATAAACACTTCTTTTTCTACAATTTCTGTTCCAGTATCTTACTGCGTTCAACAGCTTTTTCCCTCATCACTTTCTCATAGAAATTCATTTGAACGTATAAACATTTGGTGGGCTTTTGTTTTGGAAGCTGAGGCTTCCCGTGCTGCAGTACCATTCTCTGCCTGAACTGTGACTGATGCGCCGGCAGGGGCGCTGTTTTACCAAAACACAAATATTACTTAAACCATTGCGGACATAAGCCTGAGTACTGGTGAACTCTGTTGTGTGGGGCCAGGGGTGACACACTTGGCAGACATCTGTAATCTTCTGACTGCACGTTTTGTATTTTTTGATCTTGTCTTACATTTTCAATTGTAAATATATATTTATAATTTTAGTGACCAGGTGCTTACTGTCAAACACTCACAGACACGTGAGCTAATTGTTTCTAAAATGTGTGATTAGTCCTTTAAACCATTGAAATCCCAAAGCTCAAGATGTAGCAATGTTTCATGCAGGTGTGTTTAAGCTGATGCATCATGTGAAATCCAAATATTTCCACATTTCTGTAGTTTTGTTTCTGTAGAAAAACATGCAGTGTCGAACATGAAGCCACACAAAGCAGGCGGAGGAGTCGACGGCGCAACATTGCTGGAATACTGATTGTGTGTGTGTGTGTGTGTGTGTGTGTGTGTGTGAAGTGTTGGCACGAGTTAGCAGTTGCCCCCTGGGCTTTGCCAATGTGGCACTGCCCCCTCTGCATGCAGCATGGCACAGTCTCCGTCTTTGTTGTGGAACTGGCTCTGTGTGTGTGTGTGTGTGTGTGTGTGTGTGTGTGTGTGTGTGTGTGTGTGTGTGTGTGTGTGTGTGTGTGTGTGTGTGTGTGTGTGTGTGCATGCGCGCGTGTGTCCTGGAACAAGAGGTAACTAAAATGAGTGAACATTTTGAAACATACCAGTCGTTTGTTCAGATGAACTCAACATTTGGATGTTGAAAAGTAAAACATGACGCTTCCTGTTTTTTTTGTGTGTGTGTGTGTGTGTTTTGGCAGATCTTGGATGTAGTATTTTTTTATTCATACAATTCGTGTTGACTGATGGTTTGGATCCCTTGTTTGGGACGTTGAATTTTGACTCCCTCAAACATTGAATATCAAGAGCTGGGTGGGGCTAAAGTCTATGAGCGTGGCATTAATCTCTCTCGCTCTCTTCTTTATCTCCTGTTATGTCTTCCCTTCACTTTTATTGATATTTATATGGTTTGCGGGCCCCCCTCGTTCCTCCCTCCAGTCCTCTCCTCCTGCTTGCTTCATTCCTTTGTTCACTCTCAGTGGGCATTCACCCAGCCTGCGTTGGCCATCATACGGTGCGGCAGGTCTTTCCATTCATTTAGAATGGGCGTAGTGTGTTCAGGCTACGGCGGTGCGGGCCACAGGGGGGACACGCAAGAGACCGACTTAACTTTACCCGACGTCTCGCATACGGTGGCTGGTCACGTACATGGCGATCAGACTTGTCCGTGTGTTTTGAGGCGGTGTAAGAGTCCCGTACAGAAAACGGTCTTAAAACACCAAACACAGGCACTGAGCTGCCCCTGAGTTTGTGGCCAAACAACAGACAAAGTCGATCTTGTCTCTTTTCCGCCTCTTTTTTTCCTCTTGTCTTTCCCTGTGAAATGAAGCTACGTTCAGGTGCAGTTGGAAATGTTGGGATCTATATCTTTTTTCTGTTTCAGCCTGCTCCGTTGCTTTGTCCATTGTCTTTCCCTCACCGGCAAGAGGCGCTGCTCTGTGACTGACCTTTGACCGCTAAGCTCTGACATCAGTGTAGAGCACATAAAAGGATTAAGAATGAATGATTTCAATACCGCACTTCAGTATAAGGGCGTGTCTATGAACCGAAATAGAGGAATTGTAGCGTTCTGTGCGTGAAACAGACTGCACAAACCATGTTGTGTATGTGTATTCCTCTGACACACGAGTGCAGACCACACCTGCAGCCAGTACTGTAAGATGCTTTGTTCACGTCACTGTGTACTGTACTTTATCACATTTTCATTGGCTGACACATTTTTGTCATCAGTGTGAAGAATGATGAAATTACAATACATCAGAATTACATCTGAGTTACTTGTAACCGTGTGTGTGTGTGTGTGTGTGTGTGTGTGTGTGGAGGTGCCCTCTTTGTGGTCTTTGTGGTTTGTCTGAAACTGAATGTGTCTGTTTTGTCTGAACAGATGTTTCCTGTGGCAAGCTTTCAGGTAACAGCCTCGCCAACACTGTGTGTTCGTGTGTGTTTTGCAGACATTTTTTTATTTCATTTCTGTTTTTTTATTTTTATGATAGCTTGCCTGATTGTCTGTTCAAGCTACTGTGTTTGAAATACAGCGTCAGGCACCGTCTGTTCTCTGATTGGCAGACGAGCTTTGCCACGTGGAACCCACCGAGCTTTATGGATGGATGGATGACATGTTAACAACCTGTTAGCTGTTCACATCATCAACACAGTTGTAGGGTTAAAGAGTTGGTCTTGTGATAATTAAAATACTCCGTTGACAATCTATAAATCCAATTAGGGTTTTGATAGTTGTTTATTGTCCCGACACCACAACATCATCTTCAATGTGACCAAGAGATGTTATTGGCTTGCTATCAATTTTGGGATAGTAAAGGCAACACTGATTCTATTTTTTAATATTGGGCAATGGGTCGCCTTGTCCAACTATACACTGATGATACTAGTGTTTTAAGTAATATTTGGAGAAATATGTCGGGACAGGAGTTCACTGAAGTATGTTCCAGATGCTGTACTGAATTCCTTTTGATATGACTGTCTTGGGCAACAAGAACATTAATACGGATAAAATAAAGATATTTCCGTATAGCTTTGAGACAGCATATAGACCATCATCTAGAGGTGCACATGTAACAGAAAGTACATATACTTGATTTGTTAAATGTATAAAGGCAAAGTGAAAGACTTTAAGTTAAAACTTTCTTTAGGGTTGGGGTGACACACTGACATATTAGGATGTCGGGATTGAGGCAGCACCATGAATTGTTACACAGTGACCGCTAATGGAAACGCTTTTAAAATGGAAAAAGGTGTCATGGAGTGAAAAGGGATGAATAATGGGAATAACGGAGCCACACATACCGTTGTTCATCATAAAATCCATCAATCCCTTCACTGTTTTGCAGATTATTACTTAAACAGAACACAGAGCTGAATGCAGCTAACCGTTATTGTAATGCACTCCTTCTCCCCCCCCCCCTCTTTTTCCTTTCTCTCTCTCACTCATTCTTTTAGCTCTCCCTTATTCTCACTCAGCCTCTATCTCCAGTTTACTTTAGTCTCTCTCTCCCTCTCTCTCTGTACCATATGGTGTACCATGGTACATTTAGCTTGTCAGTGATAATGGATGGCCATGGAAGCCCAGTTTTGCTTTAAGCGCTAGCTTGGTGCTCGCTGTGTGTGTGTGTGTGTGTGTGTTGGATGATGGCTGCTGATGCTTTCGGCTGTGGGATGAGGGATCATGAAGGAAAATCAGCCCTAACATGCACCCATCACACACACTCCCCTACACACACCCTGCGGTACGGTCACTTCCGAGTCGTTTCAGTCATGCGATCTGATTGGCTGATGAAAGGAGGCTAACCGTGAGCCTGAATTAACATTTTACACGACGGTTCCAATCCCTTTTTTATTTAGACTGACTTCAGTTTCAGCTTTGTTGCATCAAACAAGGATTGTAACACAGAAGACTCACATGGAGCCTCTACCATAAAGTTATTTAGACATATTTTGTGCATAGATAAATAGATCTTTACATACCAGCTTTGCTTGAAGAAGTGCCACGTATTAATGAGGCATCAATCAATGAATCATATGACCGCATAAAGCGACAGATGCACACGTACCCATTTTCGGGCAAAACATATTCATGTGATATTTCTGAGAACGACGCATGCTTGAATTCCTTTCCGATCAATATTTCAAATTCAATAGCAATATCATTAATTTGTGTGCATGTATTTATTAACCACTTTCAACTTCTTATTGATTTCTTTGTCCGTCACTAAGCATTGATATGTTACTTCATCTCAAAGGTGATGATATGGTGACGGGTGGCAGTAGTTCACTTCGTAGGGAGTTGGGCTGGGAACCGGAGGGTCGTTGGTTCAAGTCCCCATTCGGACCAATGTATGGTGGTGGACTGGTAGCTGGAGGGGTACCAGTTCACCTCCTGGGCACTGCCAAGGTGCTCTTGAGCAAGGCACCCAACTGCTCGGGGTGTCTTTCCAGCCCCCCACTCTGACATCTCTCCATTAGTGCATGTATAGGTACTCAATTCAGGCCTGTGTGTAATAACAACAGAGTGAAAATTGAAATTATACATATTATACATATAAAGTATACATTATGATGATGATGATGATGATGATGATGAGGATCAGAGTTGGAAACCTCATCCTCACTGCTGGCCAATCAGTAAACAGGTCTGAGCTCTTGTGCCCCCCCCCAACTCTTTCACTCAGTACAAACTCCTCAGTTAGCCGGATACAGGAACAGGATGTCTCCTCACGCTCCTCTAGTCCTCATGCTGCCTGCGTCCACTTTGAGAAGTCAAGTGAATGAAAGCGGCAAGCGAGACAAAATAAAGGGACAATACAAAAATATGAGAAGGTGCATTAATTCCTGCAGAGCACTTCTTGTCTGTGTGCTGATGGTTCTTCTGCTTTTTCATTTAGATGGCATCAAGGGTTTAGCACAGTGTTACAAATGCAGTGGGATGGAGAAACACATGACACATAAATCAATGATGGAAACAAGATGATGAAGAAAAATTCCAAAAGTATAACATGAAAAACAGTACAACATGAGTGATAATGCTAACACTGAGTTTCACGAGCTCATGGGTGATTTTAAAAATCTTATGTAGAAACTTCTGACTTATCCAACATATTCTCAATCCCAGGGCATCAAAAAGTGACGCTTTGGTGTTTGATACTGACGCAAAAAGCGTCTTTAGCATTTCATCCTTTAACGTGGTCTCCTTTAACATGGTCTCCTTTAGCATTGTCTCCTGTACCATGGTCTCCTTTATCCTCAACTCCTTTAGCGTTGTCTCCTTTAGTGCTGTCTCCTTTAGTGCTGTCTCCTTTAGTGTTGTCTCCTTTAGAGTTGTATCCTTTAACGTGATCTCCTTTAACGTGATCTCCTTACCGTGGTCTCCTTTACCGTGGTCTCCTTTAACGTGGTCTCCTTTAGCGTTGTCTCCTTTAGCGTTGTCTCCTTTAACGTTGTCTCCTTCAGCGTCAACTCCTTTAGCATCCAACTCCTTTAGAGTCGTCTCCTTTAGCGTTATCTCCTTTAGCATCCAACTCCTTTAGCGTCGTCTCCTTCAGCGTCGTCTCCTTTAGCGTCAACTCCTTTAGCGTCAACTCCTTTAGCGTCGTCTCCTTCAGCATTGTCTTCTTTAGCGTCAACTCCTTTAGCATCCAACTCCTTCAGCGTCGAATCCTTTAGCGTCGAATCCTTTAGCGTCAAATCCTTTAGCGTCAAATCCTTTAGCGTCAAATCCTTTAGCGTCAAATCCTTCAGCGTTGTCCCCTTTAATATCAACTCTTTTAGCGTTGTCTCCTTTAATGTTGTCTCCTTGGGCATCAACTCCTTTAGCATCAACTCTTATAGCGTTGTCTCCTTTAACGCTGTCTCCTTTTGCGTTGTCTCCTTTAACGTTGTCTCCTTTAGCGTTGTCTCCTTCAGCGTCTCAGTCAGACGCACTTTGTTGGAACTCTTGCCGTCAATACGGGTCGGAACGTATGTTTAACCTACCTGCTGCACAAGATTGGGACAACAAATGATGTTTGTGGTTATAAAATGTACATTTCAGTGACACATGAAACTTGAAACCCAACAGCTACAGTGAGTTGTTAAAACCTTTCTTTTTAGTAATCTCTGTGTAAACGAACAATGTTCTCCATGCTGAGTTCATGTGTAGAGTCCCTGGTGATACTTGGCGTAAAGTCTCATGTTGTGTCGAGCCTTCTTAGTGTTTTAAAAATAGCGATTGTGATGCTATCATAGTAGCTCCCCTAACACTCCCATTTAGAAGGCCATTTGACCAAAAAACAAAAATAGGGTCAATCTTAAAAGTGGCGCTTACATCTTAATTGTGCTTTAAACATAAGTTTGACTGGGGTACATTCACAAAAAGACCCTAGGTTGCATTTTGGCGAGAGTTACGCTTTAAACCTCACTTTGTCCTCGGGTCAAATTGACCCATATTCCTATATTAATGTTCTTTTTAATTCCCAAAATTAACATGATTGATTCCACACAACGCTCTTTGGCAAGTACAAGTCTCTACTTTAATTAATTTTGGGGTGTCTTATTCAATTTTATAGCATTTGAAAAAAACAATGAAGTTCTTTTGAAATAGTATTGAGTAAAAGTTGACATATTCCAGCCTGTGATTATCCATCAACATCCATTCCTTTAATTTTAGTCTCAATAATTCCTAATTTCTGCTTTTCTAATTCAAACATTAGTTATAATTTCCTATATATGAGGTTTATTGACCATAAATTCCCAAAATAACTGTAAAACTAATTATTAAGTTAGTGTTACGTAGTGTTGAAAACGTCAAAGAAAGTGACAAACATTGATCAAAAGTGTTGAATAAAGGGACAAAAACATAAGAAAAAGTTAAAAACGTTGATAAAAAAGCATCAACAAAAGTGTGGATTTTCCACACAGAAGGGTTACAGAATCCTGTCTCATAGTATAATAAAGTACCGCTGTTTTGCCCCCATGCCACCGGCTGCCAGAACGTCCTGTGGCTTGCGTAAAAATAGACCTAGCGCGTGTGTTTAGCAGAAATTAAGGGTTAGTGTCACAATGGAACGGCGAGGGGCATTTTGGATTTAAAATAAAGATGAGGAAATGTGCACAATGTGTGAACAATTGGAAACATCAAATCTGAGATCAATAATAAATTGCAGCTGATCAGCTGTGACGGCAGTGTTCTATAACGGTAGAGATGTCCGAGGGAACTGAGATCCTCCTCTCCTTATTTCCTCTCCTCTCCTCATTTCCTCTCCTCTTTCCCTGCAGCTGTGTTCTCCTTTCTCTCTCCAGCTGTTGTCAACCAATCACCTGCTACCCCTGATGCGCACACACACACACACACACACACACACACACACACACACACACACACAGTATTGTTATACGAGACAAGGGCTGGCTGGGGATCCATTTGAACACAATAATAAATGAAAAAGGCAAGATTTGCATGGAGAACCCAAATAGAGGTGATCAATCAGGAACTGTTATTTACTAGATTGATTGAATGATTAATCTTTCTTTCATGTTTGATACATTTCTATGATCAGTTTGCTACAGTAATTAGGAGGATAGAACAAGGCATCGGATGTTGGATCCAGTGTGACTCTTTAAAATAGAGTGTCAATGAAGCGAGGAGTCCATAGCCAGAGATCGAAGCGACGTTCTTAATCTTTCATCAGAAACTACCAAACATTGTCTGGTTCTTTTCAAATGTGAGGATTTGCTGTGGGAAACCGTGATGGACATTTAAATGTTAAATGAATAGCCAATTAATCTGTAAAAAGAAGACAAAATAGGACAAAGAATGTAAAAAAAAAAATATCAACAGTAATTAAAAAAAAAAAGAAAAATCCCTCTGTATTAAAAAAGTTTGCACAGTGTTACTCATCAGTCGTCCCACACACTGATCTCCATGATGGAGGAGCGCCAGAGAAAGGAGCAAAAAGGCTAAAAAATGAAGACAGAACTGAAAGAGGAAAGGGTTGCAGAGGGTGAAAAAAACAACTAAAGTAGAGCAGCCAGGCTGCCAGAATGGCCCATAAAGTTTCGCTGTGTATCACTGCCTTAATGTCCCGACCGTTGGTTGGTTTCCATGGCAGCAGACAAGAGTAAAATGGTAGCTTTTCCATTTTTTTTCCCACGCTTCCAGGGCAGTGCCATGTGAATGCAGCGGGCAGAGTCTCTGCTGGCACACACTGAATGGGAACAGAGCTGACAAAGACCTGAGAAACCAGTTTGTTAGTGTTAAACCACCCCAAATCTGCCAGGTTGACCGGTTCAAATTCCACCCTACCGGGGTATGTAAAGCAAGGCACTTTAGAAATTATAACAATAGTCCAAGAAGGTGTTTTGGTAAAATAGTTTTTTGCAGCTTTAAGGCGTTTCCACACCTAAAAGTCCAGACCAAGGTCCGAACCAACATTGGTGTTCATTGTATACATTTGATCCCGTACTTTTTGGTTCCACATAGTGATTTTGCCAATAATAATAATAATGTATCCTTTATTTGTCCTACAAGAAATTACAATTTACACTCTGTTGGTATTACACAAAGGCCTGAATTACACACACATGCACATGCACTAAATATAGAGATGTCAGAGTGGGGGTGCCCATGGAAAGGCGTCCCGAGCAGTTGGGGGTTTGCTGCCTTGCTCAAGAGCAGAGCCCAGGAGGGGAACTGGCACCTCTCCAGCTACCAGTCCACCACCATACCAATTTGGTCCGTACGTGGACTTGAACCAGCGACCCTCTGGTTCCCAACCCTGTGAACTGAGCTACTACCACCCCACTAAAGAACTTCCTATGACATACGTACGACGTGTCGTCACCACCTACGTGTGTTGCGTCGCCCTTTGATTGGTGAGTAGACGGGCGTGCCTCTGTCGTTGTCATCTTGGCATTTTTTTGCAGGTAGAATGAAAAAAGAAAAATGAAAAAGGTCGTTGTGAGAAGACGTCAGATTAACTCTTGAATTAACATACTTAGTTCCTTCAAAAGGTTGTCCTAGCAACCGCTATCAAGGTTCCAGCGTTGACAGGACATGTCAGTGACTAGTTTGGAAACAGAAAACGGCGAACATGAACAACGGAAATGGCCGTTCGGTGCGTCTACTTGATCGTGCTAAAGTTGTTTGACTGAAGTATACATTATTATAATTATTTCCTATATTTTATCACATTTGAACTGTGCGGAAAAGTAATAAGACACAGCTGGTTGAAAACAAAACGTGAGATATTTATGAGAACCGAGCTACTGACGTGATAAATGGTTTCCAAAACATAAGGGACAACAACAAAAGGGACATTGAGGTACATTAAGACATTTCATAATTCTTATGTTTTCTCTTTCTTGCCTTTGAGTGGGCGGCACCAGAAGGATGTCATTTCTGTGTTTTGAGCCTCTGAGCTCATTTTGCGACACCTTTTTAATTTCTGACCTACTGGAGCCCAAAGTTGAATCCTTGTAGTTTTTATAGCTGATATGGGTATTGACTTTATTTATTCCTAGTTTGTTGAAAGAAAGCAGGTGACTGTCATCTATGAGTTTCTGCGTAGGCGCTCAGATCTCGCCTCACTCCTTCCATCCCCGTCCTTTCTCCTGCTGTCTATCCGATTCCACCCTCCTCTCTTCAGCCTCCCCGTGTGATGTCAGGTGGGCTCTGCCCCACTGTGGTGAAGCTGCCCTGATCACCGGCTACTGAACAGTGTGTGGGAGCAGATATGTCATTATTCTGTAGCCAGGTGGTCGTACTAAAATCTCACAGAGCATATCAGCGATGGGATGCGGCTCTCAGATCTACAGCTAAACCCCTGATATAACAGCCGGCCAGGTGTTCAAACGCCGCCACATTTGTTTAAATACAGGTATTAGGTTGGGAGTCAGGGTGGAGGAGGGGGAGGACTAGGTCTGTCATTGATGGCAGGAGAGAAAAAACAGCTGGAGGAAGAGGGAAATGTGGAGGAAAGTGCCAAAAATGACTATTTAGGAGATTAATTCAAACTGAAATTTGATTCAAACTAGAAGTTTTTCACATGTCCAGAATTGCTTACCTGACCTGAGTACACACGACTTGCTTTGAATTCCCGTGAGATTAATTTCCTAAAAAAGCTTCCCGCACACACCTATGCGTTGGTTTATTGGCCTTTCTCAGGACACGTAGTAGTCTGATCTCAGGCTACGTTTACACCGCTACCTTTTGTTTTTTCTAAGCAGTTTTGAGCTAAAAGTGTCTCCGTGTACGCATGTGTTTTTAGCTCCAGTAGAAGAAGTAATCCATTTAAACTAAAAAGCCCAAACCGCATATCTCACAAATTCTCGTATGCTGGGCATAGACAGGAGGCAGCATGTATACTCCACCCCTTTCTGGTAATTGCTATGGTAACGTTAGGCTAAGAGAACATTACGTCATGACCGATAAGACCCAATCAGGCGGCGAAACGTTGGTTAGCGTCAGTGTCGGTGTTGCCAAAGGTCTCTATTTGTGACCGTTGAGACTGCAAGACAACCCCGGAGGTTCCAAACCAAAACGGGGTTTCAAACATCTGCGGTTTAGGGGCTCTGAAACGCCAGATTAGTGTGAATGCAAGGTGTAAACGTAGCAAAAGGTATTGGTTTTTAAACCAAAATGTAGCAATGGAAATGTAGCCTGAAACAGACCCATGGAAAAGCAACCCAAAAGCAGAGGAACACTGGAAATCGGGCCAGGGACATAAATATGAAGGTAAATATGGTGCAAAATGTGAGATTGCGTAGATGCAATGTGAGCATTTGTAGAATATGATTTGAGAGCTTGTAAAAAAAGTCTGTAGCCATAGCTGTGATGTGAGAAATTGTAGAATATGATGGAAAAGTGTCTAGATAATTAATTTACAGTATTTAGAAGCGGACTGGCTGCTAGTTAGCTAACGCTACCTACCATGCTACATAAATAAGCCAGAGAGCGTTGTCCCTCATCTGGCGATAGAACCCTGCTGTGACAGAATCCGGCCGCAGACATATAAAACTTAAATTTGCGTCTGTGGTAGTTGCCGTGACCGTAGCTGTCTCCAGGACAAACACACATTGACTCAGAAGTTGAATAAAACACCAGCTCCTGGTGAAAAGACATCTGAGCTGATCTATTCAACTAAGTAGACTAGGATTTGCGTCCGGCCCAACTCGGGTCCAGAGTAAGTTCTTGTTCATTAGGATTCAGGCAGTCTGTGAAGACCTATTTCCTTCTCAGTAGGCCAGGTCAACCCTGTTTTCCAATGTGTTGTCAAATGATCATGGCTGTTAATGCGTGAACAGCAAATATGCTGACTTTAAAAATATTTTGCTTCATATTTTCATCAGGTTTTTGGTCTTGTTTTTTATTTTGATCCATGGTTGATATCAGTTCTGATATCCATGGTTGATATCAGTATCTAACCTAAAAAGTAGGGCCGATACCCATACTGATTAGTAGTAGCTAATAAAACCAGTATTTGGAACCGATATCCATATACAGTGAACATGAAAATCTTGAAGTTAAAATTTTGAAATGTTACAAATTCCAACCCAAAAATGTGTGTTTAGATGATTTAAGCAATTATTTAACAAATTAGACATTTTAAACATAATACCCAGTAAAAGAGAGTCAGACAGTGTTGTGGTGAGTGGAACCAAAGCAGAGGGACAGACACAGAGCTGTAGCCAAAAAATGTCAAGTATGATAAAAAAGATAGAGAAAAACTGAATAAGAAGAGAAGGAAATGAAAAAATAAAAGTAAAGAAGACAGACAGACAGATATAACCTTTTATTGTCATTATACAGGTGCATAATGCAACTTTATTTGGCTTTCTTCTCGGTTTTCTTCAGTATGAAAAGTATTTCAAATGACAAAAAGTTCACAAATACAGTACAAGCTACAAAACATGACTCAAGGTGTAGCATTGTAGAAACAGTACTCACAAAACATGATTATCCCAAATAGAATTGAGAAAAGGAGAGGTAATATCCAAAAATATTAGTTTGTTCATTGTCCATTTTGTATTACAATTATATTTCTGTGTTGAAAACGTGTGTACTGTATTATGTGTATATAGGTGGAAAAACTCAAATAATTTCTATTTTTAGTTCATTGTCCTAAAACTAGAGATGCAAAGATTGATTTGATTCATTTTTTTTTAAAAATAGTCAAAATTCTCTGAATCCAGCTATTTCAATGTGTATCTTTTGTAGTTTCTTCACTCGTCTGTGACAGTAAATTTAATTTTTTTGAGTTGTGGACAAATAGACATTTGAGGACGTCATCCTTGGGCTTTGGCAAACTGATCTACATTTTCACCATTTTCTGATATTTTATACTCGGCAAGCCACTCTGCTTAACTACTTTAAACTATGAGTATATCGTTATCTGGTAAAAAGTTTTTTAAATAAATACATTAAAAAGATTGTTACATCACATTTACCACACATGGGCACTTAAAATAATTTATTTATAGTTTCAAATGATAACAAGAGTAATCTCAAGACACTTTACAGATAAGATAAAATTAAATTATAGATAAATCTATAATTTAAAAAGACCCAACAATTCCAGTAATTCCTCAAAGAGCAAGCATTTAGTGCGACAGTGGCGAGGAAAAACTCCATGCAACATCACGCATTTTGGGCCGCAGCCAAAAAGTCAGCAAAATCCTGGAGGGACTGAATAATAGTAACAATAAAGATAATGGAACTGTGACTAGAAATAGTAGTTGTAGTAGTTCATGGCGTAGCAGGCCACTGCAGGTGCAGCAGGGAACTGCAGGGCATAGCAGGATGTTGCAGGGCGTAGCAAGCCACTGCATGGCATAGCAGGGCATAGCAGGGCATAGCAGTGCAGAGCAGGATGTTGCAGGGCGTAGCAGGGCATAGCAGTGCGTAGCAGGGCATAGTAGTGCGTAGCAGGATGTCGCAGGGCATAGCAGTGCGTAGCAGGGCATAGCAGGGTGGAGCAGGACGTAGCAGGGCATAGCAGGATATAATAGGGTGTAGCAGGACATAGTAGGGCGTAGCAGGGCATTACATAGCGTAGAGAAGACACACACATAAAAACAGTTGGACAGCCGTAGACTGAAGAGAGTTACCGTTATAAGCTAACGTTTTTGCCCTGCAGACGATATTAACTTTGCGACAGATTTTCATTTTCATTTTTTTGTTCGTACAATTTCTAAGTTAGCAGTACTGTTCAGGTTTACAGTGTATTTTCAGCCCTACCTAGAACATGTATTCCACCAGAGATCATCAACAGGGGGTCCTCAGAGTCACTAAAGTGGGGCCTCCAAATTATTCAATTTAAGTTTTTTTTATATTTTCATTAAAATGTCTAATCATAGTTGCAACATATTATTAGCAAATATAAATCCCTGCTGACGCTAGGCTGTAATGTAGTCACTAAGGCCACCCACAGATACAGTTCATCCTAAAGAACTACTATTTTAAAAGCTTGGTGTTCAATGCACTAAAACTATACGTATAAAGGCCTTAGGCTGCCCTACATGTTATTGTATAAATACAAATTGATAGCTTTTCTAAGTAGCCAAATTTGTCCTGAAAATAACAATATATGGCATTTCTTGCTAAGACATGTGGTAACTCCACATAAACCTAGGATGTAAAGGGTTAAACAAAGTGTATCTTTAATTCAGTGGTGATATTTTAGATTTTAGAGTTCAGTATGAGACCGGGAGTATTATGTAGCTCTGTTTATACCATAACATATTGGTGTTTCCCGGCCTGTTCCTGTGTGACACACTGCGAGTTTGAACGCTGTGTCTTTATTTAGTCAGAGTGTCAGAGTGTAGCTCTCACCGCTCATTGTGCAGCACTTTAATACTTCCACATTGTGCTGCTAATTCCGAATTTCACACTTTTTCTCCCATTTGCTACCTCTCTCTTTGTCTCCCCGCGTCGCTCGCCTTCCGTCTCAACCCCGAAGACAAGAGGAAACACGTTAAATCCACCTCTAAGAACCTTTTTAATTCAACATTAGCAGTCGTCATCTGTCTGCCGAAACAATACCCAAACACAATTTACAGCTGCGACTGCAGCATCCCCGCCTTTGTTTGCTCGGCAGCTAAATATTGTTCCATCAATAATGGACTCCGAACAGAGAATCAGGCTTTTAGTTTTAGGTAATCCTGAATGTTTTACAGGAGATTTTTTTTTTCTCTCTCTCTTTATTTTGCTGTGTTTTATTGTCTTGGGACCATAATTGGAGTATGCTGTTTTTCTTCATTTGTTTTAGGTTTTTGGAGGAACATGGGCTCAGTGCCTCACGGATGTAACTCCAGATGCTATTGTGTCCAATTTTTTTTTTTTTTTTTTTTTTTAATCAATGTGTTGCCCAAAATCCTCGAGACAAAGGCTGCAGATATGGTGGGGAAAAAAATATGAACCCTGGAAAGAATGAAATCCTCTAAAATTCTCATTTGGCGACACTCATGAAGGGAGGACGGGGGGTTAAACTGGAGCACGGAACAAAGTGATGTCCAATATAAATTAAAAAAAAAAGCAGTCAACGTTCTGCAGTCTTTCAGGTGCCATGTTTTCTACCCCCCGTCAGATTGGAGTGAAATAAAGATATTGATAAATTCACGGATGGGTGATTTTTTTTTTTTTGCCAAATCAAGTCAGACCCCGACAAAAGTAAACCCCATGCCATGGTGCGAGGAAAAAAAAAAAAAAGAGAAGGATGGATGGATGGAGGGGGAGAGAAGATTTGGGGCTCTAATGCCAGCCTTATGCGTCTTTTAGTCGTTTCCGCCGTCGGGGCTTGGCACCAGCACGCCGCTGTCAGCCAGCCAACAAAAATCTGCAGTGCCTGCCGCATTTCAGCAGCCCTGTTTTGTCTGAGACCAACACACACACACACACACACACACAAACACACTCGCGCGGCATACACACTCTGTACTGCAAATCGTTGACGTTTTTTTCCTTCACGAAACCGAAGCTTCGTGAAAGACAATAAATTTCCTCAAATAATAAAAAAAAAACTCTCAAAGATACCCTGAACAATATACATTTTTGAATCCTTTTTTTGCAGTGCCACTCAAACACACACACACACACACACACCATGCAGCTTTGGAATATTAATTTGAAATCTAGTTTTTCCTGTTGAAGTCCTGCTGTTACGGAGGGTTCGGTGATCTCGCCATGTTTGTCGGCTCGCTGTTGTTTGTGTTTGTTATCTATTGATTCCAGGGTGGAGGAGGGGTGACTGAGTGTGATAGGATAGGGGTGGTGGGGGGTTGGTTAATGAAGGCTGTTTGGTAACGATGGAGGGGGAGACCGTTTTTTTTTTTTTGGGTCTCGCTCACATGAACAGGGAACAAGTGTCATGGCTGCTGCTGAATTGTAATCCATCTGCTTCAGAAACCACACGGACAAACCAACTCTGTTTCTGAAACAAATCTGGTGTAATATAGCATAACATAGCAAATAAAGTGTCTTATAGAAAAATATACTAGTCATTTTCACTTGTATAGTCATAGCCCGATACAAGATTCTGATGGTATGATAACACGGTTTCATGGTATTGTGGTATTGCATTTACAGCTTTAAGATGCATTATTTTGAAATGTCTGCATTTTAGTCAAATATTCTTTTTTGGGGGGCTTCATTTGATAGAATATGTGATGAAGGGAAATGGAGGAAAGAGATGGGCTGACATGCAGCAAAGGGCCGCAGGTCGGACTCAAACCCGAGCCACTGCGGTAAGGACTGAGCCTTATTAAATGTTACACTTAACCAGATGAGCCCTGAGGGAACAACATTAGGATACACAACTTTTAGAATAATCAGTTAATCAGTTTGAGTCATTGTTTTGAAATAAATAAATAAGAATTCTCTGATTCCAGCTTCTTATATTGGAATATTTTCTAGTTTCTTCACTCCTTAATACATATGAGTTGAGGAAAAAACAACACCTTGCAGGCCGTCATCTTGGGCTTTAGGAAACAATGAACCTCATTTTTCACCATTTTCTAACATTTCATAGACCAAACAACTAATCGATCAATCCCAAAAAAAAAATCAATAGTCAAAGTCGTTAATTGTATAATCGTCAGTTGCAGCCCTATATCTGTGTGCCAGTACCAGATTACATAGTAATAGTAGCAATCCAGTGTGTACTGTATAATAATATATGAATAATGTGTTATTATACATATATTACATTGTTATTGTGTACAAGAAATCAATGGCCGCGGGTTGTAGATCCCTTTTAAGGGCAAATTTGTGGTTTTGGTGCTGTACAAACTGCAGCTTTGGAAACCCAATGAAACATTGCAGAGGGAGACCAAAAACGTTCAAATATTATATACTTACATATTTTTATACAACACTCTACCAATTTTTTTAGCACGTTGCAGCTAAGTAGCTCCTCCACTTCCTTTTGTCCAAAGCTTGTGTGGGACGATAGCATCAATCAACAGCACATTGAACATTTGAGAGGATGTTGGTGTATCCATCACTCCCTCATTGTTTCACAGTGCACTATTTTTACCTTGGTCCATTTTTTGAGGCCTATAGGGGGCCCTTTAAGATGGCCATTATGCTATATTATTACACTGTAAGGCATGTAACCCAAAGTTACTATTTGTCTATGTATTATTACATATTGTCCCATTTGAAGGAATACAAATGTCTTTACTTACTGTGTAGTACTTTTCTAAAACCATTTAGACTCCTAATGCATATGTTTAAGATAAGCTGCCAACAAAATATAAAAAACTAGAATAAAAGCGCAGACCTTTGCCAAGGCATGCCCTACTGTATCTCACAATGTTAATGCAGTATGAATTCTTCCAGTCGGGAACTTATTCCATCACTGGTCTGGGCAGAGTTTGATCCCCAGTTCGGGAAGGGTCTTTCTGTGTCGAGTTTGTCCTCCCCGTGTTTGTGTGAGTCTCCTCCCAACATAAAGACATGCATGCTGGGTAACTAGGACCAAAGTTGTAAATTAGTCAAATGGCTAACACTTCCATAAATGATTAACGTGCGTTGTCCTAATCAAATAAATCAATCTTACAATTATTTTTAGATTATTTCAACAACAAATGCCCTATTTCACAGTGTTGACAACAGTGAAACAAGTGTGTATCCACCCAGTGATTTGGATGCATTACAAAATGTCCCATGCTTCACCCTTCTATCAAGTTTCAAGGAAATGGGAATAGTAGTTTTTTTCTGTAATCTTGCTGACAGAAAAAAAGAAAGTAGATAAATTGATTCTCAAAAAAATGACTTGATGGTAAAAAACATTGTGAAAAATTGGAAAAGAGCAATTACAGTGTGCCATATTGCATGACTGGAGGTTGTACATATAATAGGAGTTCAGCTGAAAATAAAGTGTCTTTAAAAAGAGAAATAAAGATAGTTATTGACAGAAATGTAAAAAAATCTGGTAATATATGGTCATGGGGTAGAACTACTGTAACACCTGTGGATCATTTTGCAGGTTTCATTCCACACTGCACAACTAATCTGGTGAAAATGGATGAAATATTATTGAGTATCGCTGAATACGGGACTATTACTTCAAAACCTTGCATTGCTGTTTGTATCTGAGAGTGGATCAGTTCACATCCAAATAATGTATTCCTCTTTTTTACATCCCTAGTATGGACAATACTTACTATGAGACGTGTGACATAAGAACTGGCGAGAAAGTATGATTTACAGTATGTGTGCCAGAGATCTACTCAGTAATACGTCATTTTGAAGTTGAAGTCATTAAGAACAGGTTCTTGTTTGCAATGGCGGCCTGACAAGTGGCATAGCCACCTAGGGAAAGGCAAGGAGGGCTAAATACTAAATACATTAGAAATACATACAGTTTAGAAATTACATACTACACAGAAAACGATTATAACCAGATAAGTGCACAGGTACATGGGTGAGTAAGAGAGGGGGAAAAAAATCAAATATTTAGCAGGAAAATATATAAATGTAAAGAAGCAACTCCATATATCCGTGAACAAGGATGATATGATAGTTCTGAAGGATGCAATGGAAATTTGGTTGTCTAGTTTCAGAGTCTTTTGCAGAGCATTGCAGTCGCGAGCTGCAACATATTGAAAAGATCCGAGACCAGAGGCAGAGTTTGGTTTTAGGGAATCCTTAATTGAAGATGAAGTGAGGACCGGCTATTGAATGTGACATACTCTGGCTGCAGCAGGTGACCTAAGGTGATCGGCCAAGAAGGGACTTGAATGACTTGAAATGAAGTGAATCTTACGGCAATTGTGAAAGGGGGAGGGCATGTGAATGGGACCAGAATGGACTTCCCTTGAGGTTCATGAACTAGACTTCACTTACTGCCCCACTGACGGAAAACAAGTTTACACTCGTTCAAAATGTAGGAAATCACTAACAGAACTACATTTTGTGAACTATTGACTGCAGATCATATCTTGAATCCTTGTATTTGGCATCAGGTAAGGTTAGTGCTCCGTTCAAGTCCATTTGTACAATTGAAACTCTGTTACACACTGGATTTTAAAAGATGAACACCTGCTAACACCAGTGTTTAGAATGAACATGACGGTCCAATCGGTGGTCTGATCTGCTGTGGCTGAAGGTAGAAGTCGACAGATGTGAGCGGGATGCTGCGTCTCTCGAGTCGTTCTCGACGCTCGTATACGTTCATCTGTTCTTTGATGTATTCACTCACTCCGGTGCCAAGAAATCAATGCCTGCTGGGAGTGTGTGTGTGTGTGTGTGTGTGTGTGTGTGTGTGACATTTTTCTGTGAGACGACAGTTACTCATCTACCATCGTCTGTTAAATTAATGTTGATCCCAAAAATGTTACGCTTTACACGGGAAGACAACGCCATGAATAAATATATAGATGATTTCAATGTGTGTGTGTGTGAGTGTGTGTGAGTGTGTGTGTGTGTGTGTGTGTGTGTGTGTCGCACCTTTCAGACTTTGTAGAAACTTCTGGACTGGTGCCCAGCGGTGTCATGGAAACGCTTGAATTGCTCAAAATGATTCATGTCTGCACAGTCCAACCCTCCCCCATCGACACGCACACACACACACACACACACACACACACACACACACACACACACATAGCATGCAGGAAGAGAGGGTTTAACCCTCCTTCCATCCATCCTCCTCCCCCCCTCCCCACCTCTTTTTCTTCTGTCTCCTCTCTTTCTTTCCTCCCGTCATCTCGCCATCCTCGTCAAATCGCGCTATTAGTCACATAGTTTATTAAAATGCACTCATTATATGGATGTCAGAGGAGATCACGTCTTCTGAGTGTTTCCTTTCACACTGAGAAAGCCTCGACATGACTCTCTGAAAGAAAGAGTCTAGACGTCGACATGGACTCCTAGAACGACTCCATCGGCTTGAATGCAAACCAATAACTGACAGGTGTCAAAAGAAAGAGTCTAGATATCAAAATACTTTTATAAAATTATGTTATTCTAACTTGAATGAAATCGAAATTTCACAAAATGAAATTCAAATGACATTAACCAAGACATTAGAACAACTTCATGTCTGATTGTTTCCCTCTTAATGAACCTGACTAAAAATGGCTATAAGACGATAAAGATTATTCAATAAAATATTACCAAACATCAAATCGAAGCAATCAAAATAATGTCTAAAGTGGATGAACTGATGGATGTTGATATTGTCACTTATCCCTGTATTTCTTCCTCTTTCCTCCCTCTTCTTTCCCCTTATCTCCTCTCCTCTTTTCATCTCCTCTGATTCTTTTTTCCCCCTTTCCTTCCCCCATTCTCTGTGTTTACAGCTGTTGCTGTCGTCCCTTTTTTTTGGCGTGCTACAGTTCAACTTTATTAAACTAATTAAGATGAACATTAGTCATTAATGAAAAACCCAACACAGATTACACTGCTGCCTTGTATTGATCAGAAGATATTACTCTGTTGTTTCTTTGTGCGCCTCACAAATAAGCTTCCTCCCTGTCAGCCACTGGAGGAAGAAAGCTTCCTGCTGTTCCTTCCTAAATTATCTCCTTGAATCCCTTATTAAATATTTGAAAATACCCATATATATACACTAAGTCCCGTCATGTGATGCCAAGAATCCCGACCTGGCGCGTTGAAGTATGACTGGGAGTGAGAATGTGTTGCACTAGATGTTACCTGAAGGTGATATTGTTTTTTTTCACATGCTACAGGTAACAGAATCTGACGGGTCACGTAATACGGTGTAACATCAGCAGTATAAAAACAAGCTCTTCAACATGACAGACACTAGGTAAATACGTAGGCAGGAGTTGCCTGCTTTGTTGCGAGCAGTCCCGGTGAGTCAACTGTACCCTCAAACTTGGGCTAGCTAAATGTAATGGATAATACATGAACACAGAGGGTTGAAAACTTGGCGAATTTCTTCTTTACCATTTAATAGGCAGCCGTCGCCAGGTAATTTGGTCAGGGTTTAATGCTGAACATTTTGAGTGCATTACTTTGCATCAAAGTAGAGCTTGATAATCAAAACCAATCCTGGGGAAGGATCCACCCTCAGCCCCCTACAGAGGTCTGGGCTAAGCCTGTGTATGTCATTACTTGTATCACTCTTCTGGTCCCGAATTCACCTAAATTAACTGTTAATGACTTTAGATAAGTAGAACTTCAGCCCAGGAAATAGAATACAGCATGACTTTGCGTGATGCACATATAGGCCACGACATACGGACAGGAAGGATGTGCTTGTAATTGTATAATCAGCCTGATCAATACACGCATGTGCTGGCCTATTATGCATAAATTGGTTCCGCTCACATAATTGAAATGCCCGCCCACAGATTTGTGTCTGCCGCCGGGTCTGGTTGTGAATACCTTCGCGTAAATGTCGCATTTCGAAGTGGTTTCCTAGACTTTCGTGGAAGTTTTTGGAAAGTTAAATTATGTTCAGTCAGTCAGTCTTGTTAATAGCTGTGGCATAGTGCCAGTTTGGAAAGTTACACCCCATGCCCAAGATAAACCTGCAATAACCTTAGCCTAGACAACATGTCGTTTGTATACGGATTGGGGGAAAAAACATCAAATGCATTTTAGCACCATATAGGAAGTTAATAGCAACCACCGACACACGCAACATATTTACAGGGATGAAAATACATAATCAATGCCACCGAAATTATTTGGGTAAAAAGGCTCACATGAACACGCAATAAGTCATAGGCCAAGTGCAAAGATCCAACACAATCTGACACAGCCATCCCTGGGGGACACCACTGCTTCAATACACCAATAATAAATATAAAGAGCACAACATCACAGTGTTATAGGCTACAAATGGCCCGCCTATTAACAAACCAAACAAGTTATAATAGGCTACGGTATCTAACGTTGTTACACACGTGGCCCTGACTGCCACTGTAGGCTGGGTGCTCTAGCTTGTCTGTGGGTGCTCAGGCCCGGCAGCACCCATGGAAGTCGTGCTTGTGATTACCGGTGTTTTTAGGAATAAAAGACTCTTGTTGGCCAGAGAACTACATCGGGACTTATCTTTAAAGCGCCCATATTCTGCTCATTTTCAGCTTCGTAATTGTATTTTGAGGTTGTACCAGAATAGGTTTACATGGTTTCATTTTCAAAAAACACCATATTTTTGTTGCACTGCACATTGCTGCAGATCCTGTTTTCACCCTGTGTGTTTAGGTCTCTGTTTTAGCTCTAGAGTGAGACATCACACTTCTATACTGTCTTTGTTGGGAGTTGCACATTCTCAGTAGCTCGGTAAGATCCCATCAGCTAGATAACTCTTTCTCCAGCTTTGGTCAGTCCAAGGCAGGATTAGCTGGGAGACTTCTTCTAGACAAGGGCCACTTGTGGAATACCTGCAGAACAGGGACAGGAAGTAGTTCTTTTGGAGATTATGGTCAACTAGTGGCTGTTGGAGCAGTGTTTTGCCATTGAGAACGAGCTAGCATGCTACGGTTAGCCACCTCGTCTCTAGTGACTTAGAAAGCCGTGCAGATGTTGAACAGCTCACCCGGAGACTGAAGGCAGAGGATATTCAGAAACCGGATCTCACTCAAAACAGCATGGATAGGTTTTTTTTCTCAAGTTTGTATGCATGTGGAAGCACCAGAGACACAAAATAACACCCCAAATCTGAGAAAGAAATCCCAGAATGAGAGTCATTACCCAACTGGGAATGGATGGAACCGGCCAAAGTACCATCATATTATAGTACCATTACCAGTACCATTATAGTATAATATAATTGAAAAATAAAGTATGTAGGAAATTAGCAATGGGAAGAAGAAAAGAGAAAAAACAAAACACGTAACATGACATAAATGCTTATGAAGCGTAAAGACAAAAAAAAAAAAAACTACACTACAACACTAACACCACAGGTCTGAGAGTCGTTCTTAGCTTTGAAGAGGCAGACATAACCAGAATACAAAGTGGTGTTGCTTTGTGGGCTTCTACTGTGTAGGCGAGTCCAACAAAATCCACTATTTATACACACACAGTAAGTGTGTCTCTGGTTTTTGGATCATGTTTTATGATTGTATGGTGTCTCTGGTTTTGTGCTGACCTTGTCAATGAACGCACTGGTTAAAGCCACCAAATAAAAGGTAAAATAATAACAATGGCCTTTAAAACCCCTGATGGTGTGACAGTATGTGAAGTGACGAGATTGAGAAGCGGCCCTTTTGTGAAGACCGAGATGCCGATGAGACGTAGTGACTTTCAGTTTCTGAGGCTGGCCTTCATCCACACGCAGAGATTGACGTTTCTGTACCTTGATAATCTGCCCAATTGAATGTTTTTTTTTTTTTTTTTGTTGCTTGTCCTGTGTGTTTTTGAGACACATTCAGGTTCAAATACGGGAGGAAAAAAAAAGTCTTCCGTCTTGTATAGTTGTCTCCACGCTATACAAGAATCCAATGGCTTTACAATGACAGAAATAAGCACATAGTACGAGAGTTAGGCGTAGGTTAGGTGTAATGTTTAGGTGAGTTTATTTTTAATTAGGTTAGGGTTAGTTAGATTGGAATTAGACTTGGGATTGAATCCAGGAGAATGGACATAAGGAAAGAATGTTTTGGATTGAGTGGTTATTGTTCATGTGTTGACTGTGTTATTATGTATTTCATGCTTTTGTGATTTTAATTGAGTATCGATAAGTTTCATTGTATTCATTTATTTGCTGTGTAATATTTAAGGTTGGGTATTGATTGGGTTTTTTTCCGATACCAGTGCTAATGCTAGTCTTTAAAAACGGTGCTGATGCCTAAACAGTGTCTTATTAGCACCTGGTTTTGGTTCCCAACCCTGTAGTGCTGTATGAAAAACCTCACTTACTTACATACAGTGGCTTGAATAAGTTTACACACCACCAAAAGAGGAATAAAAAAACTTGAAATTGATCATAATGCCTTAATTCAAAAAATTTTGGAAAATCCAACTTTTTAAGGACACCAATTTTCTTTGTGAATGAATAATGTATTGTAAATAAATAAATAAATAAATGTTCTTCCTTAAAGTACAGTGGGCATAAGTATACACACCCCTATGTTAAATTCCCATAGAGGCAGGCACATTTTTTTTATTTTTAAAGGCCAGTAATAACTTAACGTGATAATATAACGTAATAACTTACGTTTTCACATGTGAGAAATCAAATGTGATGGTATGTAAATGTAAAATAGTGATGAATTCACATTTGTGAGGGGACAGATTATTTTAGGTGAGAAATATTATTCTTGACCTTGGACATAGTATACTACATTTAAATTTAAAGATCTTAAGTCAAGGTCTATGTGTCTGGGGAAAAATGAGTAGGTGGGTGTTGAGTCATAGTTTATTATTTTATTTTTGGCAACAGTCTGGTTTCAATTGGGAGATTTTAGCTTTTAAGGAATAAGGTCATGTTAGTGATAAACAGTACTGTTTTTTTTTTTTTTTTTTTTTAAGGGGAATGCCACACATTTTCTTCACATTTTCACAATCATCTTTTGCTGTCTATAAAGCTACTCTAAAAGGTGACTAGTGATGGTTTCAAAAAAAGACAATGAACGGATGAAATCTGTATTGAATTTGCCAGATATATTGGTTTTTATCGATTTTAAGAAATGGGAGTAGTTTTTGGACGCTTCCCTAGGGACGTGTTCCAGGCACGTCCAGTTGAGACGAGGCCTCGGGGAAGACCCAGGACTAGGTGGAGGGATTATATCTCCACCCTGGCCTGGGAACGCCTTGGTTTCCCCCAGTCGGAGGGGTTCGGGAAAGGGAAGTTTGGGATCCCCCTGCAATACCGGATAAGCGGATAAAGATGGATGTATGGATGGAGTAGTTTTTGTTTTTAGAAGTATTTTAGGATCGGGATTTAGGACTGAGTTAATAGGACTGTGTTTGTTAAAGGACTGTAAAGATGTAGCATGGAGATAGCTAATATAGTCCAGCCGAACATCCTGGTTCCTGTTAGTTCTCAGCTTGTAATCAAGTTAATTTGTGTTTCCTCGTTGTCTCTCAGCGTTGGGGATTAGCAGGGATTTGGTCCTCCTGGCTCATCGACTTCTCTATAGGCTTCATACAGCAGAGTAGGCTGACCTACCCTCCTCCACCTTTTGTACCTCTGCCGCCAGCACACTCTAATGAGCGGCGTTTTGTCTGGGTGTCCACCTCACATCCTATGAGCCTCTTTTAATGTTCGTCGTCCAGAAGAAAAAAAATGTCACTGCAGGGTTCCTCGGAGAAATACAGAGACTGTCTGAAGTGGAATTGAGATTCGAAAACTTTCTTTCAAGGAGTCATTCTAGGTTTGAGACGGTCTAGTCTTGTTGGGACTATGTTTTGGGACGTTGTTGCTTTCATTTGCCAGCTTATTGTTGCTGATGTTTTGTCGCCTAAGGCTACAACTAGCACCTATTTTTTTATCAGTATTTCGATTGAAGTGTCAAAAATAAGTGGTTGGTCCCACAAACTGTCCAAAATAGTGAAAACACTTCAGCTAATGATGATATTAAATGGAGAAATCATGAAAATACCGTACTCATCATTTTGGCAAGCTGTAACAAGCCCTCAAGTCTTCCTACCTCAGGTGTCAAATTCAAGTATCTGCATCTTTTCAATTAGGTTAAACTGAAAGTCTTTGTCTTTAATCTGAGTACACCTTCAGGATTCTTTGATGCAGAGAAAACTTTGCACAAGGAGCATGCCAAGGGTAAGCGACTCTCTCAAAGTTAGAGATTGGCAGATGCCCTGCCAAGCAGCTCTCAAAGAAAAACTTTAGAACAATAGTCATTAGAAAATCATTACGAAAGGGTTTTTCAATGAGCCATCCGAACTTGTGGATTGAGTCACATTCACGAAGGCCACTTTCTAAGGACATCCACTTTATGAAGTGTCATTTTTAAGCACCATAAGGGTTTGACAACTTTTAAAAAGAGTTTTCTACAACTGTACTGATGATTTGGACCACCTGCTTCTGAGGTTGTTAGGGGGTTTCTATACCCTGTTAGAAGTTCCTGGAAGTATTGTCAGATCCAATCAATCTTCTGAGGAACAACCAGGCCAAAGAACACAGCAGAGCAATTGTTTAGATCGAGGATAGATTAGATTAGAGGTTTTGAGAAACAGCGTTCAGGAAACAATTACAATGGTTTTTCTGGAGCTATATGAGCATGGAGAGCCCTGTATTTTGGATGCCCCTAAAAGCAGTTTGATATTTTGAGCCCTAGTACAGACTTTTTTTTTAAGAACTCGGACTTCTCACACTCAAATATTTCTTGAATTAGCATCAGGGTTTGATAACTTTTAAAGTCAGGTTTTCTAAGAATGTTCTAAGGTTTTAGAGTCTCTCGCATCAGTTCCTAGAAGTCTCGTCAGATTAGATCAAGCGTTTGGGAAGAACATACCTGATTAACCATTTATTGTTAGGGGGTGCAAGAGGCACAGTCGACGTTTTTAACAAATGTTCTTCAGTCTCAGGGATTGTTGGTTGTTTCTAGAAAATGTCCAGGTTCGTGAAAGAATTCCAAAAAAGGGTTTTTTTTCAGACACCCTTCCCAGAATGAAGGACCCCTTTAGGTTTTCATTGTTGTGGTTTGAGAAGCTTTCATGGAAGCAGTTTCGTAAGAACTCTCAAATGTCAAAGGTTCCTGGAACCTCTGTCACACTCATCCTTTCAAGCAAGGGTTTTTCAACAAAACTCCCACTCATCCAGCGACATTACAATCTTTTGTATCAGAATTTTTGTGTGCTAATTCATATATAGCCATAAGACTTTGGTAAACTCGTTTCAAACATCATAAGTTAAGGTTGGTTTCCGAAAGAGATTTGAGGATGTTCAAAAAGCGAACATCAACTCTTTACACATTGTAAGGTTGGTGATTCAATCCCTGACCCTGCAGTCCCATGTCAAAGTGTCCTTGGGCAAGACACTGAGGGCAGGTGAGCAGGTGGCACCTTGTACGGCAGCCTCGGCCACAGTGTGTGAACGTGTGTGAATGGTTCCTGTATTATGTAAAAGCTCTTTGAGTAGTCGCCAAGACTAGAAAAAAGCTACATAAGAACAGTCCAAATTTCCTTTACATTGCTCTAGAACTGCCCTCCAATGTTTTTTAACCCAAGGACCCCTTAACGTTTCTGTACTTATATGCCGAAACTGTATTGTTGTTTTAGTTGTCCAAATCTGTCTAGTCCACATTGATGTCCTGTACAAATGTTTGTGCTGTAACCACGTTCAAAGTTTTATGTATCTGCAGAACAGGAACTTGCAGAAGACCAGTTTTTAAACTGAGTCAGGCCCGTTAATATTGTCATGTAATGTTACTTTTTAACTTTCCTGTATAATAAATATGAATGAATGAACTGAAAGAGAGAGTGAGAGAGCAGTAGATACCTACTAAATATATTGTATAAAATGCAGTTGCATAATAAATTGGGCCTACAATAGCATGTAGGGCAGCCTAAAGCCTTGCTACATACCTTTTTTTTGTCTTAAAATAATAAGCTACTAAAATAGGTGACTAATTGTTGGCATGATTTTATAAATCATGGTTAATAGTTAAGTGAAGTTAGGATTAACTGTATCTGTGGATGACCTTAGTGAATACCTATAGGCCAGTAAGTATCATTAGTGGGGATTTATCTTGGCTTAAAATATGTTGGATTCATTTTAGGAATTTTATGAAAAATGTAACAGTAATTTGGACGCCCCCCTGCATTGACTCTGAGGACCCCCTAGGGGTCCCGGACCCCCTGTTGAAGATCCATGCTGTAGAAATAATGTGAAGAAAGCATGAACGTTGTTATGAATCACATCAGTTTTATGCAAATACCTTTAATAAGGTACATTTAAGAAGATATGTGAAAATGCCCTTAGACCTCAGAGGGTTAAAGTACCCTCTGTGATGTTTAAAACCTTGAAATAAGGTCCTAGAAAATCAAATGAACCAATTTTTATAAAAGGGGCCCTGTCAAAGAGCCTTCTGAGGTTGATAGGGTCCTTGAAGTGCTTTCACATTTTGTAACCTTATATGGAAATTAGGTTCCGTACAAACTGAGAGCACCAAAAAGGCGCATAGAAGTGATGTTAGTTTGGCGAGTAGGGAGGTTGACAGGGCTACAGAGTAGAGGCGAGAAGAAAGGAGCTTCTGTCAGCATTATGATCCAAAGCGTGATAGCGTCAGAGAACAGCTGGACTTGCTAAATCCATTTTGTAATTACATATTTATTTGGATTTTCCTGGACAGATTCTCCAATGCAATCCCTGGGATTTTGTTCACTTCCCTTGATGTTTTTAGTTATTATGCTTCATGGTGAATGGGCAAAGAGGAAACGCAATTTGGTGGGTCATCTCATCTAAATAAACCAACAGAAAAATTAAAAACAAAATGATGTCAGAAGGGAAGAAAGAAGACAAAATGTGATGTAAGCTGAGGAAAAATTCTTCTTTAGAAAAAGGCTGGAATTTGTTTAATTCAGACATACTGTACATGACATCTTTTTTTTTAAATTACAGTTGTCTGTTTTTATCAAACCATAAAGCTGCTTCCCTGTTGGTATCTGTGTGTGTGTGTGTGTGTGTGTGTGTGTGTCACAATTTACTGTGACAAGGTGCATGATCTTGTGGCTGACCCTTCCTATCCTGCGCTGCTCTTTCCCTGCCTGGCTTCTTTTTTCTTTGTTGTATGCTGGTCTCTCTTTAACGTCCAAATGAAAATACCAGAGATTTCTGTGTGTGTGTGTGTGTGTGTGTGTGTGTGTGTGTGTGTGTGTGTGTGTGTGTGTGTGTGTGTGTGTGTGTGTGTGTGTGTGTGTGTGTAGTACATGAACTCGGCCGGCAGAGATGTTGGAGGTGAAAAGGTTGCCGTGTATGGACAAAAGTGAAAAACTATGGTTGTACAATTATTAACATCTTCAATTCAGAATATATTTATGTAGTATTTGTAGCTTTTGTATCCAGGTCCTTTACATTTCACCTTTTACAGCATTTACAGAACAATAAAAATAATTCTAATCTATTTTGTTTTCATGGTTGCATCGGCAACAAGCTATCATTGTATACACACACACACACACACACACACACACACACACACATCCATACCTTCTTTGCATCTGCACAAAAAGACCAAACATAAACCATAAAAGAATAAACTCTCTCGTTCCAAATTGTTTTTTACTCCACATGAACATGACAATGTCAGCACACATTGTCTGTGACTTGGGTAACTGACAACAGGTTAGATGTGAGGACTACTGCGCAATTATTCAATTAAACATTAAACAGTAATATATCGACAAAAGGAAAAACATCAATATTGCCCAAATTTGTCTTTTGGATTTTTGCGGTGTGTTCTTGAAGAGTCATTTATTTCAGCAGCAGCAGCACCTGCTGTTGTGGCTGCTGACGAGAACCCCTAAAAACAGGACGCGCGTGCCTGTGATTGCCTGTGTGTGTGTGTGTGTGTGTGTGTGTGTGTGTGTGTGTGTGTGTGTGTGTGTGTGTGTGTGTGTGTGTGTGTATGTATGTGTGTGTGTATATGGGGCTATATATACAGTGTGTGTGTGTGTGTGTGTGTGTGTGTGTGTGTGTGTGGGGCTACATGTACAGTGTGTATTTTTTTAAGTGTGTGTGTGTGTGTGTGTGTGTGTGTGTGTGTGTGTGTGTGTGTGTGTGTGTGTGTGTGTGTGTGTGTGTGTGTGTGTGTGTGTGGGTATATGGGGCTATATATACACTCTATATTTTGTGTGTGTGTGTGTATGTATATATGGGGCTATAAATACAATATGTATATTTTGTGTGTGTGTATATGGGGCTATAAATACAATATGTATATTTTGTGTGTGTGTATATGGGGCTATAAATACAATATGTATTTTTTGTGTGTGTGTATATGGAGCTATAAATACAGTATGTATATTTTGTGTGTGTGTATATGGGGCTATAAATACAATATGTATATTTTGTGTGTGTGTATATGGGGTTATATATACAGTATGTATATTTAGTGTGTGTGTGTGTGTGTGTGTGTGTGTGTGTGTGTGTGTGTGTGTGTGTGTGTGTGTGTATATGGGGTTATATATACAGTATGTATATGTGTGTGTGTGTGTGTGTGTGTGTGTGTGTGTGTGTGTATATGGGGCTATATATAAAGTCTGGATGTGTGTGTGTGTGTGTTGTGTGTGTGTGTGTGTGTGTGTGTGTGTATATGGGGCTACATAAACAGTTTGTATATTTTGTGTAAGTGTGTGTGTCTGTGTCTGTGTGTGTGTGTGTGTGTGTGTGGGTGGGTATATGGGGCTATATATACACTATTTATATTTTGTGTGTGTGTGTGTGTGTGTGTGTGTGTGTGTGTGTGTGTGTGTGTGTGTGTGTGTGTGTGTGTTTATATGGGGCTATATATACACTATGTATATTTTGTGTCTGTGTGTGTGTGTGTGTGTGTGTGTGTGTGTGTGTGGGGCTCTATAAAAGTATGTATATTTTGTGTGAGTGTGTGTTAGTGGTGTTTGTGTGTGTATATGGGGCTATATATACAGTGTGTATATTTTGTGTGTGTGTGTGTGTGTGTGTGTGTGTGTGTGTATGGGGCTATATATACACTATGTATATTTGTGTGTGTGTATATTGGGCTGTATGTATATGTGTGTGTGTGTGTGTGTGTGTGTGTGTGTGTGTGTGTGTGTATGGGGCTATATATACAGTATGTATATTTTGTGTGAGTGTGTGTTAGTGGTCTGGGTGTGTGTGTATGTGTGTGTGTGTGTGTGTGTGTGTGTGTATATTGGCTATATATATATATATATATATATATATATATATATATATATATATATATATATATATATTTTGTGTGTATAATTTGTGTGTGTGTGTGAGAGAGAGAGAGCAAGTGAGGATGCCTCCTCTCTCACATCAAATTTTCCATCCTGCCAGGGCTAACAACTGCAGCCTCTGTTTTTCTATTATTCGTTTATGTATTATATCGTTTCTTCCTGTCGGTCGGCTCAGGCAGCTGCATCTATTTTACATTCTTCATAAGTACTTTATTATTGGACGGAATTAGGGGAGCGTTAAGGTTTTTTAAAAGATAATTTAGTCAATTAGTGAATGCATGAGTAAGTGAAAAGAGGAAAGAAAGAATGAATGACTAAAGTCAATCGTTGTTCATGCGGCTGATTTCCATTAACAGGCCTAACACAAAATGTGGTAAACAATCTGTGAATTAATGCTAGGTCATACCACGTCATTTTCTGTAGTCTGTTGTCACCATCACTACTTATTTACCATTTTAATATTTGAAAATTCTGAATATAATTCATAAACAATTCATTGAAAAGCAAAGGGGGAATTAATGAATTGATTGGCTTAAAAGAGAAAAAAATTAAAACCAAATGTGTGAATTACATGCATGTCATAGCTTTATTGCCTTAAATATTACTTCCCTTTAAAAGCTTCTGTTGCACATGAATTGCTGCATTTTTCTTCACAAACAAACCCTTTAATAAAATCTTCCATTTTTTTTTTTTTGTGTCTCTTTAGAGTTGCTTTTATAAGAGTTTTAGGCTTGGGTACTAAAGAATTATTCATATTTATGGTCCAAGTGAAAATTTTAATTTTAATCTTAATTATACAATGGTTGACATGCTTGGATTCGTTGCAGGTTATGGTATTTTGCAATGTTAAATCTACATAGATCTGTGTGTGTGTGTGTGTGTGTGTGTGTGTGTGTGTGTGTGTGTGTGTGTGTGTGTGTGTGTGTGTGTGTGTGTGTGTGTGTGCGGTCCTGGATTTGTATTTGTTGTGTTTCTATATTGTATGTATGGCTATATTTCAGTACCATTTAAAAGCACATTTGCGTGTGTGTGTGTGGGTGTTTGTGTGTCTGTCTGTGTGTGTGTGTGTGTGTGTGTGTGTGTGTGTGTGTGTGGGTGTGTGGGTGTGCGGTCCTGGATTTATATTTGTTGTGTTTCTATATTGTATGGATGGCTATATTTCAGTACCATGTAAAATCACATTTGCGTGTGTGTGTGTGTGTGTGTGTGTGGGGGATCTTTGTATATGTGCCAAACCCGTCCAGCTGGCATCAGTCTTAGCTGAAGCCGAGGCCGCTGTATCGGTCACACATTAAACACACACACACACACACACACACACACACACACATAGTCGACCACATTCCCATTCTGTACCCCTGTAATTATCAACCTCTTCTGCATCGACTACCGTGTTGGCATGTATTCAGCGCTGGTCTATACACGCCTGATTCAAACCCTTCACCACGTACACGCTTCATTTTCCTGCACACACGCTTGCCACAAAACCCCTCCATTTCATCTTGTACGGCTGCACCGAGCGCAGAATGTAATTACACACTATCCGTGGTTTGATATTTACACTGGTTGAAGATAGAAGGTTTTATCTAAAAAAGAAGCTCTGTGTGGGGAAAAAAAAAAAAATAGTCTCGAAGTGGTCCCGCAGCTCGGAGGGGAGGAAAGCCTGTTCGGAAGCTGGAGAGGAAATTAGCTTTGTTGTCTTCGCGCCACGCCGGTCGCTGCATTTTCCAAATTCATCAGACACCCTCTTTTCAAAGCCAGACACGCTCGGTTTGTGTATTTAAATAATGGGTCGGTTACCTGGCAAAGAGACTTTACCTTCCTGTCATGTACTGATCAATCCTTGGACTGCATTTTAAGAGCTTTGGTTTCTGATTTCTTTCATGTTTAAAGATGTTGGACCAAAGATGTTCTATAAAGACAGTTGGGTAGGTGAGGATGTCTGCGCTCTTTTTTTTTTTTTTTTCAATAAATGTGTATCAGATGTGGGTTAAGGCTTAAGACACCTGCACAGTATCAAGGGGAGAACTCCAAAAGGAGGACGGACTGAAACAAAATAGTTTGCATGTGTATGTAAAATCAAAGAGAAATCACTTCACACATCTTTAGTTTTCTACCACAAAATCAACACTCAGAACTAATAGAGAATATTAGAATAAAGCTAACGTTTCTAGGACAATACCGTACTTGTTGGCAGGCAATGTTTTTAATAATGCAATGGTTTTTAGGGCATTGATAAGTGGTGTCTTGGCGTGTTTTCTGCTTAAAAGTATCCGTGGTATGCACTGTTTGGAGAGTTCATCGGTCTGTGCACCAGCTCCTGATACGTTCCATATGGCAGTGACTCTGGAAATAATTTGAAATTCACCACAAATGCGGTAGCCACACAAACAAAAAAAGTAAAAAAAGTAATATTGCACCACCTTTGCCGTTGCAGGATGCGTAGGGAAACTACTGCTGAAACTCCAAGAAGAATACTCTTATTTTCATTGCTAAATGGCTGTAATGTAGCCACACGGATTCTGAAGCAAGCAAGTAGGTTGCTGGGGTAACACCAGGGCTGGGTGATATGGCCGATACACACCGTTTCCATTCGGGTCATTTTATGCTTATTTTGATGTACCGCATTAGAAAAACTGGATGGGAGGAGCAAAATGTGATAAGCAACACTGTATTAGACCATTGTAGCACATGTTGCATATGGACAGGACTGTTTTAATTAGGAATATAAGATAATTTAATTGTTGGGGGCATTTTAGGTCTTTATTTATATAGGGCAGCTGAAGACATGAAAGGGGAGAGAGGAGGATAGACGTGCAGCAAAGGATAGTAGGGGGAGTCAAACCTGCGGCTGCTGTGACGAGGAGTAAACCGCTACATATGGGCACCAGCTCTACCAGGCGAGCTACCCAAGGGATATTATTAAATATTGGATTTTTATCTGATGATTATTATATCAAGATATAATGCACCATATTTTCTCAGGGATTTAATTTGCCCAGAAATGGTTTGATTATTATATACTGCACTAAATTACTGGCTATTTTTTTTTTTATTTAATGTCCAAATTAAATAAAAAAGCGGAAAACCTGTCCACATTGTATGTCCACAATCGTAGGAAATAAAGAGAGGATTATTTGAAAACCTATAATTTCAGCCATTTTACTAAGATGAAATTGCCTTGTCACTGTTTAAATGCTTGTCAAACCCACAGGCAGACGTAAGTGGGATCGATAATAGCATTGATTCACGGACTAAATTGAAATGATGAAATATGGAGATACAAGGCGACGATATGAATTCCCCGCAAAGAAACAGAAATGCAATGCATCCCATTTCTATAGACGGTGTTAGTGATGATGCAAAATGTTGTGTAGCTAGTACACTAGTGAGTCTCCAACAAGGGAGAAAGAGCAGTACAGTGGCATACATGGCAAAGCTTCAGAAGGGTTGAGGTAATATACTAGTACACACATGACAGGGATGTTCTGCCAGAAAAAACATTACATACAAATCAATTGATCAACAGTGATCTGAGTTTCCTTGGTTTCTAGATGTTACTTAATGCCACCTGAAAACCGTATTCCCTGTCTCAGATTGTAGTTTGTTTGGTCCGTACATGCAAAGAAACTAAATCTACACCTGAAAGAACATGGAGGGGGGGTGAAATGGCTGTTTGTGGTTTCAAAGCTGGATCGTGTAGAATGAATACTTTTCTATACATTGCAGGCAGAGCAGATGTCTGTTTTGTTGTGCTCTGAGAGCAGTGAGCAGAACAACTAGCGCACACACACACACACACACACACACACACACACACACACACACACACATTGAAGACCGATTATGAAAATTGGCTTTGGCTGTTTTCTACTGAAACTCTTTTACTGTGTTTACTAAGTGTAAAAGATCCCATAAATGAATGAAAGAAATATTGAAAATACACTTTCAATATAAATAAATCCCTCAAGAATCATACCGTTGATTGATTTATTGGGAGTGACAGCGTCCATGTTCAGGTTGTTCTCATGATCCATTTGTACATATAGCTAAGACAAGTAATGCACTGTAATTCCTATGTATTCCACATATTTAATACTGTGGGTACTACATTACTGCTGCTAGATAGGATTGCTGTGGTGAATGGCACCAGGAAATATATCTTGTCCTGGGGGTACTACTTAAGGGGAGGGTGTTCTAAACCATTCTTTTTAATTATTATAATTGTTTTGGTGCCATGATGATCATAGTTTTGTTACGGTGCTCTGCACCCAGTTAAAAGTCCCCTTTTGTTGTCAAAATTCAACAAAATTGGCCGCTAAAACGTCTCACGGTGATCGGTAACCGGCTCCCAGTAACATATATTTAACTGTCATATGACTCATCGTTGCATGTGCCAAACTCTAACTCCAGTCTGGACTGCAGAAGTTCACCTAGACCAAACTCTAGTTTGATTTTCATTGCTACAACACAGTTTTCAAAACTCTACACACTTATCCCATGGCTTTAACCACAACGTGCACAACACTGTGGATTTACAGCACTTTGTTCAAATGCTAACACACTGCTGTCTAAGCTGTTAACCACACAGTCAAAACACAATAGATTTCACTCTGGTGTCTATCAGACACTGCTGACTGTAATTTTAATCTTGTTTTATAGGCTACTACTTAATGAACATTTACAGTATTTATATAGATAAAGCTCAGAAAGCCTTTTTTCATACAAACACCAAATGAGAATTACAAACCATTATACACTGTAGCGTTTGAGAGAAACAGGTAGAAGAGCAAAGATACCCACATGTCCAGGTCAGATGTCTGAGGTTACATACACTACTACACAAAACACTATCTTCACTATAGTAAAACTGCATTTATCCTGCTTTTATGGAAGTAATGGAGGTGAAAGTAATGGAACCACCAGATTCATTAGTTTAGAGATGATACTTAAATCCAATGTGATGAAGACTAGCACCATGATGCTGAGAGAGGCAGAATCAGTCACACTATTCTACTGTTATGCACCTTTTTAGTTTTGTTTTTTTTCCATAAATTACTAGAGACAAAATTCTATCTATATTACTACTATATCAATGATCGATTTTATAATCGTTTCATCTGATCTGAGGCCGTATGTTTTGGACACTCAGGTGAAGAGAGGGGCAGAGCTGTCAACTGATCACCATCTGGTGGTGAGTTGGGTCAGGGGTGGGGGAAGACTCTGGACAGACCTGGTAAGCCCAAACGGGTAGTGCGGGTAAATTGGGAACGTCTGAAGGAGGCCCCTGTCCGACAGACTTTCAACTCACACCTCCAGCGGAGCTTTTCGGGCATCCCTGTGGAGGCTGGGGGCATTGAACCTGAGTGGACAATGTTCAAAGTTTCCATTGCTGAAGCTGCGGCGGCGAGCTGTGGTCTTAGGTGCCTCAAGGGGCGGTAACCTAAGAACACTCTGGTGGACACCGGTGGTCAAGGAAGACGTCCGACTGAAGAAGGAGTCTTTCCAGGATATGTTATCCCAGAGGACTCCGGAGGCAGTTGCAAGGTACCGACGGGCCCGAAGGGCTCCAGCCTCTGCCGTGACAGAGGCAAAGCAGCGGGTGTGGGAGAAGTTCGGAGAAGACATGGAGAAGGACTTTCGGTCGGCACCAAGGTGCTTCTGGAAAACCGTTCGCCACCTCAGGAGGGGGAAGCGAGGAATCATCCAAGCTGTGTACAGTAAGGATGGGACGTTTTTGACCTCAAATTGGGGAGGTAATACAGCGGTGGAAGGAGCACTTTGAGGAACTCCTAAATCCAGCTGACACGCCCTCTGTGGTAGAGGCAGAGCTGGAGGATGATGGGGGATTGTCGTCAATTTCCCTGGTGGAAGTCGCTGAGGTAGTCAAACAACTCCACAGCGGCAAAGCCCAAGCGATTGATGAGATCCGTCCAGAAATGCTGAAAGCTCTGGGTGTGGAGGGGCTGTCTTGGTTGACACGCCTCTTTAACATTGCGTGGAAGTCTGGAACGGTGCCCAAGGAGTGGCAGACCGGGGTGGTGGTTCCCCTCTTCAAGGGGGACCAGAGGGTGTGTGCCAATTACAGGGGTATCACACTTCTCAGCCTCCCTGGTAAAGTCTACTCCAAGGTGCTGGAAAGGAGGGTTCGGCCGATAGACAATGCGGATTCCGTCCTGGCCGTGGAACAACGGATCAGATCTTCACTCTCGCAAGGATCTTGGAGGGGGCCTGGGAGTATGCCCAACCAGTCTACATGTGTTTTGTGGATTTGGAGAAGGTGTATGACCGGGTCCCCCGGGAGAAACTGTGGGAGGTGCTGCGGGAGTATGGGGTGAGGGGGTCCCTTCTCAGGGCCATCCAATCTCTGTATGACCAAAGCAAGAGCTGTGTCCGGGTTCTCGGCAGTAAGTTGGACTCGTTCCAGGTGATTGTTGGCCTCCGCCAGGGCTGCGCTTTGTCACCAATCCTGTTCATAATATTTATGGACAGGATATCAAGGCGTAGTCGGGGAGGGGAGGGGTTGCAGTTCGGTGGGCTCGGGATCTCATCGCTGCTTTTTGCAGATGATGTGTTCCTGATAGCGTCATCGGTCTGTGACCTTCAGCACTCACTGGATCGGTTCGCAGTCAAGTGTGAAACAACTGGGATGAGGATCAGCACCTCTAAATCTGAGGCCATGGTTCTCAGCAGGAAACTGATGGAGTGCTTTCTTCAGGTAGGGAGTGAGTCCTTACCCCAAGTGAAGGAGTTTAAGTACCTTGGGGTCTTGTTCGCGAGTGAGGGGACCATGGAGCGTGAGATTGGTTGGAGAATCGGAGCAGCTGGTGCGGTATTACATTCCGTTTATCGCACGGTTGTGACGAAAAGGGAGCTGAGCCAGAAGGCAAAGCTCTCGATCTACCGGGCAATTTTCGTTCCTACCCTCACCTATGGTCATGAAGGCTGGGTCATGACCGAAAGAACGAGATCGAGGGTACAAGCGGCCGAAATGGGTTTCCTCAGGAGGGTGGCTGGCGTCTCCCTTAGAGATAGGGTGAGAAGCTCAGTCATCTGAGAGGGGCTCGGAGTAGAGCCGCTGCTCCTTCGCGTCGAAAGGAGCCAGTTGAGGTGGTTCGGGCATCTGGTGAGGCTGCCTCCTGGGCGCCTCCCTAGGGAGGTGTTCCAGGCACGCCCAGCTGGGAGGAGGCCTCGGGGAAGACCCAGGACTAGGTGGAGAGATTATATCTCCAACCTGGCCTGGGAACGCCTCGGGATCCCCTAGTCGGAGCTGGTTGATGTGGCTCGGGAAAGGGAAGCTTGGGGTCCCCTACTAGAGCTGCTCCCCCCGCGACCCGATACCGGATAAGCGGATGAAGATGGATGGAAAATACTATATTGAAGCAAACTGATGATTTTCATTCCTTCTTGTTTACCTTACATACATATTTTCTTTAAAGAAACTTTTGAGTAGCGTGAAGTCACTTCTATTGTTCAAACTGTAAAGATGAAACATTATTTTCAATACATTATGATTGTTCACGTGCCGCGTATTGACGCTTGTGTGTCTACGGTACTATTTAATCTTTCTCACTTGCAGTTTACTGCATATCATATTGCCTGTGGTAGCTCATTAGCTGGTAGCGTTTACCTTGCTGAACTGAATGAGCTAATGTTACATGTGTGCACTAAACTACAAGCTCATTTTAACTGCTACTGTAAGATTAATGTAATTAAGATGAAGTGACAACTCCAAACATTAACTCCCAGTTTTTAACTGATTGACATGAGATGAATAAGAGAAAAAGACTATGCTTACATATCAGTGTCGGTAACGTTACCTACCTTAGCACGTTGCAGCCAAAGTTGCCAACAGAACATTCTCCTGCAAGCAGACTGACGCTGATTCACCTTCTCCATCACAATAAAATAACTGAACAGCACTGTTAACAGTTCCACAAGCATTTCGTCCAGTGTTTTGAAATGCGGCGAAACAAATTCAATGACCCAAGCCCGCAATGACGTGCACTTGATAGCCTGTTCCATTGTACATATTCTCCAAATGCTAAAGAGGACTCTGACCTGCCTCTGAAGGATCCGACTAGTCCTTCCAAGGAAGGATCCTTGACATTGAGAAACGGCTTCTGTCTCTGAGTGTTCTGACTGACAGTGTGTGTTATCTAAGGAAGGCTTGTTCTGAGGGACAGTGTGTGTGTTATCTCAGTGAGGATTGTGTTTGGCAGCACTGAGCCCATTTTGAGACGTGTGTTAAGAGGTGTGTTGCTTAGAGTTTTGCAGGTGATGTGAAGTGTTTAGCTCAGGTAACTGTTGGTAGTGCAGCCTGTGGTCAGAGTTTTGCTCTTGTGGCTTCCATCATGCTCACTATCATATAGCAATAAAAAAAAAAGAACAACTAAGTAACGAGCCGGCAACCACTGTAGTTTTTCGTGCGATATCATGCAAATTGTTGAGGAGACCTTTTCGTACGCTAACATACAAACCCGTTCATGAGAATGTGTTGCCATGTTGGCTAAATTAATCAATTGAATATTCAATAATCCATCACCAATTTTAACAATGTATTTTACCTACTTATCAGAAAAAATATATATTTCTTAAATCAGAAAGGAATTAAATCGCCAGATTTTATGGCAATTTTCAAAGAAATGAGTGACTGAATGAATTAAATTCTATAATCAATAGCGGTTTAAAGAATGTACTATGGTTAAGTGAATAATAAATAAATGAAAATGTTGCCATCCTGTCATTGACTATTTCATATACAGTAGTCCCATTTTCCATCAACAGTGGATGAAATCTCAAGTTTAATAGTCAATGTGGATAAGGGAAAAATGAATGAATGAATGAATAAATGAATGAATGAATGAATGAAAGAATGAATGAAGTGATGGATTGACAAATGAATAAGAAGTCATGCGCTATTATTTTGTCTGGTTCATTGCCCCAATGTATGGATTAAATGTAATGTTATATGTCGGAAAGAATTAGATTTTTAATGAATGTATGACTTCTCGTGCTGCTGATTGTTATGAAGCCACATCATTATATATATAGTAGGTTCATTTAAGTTATGAAAATGATGGAATGACTGAATGATAATTGATGCGTTTTGCATGATTATGTCTAGTTTGAGTGAATGAAACCTGTCTATGTATAATATATTTTTGGTCTGCTAACCCTAACTACCCCTAAGTAGTGGACCTGTGTTTCAGTAAAGATATGGGTCTGTCCTTGTTGAGGTGATTCCCTCTGCTAACTGCTCCTGCTCCTTTCTTGTCCTCCTCCTGCAGGTAAAACAGAGAGGAGTTCGTACTCGTACAGCAGAGGGTCCAACCCACACTGCCACCAGGTCAGTACCAACTCTAAATGTCTTCTTCTATAAACGCAGAGTGGATGGGTGTGTCGCTCAGCTTTGGTGCTTTTTCTGTGTCAAAGCATGCATACAGTGGACAGCAAACCCTGCTTGGATTTGATCTGAGGTCTGTGGTAGAGGATGTCCAGTGTCAGGGATGAGGGGCAGTGTTGTAGTATTTGAGATTGGTCTTGAATTTAAAAGTGTTCTCAAGACCTCATTTTTGTCTCGGAGGAAGAGGACTCTGATTTTGTTTCAAGACCACAACTGCGGGGTTGTCACTCAAATGACCTGTTTATCATCTGACATATTTGTTAACATTAAATTGGATGTACAACTTCCTGCTTCTAATACAACCAATAACTTGATTTTTCTAATTTATTAACCCCCCTCTCCACGCCCCTTAACACGCACTCCTAAGGAAGTAAATCCCTGAGATGGAAGATGAAATTCTGGTTGTCTGGCACTGGTCTGGTCTTTGTCTTGTCTCGGTCTCAACCCCTCAAAGTCTCGGTCTCGATGCACTCTGGTCTTGGTGATAACTTGGTGTCGGTTGAGGTGGTCTTGACTCAAACGGACGAGGGGTTCAAAGCCCCCACACTGTTGTGTAGGACTGGACGGCAGTTGCCAGTAGCACACAGCGTGCTTAACATGAGCAAAGCGAGAATGCGGACATCCTGCAGATTTAAAAATATCTGGGTTGCATATGAAGTTCTTGAACCAACATGAAGCATCGAGGACAAGCCCTTCTCACTCCCAACGGTAGCGCTGGTAGGACTTTAGAGACAATAGCTAAAGGAGAATTTTCATTAGTAACTAACGCCAAAGGCCCCTTACCAACCGTCTGTTTTTGACTCAGTGGCAGTTAGACTACGTCAAGGACAGACCTAAGTGCACTAAGGTCCCTGCTGCCTTAGTTTTGCATGTATAGAGAGGGAATTAGCATAGAGCTAATTGTCTACTATACATTGCCTGAAGTAGCTTCTTAGCTTGACCCCTTCCTCAGTCAAAGAGGAGAATGTAAGGCAGGGCAGAGTGAAGCATTGCTGTGAAAAGAGACCCACTGGTTATCGGAAATTATGGAGGATCACACCAAGAGATGATAGTTTGGATCTTTTGAAGAGGAACTTCACTGACCCATAGTCAGTGGGTTCCCTGCAGTAGATGGTGGTCAGCACGCTCCAAATCTGGAGAAGCAGACAGGCGAATCAACACGAAAGCTAAGTAATGTACAGTTTATGAATAAAGTCTTTCATGCCACCTAAAGCAGGCAGCATTATCTCCATCTATGCTCTCTGCAACGTTACCAGACTCCTTTTGAAAAAAACTGCGTTTGGCCTCTCTGCATCATCACTGCATTTTCTCACTTTTGTAACTTTCCACACATATGTATATATGTATATATGTGTGTGTGTGTGTGGAAAGTTACAAAAGTGAGAAAATGCAGTGATGATGCAGAGAGGCCAAACGCAGATGCTTAAGACCCTGAAACACTGACCAATCAGTGCAGAAAGCTTTAGTTTTTGGGAGGCGGTCTTAAAGGTCCAATGTGTGGGAATTTCTCCCATCTAGCTTTGATATCATATATCACAATCAACTCTCTCATGCCACGCAGTTCCACGTTCAAGTTACAGCTACGGTAGCCTTCACACTTTAAAAAGCCGGTCTTTTGCTCTTTTCAATATTCTTTTTCCTCTCCTGGGCGAAGACTCCTCTTCCTGAAATTTGCTGTTTCCTTCTTCAAACTTAACGTATTTCAAGACGGCGCATGAATATGGAGCGTCTACCCCAGGTCACGTTAATGTACTGTAAATGGATATTTTCAAGCCAATCGGAATACTTGGAATTGATGGTGGTGGTAAATATTCATGAAAAAGGATACATTTCTGAACGGGCAACACCGATTTTGATAATGAACAAATAAAAACATTACACACTGGACCTTTGAAAAGACAAGCGCTAAAATGGAGCGTTTCCGTCAGAGGGTAAATACAGGTATATTCAGAAAGTATGAGAAAAATACATTAAAGCATGTAAAGATGTTTTAGCGGAAAACCAAAGTACAATTATGAACCTGAAAATTAATATATGTCCCCTTTAAAGTCTTTAGTTGCCTGCAACTTCTCTGGTGTTGTTAAATCATGCGGTAAGCTGCACAACAGGTGATATGGTTGTTTTATTATCTATCTTCTTATGTGTCAATCAGACTCACGACTACCAAAAACAACAGCTGTTACATGCGTTCGTGTTTTTTTTTTCATTTTTCAGAGAAATTCAAAACTACATACATGTTTTGACAACCACATATTCCCAACTTCAAAAATTAAATAATTATTCATTTTGACTTAACTTCAACAAGACAAATCTCTTTAAAAAAAAAAAGATAGATAGTGTCGGTTGTGGCGCCAGGTGTTCGGAAGACTTTGCTAATAGTTGGGTTTTGAATTTGCACTGTAATCGTCCCGCTTAATCCTCATGGACCATATGCATCCATGAGGAGATGCACATTGATAATTAAGAGAACATACAGATGCTTGTGTTTGATTCTGCCCGTGGAATATTAAACCGAGGGAGACTTGATGTGCTCGCAGTAATTTGATGACCTCCTTCTGGTTTTTGAAATTAAAGAAATCGAGTACGAGTGCAGGCTGTTGGACAAGTCAGTCTGATGTTATGGATTTATTTCTCTTTTTACATCGATGGATTAAAGCTTATCAAAGAAGTGCATGTCCGTGCTTATGAATATCAAAGTTGTGGTAAAAGATGTTGCAAATCATTAGGAATATATGTAAAGGCTGTTGCATTTACATATTTGGGTTTCAGAAAAGGGGAAAAGACACCTTTCGTAACTGCAGCAGAACTTTTCAAACACAAGGATACGTGTAAATATAGCGTTTGTCGCGTAATTCGTTTCTTTCATTTAAATGATTTTTATTTTATTTCAACGTGAGACGTTGTTCTTTAGAACGATGACTGTGGAATTATATACTTTTTTTTATATACTTTTTTTTTATTTTTATTTTTGTGGATTACACTGGCATCCATGTGTGGATAAATTAAGTCCAGCATTTAAATCCATATCTAAAAGAAAAGATTCAGCCAAATGTAAATTCCGACCTTATCACTATCATTCTGTTGAGTTGTGTATTGCCCATTATGTGCCTTTAATCCATTTCTAGGCATGTAATGATGCATTGTGAATTGGTTAAAGATGGATATAATGTGGAAAGATTACAACCCGGTTGAGATCAAAAAAATGAATGGCAAATCTTCTTTTGATTTCATGTGTTTGAAGGCAGATGTCACTGATCTTAGTTCATTCATTTATTTAAAGAGTTTTTTTTTATTTATTTTTTTTATTTTGATTTGGTCCATCCATCTTCATCCACTTGCGGGGCCAGCAGCTCCAGCAGCGGAGCCCAAACTTCCCTTTCCCGAGCCACATCAACCAGCTCCGACTGGGGGATCCAGAGGCGTTCAGAACCAGAAATACAGTGGTGTGAAAAAGTGTTTGCCCCCTTGCTCATTTCCTGTTCCTTTGCATGTTTGTTACACTTAAGTGTTTCGGAACATCAAACCAATTTAAACAATAGTCAAGGACAACACAAGTAAACACAAAATGCAATTTGTAAATGAAGGTGTTTATTATTAAAGGTGAAAAAAAATCCAAACCATCATGGCCCTGTGTGAAAAAGTGATTGCCCCCCTTGTTAAAACATACTATAACTGTGGTTGTCCACACCTGAGTTCAATTTCTCTAGCCACACCCAGGCCTGATTATTGCCACACCTGTTCACAATCAAGGCATCACTTAAATAGGAGCTGCTTGACACAGTAAGGTCCACCAGAAGATCCTTAAAAGCTACACATCATGCCGAGACCCAAAGAAATTCAGGAACAATTGAGAAGTCTGGAAAGGGTTATAAAGCCATTTCCAAAGCTTTGGGAATCCAGCGAACCACAGTGAGAGCCATTATCCACAAATGGCGAAGACATGGAACAGTGGTGAACCTTCCCAGGAATGGCCGGCTGCCCAAAATTACCCCAAGAGCGCAGCGACGACTCATCCAAGAGGTCACAAAAGACCCCACAACAACGTCCAAAGAACTGCAGGCCTCACTTGCCTCAGTTAAGGTCAGCGTTCATGCCTCCACCATCAGGAAAAGACTGGGCAAAAATGGCCTGCATGGCAGAGTTCCAAGGAGAAAACCACTGCTGAGCAAAAAGAACATCAAAGCTCGTCTCAATTTCTCCACAACACATCTTGATGATCCCCAAGACTTTTGGGACAACATTCTGTGGACCGATGAGACAAAAGTGGAACTCTTTGGAAGGTGTGTGTCCAAGTATATCTGGCGTAGAAGGAACACTGCATTTCATAAAAAGAACATTATACCAACAGTAAAATATGGTGGTGGTAGTGTGATGGTCTGGGGCTGTTTTGCTGCTTCAGGACCTGGAAGACTTGCCGTGATAAAAGGAACTATGAATTCTGCTGTCTACCAAGAGATCCTGAAGGAGAATGTCCGACCATCTGTTCGTGTACTCAAGCTGAAACGAACTTGGGTTCTGCAGCAGGACAATGATCCTAAACACACCAGCAAGTCCACCACCGAATGACTGAAGAAAAACAAAATGAAGACTTTGGAGTGGCCTAGCCAAAGTCCTGACCTGAATCCTATTGAGATGTTGTGGTATGACCTTAAAAAGGCCGTTCATGCTCGAAAACCCTCTAATGTAACTGAATTAGGACAATTCTGCAAAGATGAGTGGGCCAAAATTCCTCCAGGACGCTGTAAAAGCCTCATTGCACATTATCACAAACGCTTGGTTGCAGTTGTTGCTGCTAAGGGTGGCCCAACCAGTTATTAGGTTTAGGGGGCAATCACTTTTTCACACAGGGCCATGATGGTTTGGATTTTTTTTCACCTTTAATAATAAACACCTTCATTTACAAATTGCATTTTGTGTTTACTTGTGTTGTCCTTGACTATTGTTTAAATTGGTTTGATGTTCCGAAACACTTAAGTGTGACAAACATGCAAAGGAACAGGAAATGAGGAAGGGGGCAAACACTTTTTCACACCACTGTACTTCATTGATCCCTGAAGGGAAATTATGTGTTGCAGTTGGTCAAATAGTAGAAATATCAGAGTAGAAATATAAATAAAAGAAATATAAGGAGTGTGGATATGTACGGTATTTGCATAGTTAAAGGAATGTTATGATACAGTTTTTACATCATTAACTTAATTAAGGTGTTGCAATGGTGAAAAGTAGCAGTAATAATAATAATAATAATAATAATAATAATAATAATAATAGCAGTTGAGTATTGCACACATTTCAAGCCAGCGTTATTGCACAAAACAGATATTATTGTCCATTTTCAATCTCTCAAAGTGTGTGTGTTTGTCAGAGGCAGGAATTACTTTCTGTGGCGCGCTGTGGTGCATTTTGGGAGAATGAGTCTTTCACTGAAAGTGCTCCTGTGATTGAGCAGCAAGCCATGGAGTGGGTGCGAGACATTGTCCAAGATGGCATGTAGTTTGGACAGCATCCTCCTCTCTGACACCACCAACAGAGAGTCCAGCTCCACCCCCCACAACGTCACTGGCCTTGCGGATCAGTTTTTGTTGAGTCTGTTGGCGTCCGCTATACCCTCAGCCTGCTGCCCCAGCATGCAACTGCAAACAGGATAGAACTGGCCACCACATACTCACAAAAAACCTTCATCATCGTCCTGCACATGTTGAAGTTCCCAGGCCAGGTTGGAGATATAATCTCTCCACCTAGTCCTGGGTCTTCCCCGAGGCCTCCTCCCAGCTGGACGTGCCTGGAAATTTGTCTTTATTTCCTTTTTATTTTTTCAGATTTAATACAAAGAGGACACATCTGTTTGCAGTTTTTATCAATAGAGATTGTTTTTGTCACTTAAAATCATGAATCTAATCGTGTGTTAAATGTGTTGTTACATAACTATCCGTTACTTATATTACACCCACGGACAACAGTACCATAGTAAAAATGTTTCCTCGCATCCAAAGCCCACAGCTCCCTCTGAAAGAAGAGAAAAGAAAGAAACATGCAGCAATACGATGCTTGTTAAATCACAGAAGTACAGAATACACATCAAGCATTCATATAGTCAGATGTAAAAGAAACTAACATCTCAATACACTGGCATCAGGCGAGCGTTCTTCCTGTACTCAATCAGAGTACTTGTCATCTTGGGATCTGTTCATGGTGCCAGATTGTTGAAGCTATTATAAAATAGTGTGATATTCCACTGGCCTAATGGAGATCTGAGCTTCATGGTAATGGGCCAAGCCGGCAGACGCGGAGCGTTGGGAATGAAAACGAGCGTCAGGTGCGGCGATTGCTGCGTATGGTGTGTCGAAGCGGAAGACAACCAACACAACATTTGGGAAATCTCGCAATGTCCCGATGAAGACTTTCTTTTTTTTTTTTGTCAAAATATTGACCGATTTAATGACGGGGGTCGTTGACGAGCACAGAGCTCTCCTTGGCGCACAATTAGAAACATGAAGAAGCTAAAGAGGAATGATATTTCATGTAATTTCCATGAAACCGTTACCATTTGGCAGTAAGGAGCATCAAATTCATCACGCCTGGTGGTCTGTAATTATGCTGCACACAGGCGCCCTCACAGAGTGTAAGTAAAGAGGAGTTCAGGGTCTGTCTTTTAACCCTTTGGTCCCTTTTTTCAACACTTTTGATGCATTTTTGTCAATGGTTATCACGTTTTCAACGCTACTTAACACTAACTTGTACGTTTTACAGTTATTTTTTGAATTTATGGTCAATAAACCTCATTTATAGGAAGTTATACCTAATGTTTGAGTTAGAAAAGCAGAAATTAGGAAGTATTTAGACAAAAATTTAAGAAAAGTGTCAACTTTTACTCAATATTATTTCAGAAATACTTAAATTTTTGTTCTCCAAATGCTATAAAATTGAAAAAGACAAATGAAAGTAGAGATTTGTACTTGCCAAAGAGCGTTGTGTGGCATCAATCATGTTATTTTGGGGAATTAAAAAGAACATTGATATAGAAAAACGGGGCAATTTGACCCGAGGATAACATGAGGGTTAATGCTAGAAACTAAATTAATTTTTTTTGTCTCCTTGTTTGAACACAACGCTGTATATTTTGGAGATGTACACCAGAGTCTTGGGATACAGAGGTTGACAGTGTTCGCTAACAGGGACAACCAAACCAACCAAAGTGATTGACTGTTGCCCCGGGCAACTGGGCGATCAGGACTGTTGAGGAAAGTAAAGGAAAGGAATTAAATCCCAGTGTGGCATTTCAAGGACTCTTAGTAGTTTTCAGACGTAAACAGACCTTCCTGCCTTTTGGTTTTCATCATTTCCTTTCTGTGACAAGGACAGGACTTTGCCCTGACAACCTTGGGAACAAACACACACACACACACACACACACACACACACACACACACACACACACACACACACAGAGAAAGAACATGTCTTGTCATATTTAAATTTGTTCACAAACTTCTTGAGTCCACTCCATAGTATATTCAACCTTCCATTCATTCATTTGTTTTTTGCATTCACTCGTACTTTATTTCTTAAATTTTTCTCGTGTATTTATTTATTTTTTTATGTTTTCTAACATCTGTTCACTCAAATACTGCAGAGGTTGTTTTTTTTAAATAATCCAGTCACTATTTTCATTTACTTCAAATGAATAAGAAGGCGGTATGTCACAGTTTTTTTAGTCACTATGAGACTATAATAATAATATAATACGTTGCAGTGTTTTAAGACTCCCAACTGATGATACTCATTAAATAAATCATTCAAATCTTACATGTCTCAACCATTGAGTTACTGGTGATCTACATCAAGTACATTTGTTAAGTCACCTAAACACATCATAGTGCAAGTCTTTCAGTTAAGTTATTGTAATAATCACTTAGTCCAAGACCAAACAATAAAAGATACATGTTTCAAAATGACCCTTTGAATCGCTGAAGATGATCGCTTTGCTTCACTGTTTTCACATTACAGTAGAAAAAAAAGCAATTATACGTTACCCGATCAAATTCAACAACACATTATTTCCATAGTTCCTATCCTATGATCAGATGTGTGATCAATGAAGGCATCTTTCCTAATTATTGATGCAAGAAACAGACTTTTATTGCAACGTTACAGTAATATTGTGTCTAATCAAAGTGTTCTGTAGTACACGTTACATTACTCTGCATCAATTCGGTCGGTAAGTACTGTATTTTTTCATAGATCATGCACCCTGGGAAAAATCTTCTAGAATTTGGAATCCAAGCCAGACATTGGTCTGCAGCGATGTCGTCACAGGCCTCGTCCCCGCTATTGTATTATACACACTGTAATCTTTGCAGTGGTGCTTTGTGGCCCCGATGGTTTGAGCATTACTGTAAGTTACCAACACTATGGTTGAGGGTTCAAATCCCACCGAGGTCGCATCAAAATCTCACACCTCAGGGTGGTGGTTCTGAAGTTTTACGTCGGACTATATCAGGCAAAATAATCAACCATACATGTAGTATATTAGGCAAATATGGAATTGACTATCATAACAATGAGCAGAGTATTAAAAGTATTTTATTAATAGAGAAGAAATTCCTATCCAAAGTTACGCGTGCACTTTGCATGACTGTGGTGTATTCTAATGTGAAACTGGTCTTTCTAGATGTTTTTTGTACACCGTCAATTTCAGATGTACTTGGTGTGAAAAGAAGTACTTTTTGACGATCTGGTAAGGTAGTGAAATATTATATGAAATGTTATAGTACCATAGCTTCAGAAAACAACTGTAAATAATTGATTCAAAAATACATATGTTCACTTCCTCACTCGCTCGCTCACTCACTCACTCACTCGCTTGCTCCCTGAATCCCTCCATCACTCACTCACTCACTCACTCACTCACTCACTCACTCACCCTCTGAATCCCTCATTCCCTCTCTCCCTCTCTCATTCCCTCACTCACTCACTTACTCACTCTCTCACTCACTTGCTCCCTGAATCCCTCACTCACTCACTCACTCACTGAATCCCTCATTCCCTCCCTCACTCCCTCACTCACTCACTTACTCACTCTCTCACTCACTTGCTCCCTGAATCCCTCACTCACTCACTCACTCACTGAATCCCTCATTCCCTCCCTCACTCCCTCACTCACTCACTTACTCACTCTCTCACTCACTTGCTCCCTGAATCCCTCACTCACTCACTGAATCCCTCATTCCCTCCCTCACTCCCTCACTCACTCACTTACTCACTCTCTCACTCACTTGCTCCCTGAATCCCTCACTCACTCACTCACTGAATCCCTCATTCCCTCCCTCCCTCATCCCCTCATTCCCTCCCTCACTCCCTCACTCACTCGCTCAGTCATTCGCTCACTGAATCCCTTCCTCCCTCACTTACTCACTCCTTAAATCCCTCATTCCCTCCCTCACTTACTCACTCACTCACTCACTCAGTCACTCACTCCCTCACTCCCTCCCTTACTCTCTCCCTCCCTCCCTTATTCCCTCACTCACTCACTCGCTCTTTTATTCATTTAGTTTTTTTACCAATGGTGAAATTAAACTAAGTTTCCAATTTCGGAGGATTTTGGGGGATCTATCTATCTATCTATCTATCTATCTATCTATCTATCTATCTATCTATCTATCTATCTATCTATCTATCTATCTATCTATCTATCTATCTATCTATCTATCTATCTATCTATCTGTCTGTGTATCGCCAACTTGCTGAGCTTTTATTTATTTATAACCAGCTTTCATATCCAGCTGTGGCCTTTGTGAGGGTACAGCAAACTGTAGAGGACGGAAATATGAAATAAATCAAACATTACTGCCTCTCTGGCCGCTTTCCTACTGGGCTGCTGTCAAATTATCCCGTTACACAGTCTGAATGGCTCCTGATGGAAATTGTTTGGAAATGGCAGATAAATTTACATGCTGGGCTGAAGTCCAAAATCCTCTGGCTTCATTGTCGGCCGTTAGTGAAAGAAGAAAAAAAATAACACTTAGAGGGGAGGATGAGCTCACACGCTAACAGCCGGAAGATTTCCAATAACCCCAGTTTATCATGCAACTCCCTAGTTTTGAGCTAATATAGATTTTGGTTACACATTCTGGCTCCAGTTTTTGGTTTTAGAGGTTTAACTTTTGAATATACACATCACAATTTTATTACTGTGTCCATTCCTAACCACAAATCTGCAAATTTGCTGGATAATCTGGACTCCCATTTCATTTTCATTTCATTATTCGGTCCAACATTGTAGTGATGTTATACAATTTCTGTTTGGCAGGGGGGGCTCGTGTGCCCTGACCTATCAGCACTGACTGACAAATCTTTTCTGATGACATCATTTTCAGTCAAAGTGGTTCCTAGCAGCAGTTAATATTTGTCACGTTGATGGAAGAGATATGCTGATTTCAGAATTACAACTTACAAATATCTTGCCTGCAACTGGATTACTTGTTCTGTCGATAAATGGTGAAAAATGTCGCTCAATGTTTCCCCAAAGCCCAACATGACGTCCTCAAAAGATATTCACTTTACTGTCACAGAGCAGTGAAGAGACTAGAACATATACACATTGAAGAAGCTGGAATCATTAAAATATGATTCATATAGATCAATCGATTATCAAAATAATTGGTGATTAATTTAATATTGGAAAACAAATCAATGAATTGGTTCATCTTTGTGGCTCTATTTTACAGAATGGTGCAGCTGCATAAAAAGTCATTAGGATTGGGCACTGGGCAATGTCTTTAACCCTTTAAGTTCAGGACCATCTCGTATCATTCGGGTCAAATTGACCCGTGACTTATTCAGGGTTTTAAAAACAATTCTGAATCCAAACTTCACTTCATAATCTATGAACTTTATCACAATTTCAAACAAATGAGATAACATATGTTTAGGGAATGCAATCAGTCTCTACTAGAACACAATTAAAAATGGAATTTTGAAAATTGTTTTTTTTTGTCCTAAGGTTATAATTCATGTTAAAAATCCACTATGGAAATAACACAAGTGGTCATATCTGGAATAATGTTCTGAATTGAGTCAGGAATACATGTTTATCACAGGAAATAAGGTAAGGCCGTTGATTTCAGGTAGAAAAAAATATAACTTGTACCATTTTTCTTTTAGTAAAAAATTTGAAATGGGTCAATTTGACCCGAATACCATACAGGAGGTTAAGTTTCATGGCAATCTATTCAATAATTGTCAAGATATTTAAGTGTTGCTGTTGCTGCAAATTTAACTTCTGAATTTCTCAGGAGAGAACGATACGTGGAAGCAAAGATCAAACCACAACTTTTAGACTGCAGGAATGATGGTTTTGTGTGTTTTTTATTTATCATTATGACTTATTTTTTTACTTTGTCCCGTCCCATAATTTTTTTTTATCGCTAACTTAAAGGTCCAATGTGCAGGGATTTCTCAGATCTAGCTTCGAGATCATATATTGCAGTCGACTCTCTCCCACCACGCAGTGGAAATCTGGGCTTTGGTCTGATGGGTCCAAGTTGGAGAGTTTTGGTTAGCGGGACCACGGCGGTAGCTGCAACGATGATTTAGGTGCCACCCCAATCCACCCCTTCACTGTAAATGTAAATATATGCAGTAATTGCTGCTTGGACAAAGACCTATGTGAGCGTTTTTCGGGGGTGGACAGTCTGTCTTCTGTGTTTAAAAATTAATGGATGGACAATCCACCAGTGTCTATTGCTCCGAGGGTGTTTCCATCCAGCAGAACAGCATACCTCAGTGTATATTCTGCACAAGAGAGCCTTTTCACTTCAGTAGAAAGATTTGTAATTGGTACAAACTGGCTAATTGGTACGGACTGACTGCTTGTACCCAGGGTAAACTGGAAATCTGACTGGGTCTGACTGGTGATTGTCTCCTAGCTGTGGATGGGTGGTGGGGGCTGGGAAAAGTGGCCTCCTGCCAAGGTGCGAGCCCAGCCCCCAACAGCTAGCTCTGCTCCTCTAAAACACCCAAACACCCTCTAGAAACCATTGTCTGCTGGGTGAAGGTGGCATGAATACACTCAAACACATCAGGGATGGAAAGGACTCAGTCTTTGACATCAGAAAAAAAACATTGTTTTTCATTTATCTGAGGATATGAGTACATTTATACAGTATTTTTACTTTTTCAGTATTTGCTGTACATAGTGTTGCATGTAAAACTGTATTACAAACATGATCCATATTTTAATGAAAATTAATATTTCCTTTTCACTCACCATACACTGTATATTTTGTGTTTGTGTTGTCGTATCTAATGGAAATGACCAAATCCTTCGAGCTAGCAAGCTTACACGCGGAAAATGGCAAGTTTTGAAGAAAATTTCAATAACAAGTCAGACCTGCTTGGAATGATTGTAAAGATACACAAACAGTATGACTACAGCATTTACTCTCCATCTGGGACGTTTTGGGACCTATTGGTCGAGGATTAGCTATGGGCAAAATACACATTTGCTAAGAGAAAATGGCGTTTCACCATATAGTATCCAGCTAATTTAAATAGCTGGCGTTACTGTATTGTGTGAACAGTTAACTTCATTTAATATTGAATGTGTCGTTCCACCAAAATGAGTTCCTTCCCGAGACAATAGACCTTTTTCACGGCTGTTGACATGTCATAGTAGGAAAAATACAAGTGTATTCAAAACCATTAATGATGGCTGCATTCCACTTAGGAGAGGCCTTAGTGTTGTGCATGCTGACTCACTGAAATAGCTCACTGGGACACTTGATGGAAGTGAGCCATTGTTAAGGTTATCAATTTCAGCTGAGCTCTCCCGACTATGACAAGTCAAAATGTCTGCTGTGAAAAAGGTCTATTTTGCAGAGCCACTGTCACTACGTCCAGAGCTTAGGGCCGCCCAAGACAATTGTGATGTGTGGAGGGGCCAGACCTTACTCCACAGCCCGGGGGAGGTAGCTCTGGCGATGCGAATGTGTTTGATCATACCCCAATATGTTCATCAGCAGTTGTTATGATTCTCACCTCTCTTGTCCTGATGCTTCATTAAGAGTTGCCCAGAGTTTCACACTGTAATTGACTTGGCAGTTAATTTAAAGCTCCGTTATCACATGTCATGAGCATCTTTACACCTGTCAGGTAGATACAGTAGTTGGCTATTTTTGCAAGGGTGTTTTCATTAAATAATCCATTGGAATTAATAGTAAAATAGTGTCTGCTGGTCAAGAGGTCGACATTATTTGATATTGTTGTAGCACCACAAAACATGTAATGAGGCACTTTAGTTTCTTTAAACCATGACCACCATATTTCCCAAACCTTAAAGCGCCCATATTCTGCTCATTTTCAGGTTCATAACTGTATTTTGAGGTTGTACTAGAATAGATTTACATGGTTTCATTTTCAAAAAACACCATATTTTTGTTTTACTGCACATTGCTGCAGATCCTGTTTTCACCCTGTGTGTTTAGGTCTCTGTTTTAGCTCCAGAGTGAGACATCACACTTCTATACTATCTTTGTTGGGAGTTGCACATGCTCAGTAGCTCGGTAAGATCCCATCAGCTAGATAGCTCTTTCTCCAGCTTTGGTCAGTCCAAGGCAGGATTAACTGGGAGACTTCTTCTAGACGAGGGCCACTTGTGGAATACCTGCACTACAGGGACAGGAAGTAGTTCTTTTTGAGATTATGGTCAACTAGTGGGTGTTGTAGCAGTGTTTTGCCATTGAGAACGAGCTAGCATGCTACGGTTAGCCACCTCGTCTTGGCTAGTGACGTAGAAAGCTGTACACATTTTGAACTGCTCACCCGGAGACTGAAAGCAGAGAACATTCAGTAACCAAATCTCACTCAAAACAACATGGATAGGGTTATAGTTGTGTAGTTTGTAGTGGTGTGGAAGCACCAAAGACACAAAATAACACCCCAAATATAAAATAAATCCCAGAAAAAGTCAGTTTTTCATAATATGGCCACTTAAAAAAAAATTTTGGTCAATATGCTTTTTGGCTTACCTTCCAATAGTTAGATGAGGAGATTTGTTTAACCTGTACGCAATCAGAAAAGTCAAAACAACATGGGTGTTAAAGTGAGATTTGTAACAACGCCCTGAGCTAACCTGGGCTCTTTAACCAACCAAACACAGCTGCTAAGGGTTAATCTACCCTTCCTCGCCATCCCTACGTGTTGCATGTAACGTGAGAATGATCCTAAACTTGCCTGGATGAGTGTATGTCTTACCTACTTCTAGAGGGTTTTGTGCTGTGTTAAACTGACTCACCCAGAATCTGCATGGTTTCGCGTGTGAAGATGGCTCCCAGCCCTGTAACCACGACGTACCTTTAAGTTTCTGATGTGGTCGAACATGAGTAGTCTTTCAGCGCCTTTGTCTTCTGCAGTCTTCTCTGTGTGGAAACGTCTGGTGTGCCGCCGTCTGCTTGAAGCTCTCTCGCCTGCTTCCAGACGGAAACAATCTCCTCAATGAATCTCCACCATCATCTCTCCCACGCACTTGCTAATGTGGCTCATCAGCATCACCCATACATGTCCCCTCATGTCCCTTGTCAGCATTTACCCTATTAGCTCACTACTCAAGACATCAAACTGATATCATAACGGTATGCTGCTCAGAAGCACTGAGCGGAAGGTTAAGTAGACATTCAGACCGAAAACCGCTCTCCATTAAAAACCCGTAAGGGGCTTTGTTGGAGGTTTTTTGTTGCAGGTTTCAGGGAGAAAACTAAATACAATCCAGAACGTCAAGTTTGAGTGATTTGAAAGTGTATCAGACGCCAATCATAGCCTTATGACAGTGGCAGCGACGTTATTTCATCTTTAGTCAGTGGTAGAAATACAGCGTTCACGTTACAAAGTAATCCACCAGGAATTTATCTGGCATGGATGTGATTGGCCAACACAGCACCTTGCTGGATGACATTGTGTCACGACAACAGTTTTTTTGATAAAGCAGAGTTACTATGCTCATTTAAATGAATGAGAGGGATGTGCTTTCCCAGACGGGGCTCAGGCACTACTATCAACTAACAACAATGGACTGATATTTCTGTAATGCACTCATGTCATTTTTGCTCCCCGGAGGTTGAACCATTTAGACATTAATGACTCAATGGCCTTTCTATTAGCGCCACCCTCGGGACAAAGCTGACATTTTTAGCTCCACCACTGGTAATCATCAGTATGTTGTTTGCTCATCCCTGGTTTTATGGGGATTGCTGTGGCTTCACTGCTGCTGAGAGTATCACCTGGACTCCCGTAACCAGCAGAAACACCCTCATGGGTAGTATAATACACATCAAGTGTACACACACACACACACACAGACACACACTCCCCTCTTTCACTCTTTTTTTCTTCTTATCCTGCTGTTTTTCATAATTTCCCTCTTTAAATTTTTCTGTTCTCTCTCTCACTGTCGTTTATGATAATGATGAGCCTCCCCCCTCCCTCTCTCTCTCTCTTTCTCTCTCTCTCTTTTCTCTTACACACGCACGAATGGACACACAGGCACACACACTCAGCCACACCAAAGCATGCCTGTCATCCAGTTATCGCCTCACAGATCAGTAGGTTAGTTGGGGGGCCGGCAGCTACAGCTGAGGCAGCAGCAGTCTGGATGTGAGGTTCTGGTGGAATGCATCATGAAGAAAAAAAAAAGAGCGTTAACCCTTTAAACAGACACACACACACACACACACACACACACACACACACACACACATCAGTCAGTAAAAAGCGCTGAAGGCTCCGTTTTGAAGCTCTGCAAGGTTTCAGAGGAGCTTAGAAGCTGCATTTACCTTGTAGAAGGCACACACACATGCACACACACTTTTATTAAAGCACATGTATCTAGATTTACAATATTCCACAACCATGCATTTACTCTCTCAACACAAACACACACACACAGCATATATGTGATTTAACAATATTGACGTTCCAACATGTGAATCATAAACTGTATATATCATCTCACAGTGGGAGTAATTAAAGCTCTGCAGCTCCACTCAGCATTAGCGACATGACCAACATGTAAACAGCTGAAACAATAGCAGGTGTGTCATCCTCAGCTTCCTGCTCAGTCCTCATCAGTCCCCAAAGAGCTGGTCCTCAAACACTCTGACCTCTGACCTCCACACCTCTGTGACGGCTCGACATCTCTCTGCAGAGAGAGTGAGGGCTCTCGTTATTACTCAACACGTCTCTGTCTTTATCTCTATTTCAGGTTTGCGTTTTTTCTCTTTTTTGTCCTACCTTTACTCTTTCGGGTTTTATAATAGTATAATAGCAGTTACAGTTTGGTAGGTTATGGAAATGACATCGCTTTACTGTAATGCAGCCTTTATAACCAGGGTACGATATATTACAATATTACGGGGAAAACAAAGGGAGGTGGACTCTGTCTCTACATAAACGAAGGTTGGTGTACAGATGTCACAGTGCTGGAAAAATCATGCAGCCCCCACTTAGAGTCACTATTCATGAACAGCAAACAATTTTATTCACCGCGGGAGTTTTCCTCGTTCATTCTGGTCTACATCCCACCTCAGGCCTGCGTTAGTGAGGCGTTACTACACCTGGCCGACCAGATAAGTAACGTGGAGAAAAAACTCCCTGCTCATTGTTCTCGGGGACTTCAACAGACCAAACCTCAGCCATGAACTTCCAAAGTATAGACAGCATATTAAGTGTCCCACCAGGGACACTAATATACTGGACCACTGCTGTACTACATTAAAGGACTCCTATCGCTCTGTTCCACGTGCAGCCTTGGGACTCTCTGATCAATGTCTGGTTCATCTTGTCCCGACATACAGGCAGAAACTAAAATCTGTTAAACCTCTTGTAAAGAGGGTGAAAAGATGGACCAACGAGTCAAAGCTGGATTTACAGGCCTGCTTTGACTGTACTGATCGGAGTGTTTTTGAGGCTGCAGCCACTAATCTGGACGAACTGACAGCCACTGTGACATCTTACATCAGCTTTTGTGAGGACATGTGTGTGCCGACTAAAACCTTCTGCACATTCAACAACCAAAAACCCTGGTTCACAGCAAGACTCAGGCAGCTCCGCCAGTCAAAAGCGGAGGCCTTCAGAAGTGGGGACAGAGTCCTGTATAACCAAGCCAGGAACACACTGACCAAAGAGATCAAAGCAGCTAAGCTATGCTAATAAGCTGGAAAACAGCTGATCCTGAAACAGTGATCCTCGGTCAGTGTGGAGAGGCCTGCAGACACTCACAAATTACAGAAGACCATCCCCCAACACTGCTGGTCCTCAACAACTGGCTGACGAGCTGAACAGCTTTTACTGTTGGTTTGAAAAGCCCACAGTCACACCCCTCCCCCACACCAACTCACCAACTCACACTTCATTCGGTCACCTTCCCCCACCTGTACGCTGTCACCTCCCCCCCTCTGACCCCTCACCTGCACTCACGATCTGTGAAGTGGATGTGCGCCAGCTCTTCCAGAGGCAGAAGACCAGAAAGGCTCCTGGCCCAGACGGTGTGTCACCATCCTGCCTGAAAATCTGTGCAGACCAGCTGACCCCCATCTTCACTCAGATCTTCAACAGATCTCTGGAGCTATCTGAAGTTCCCTCCTGCTTCAAAAGCTCCAAAATCATCCCAGTCCCCCAAAAAACCCTCCATCTCTGGACTAAATTACTACGGGCCTTTCGCCCTGACATCTGTAGTCATGAAGTCCTTTGAAAGACTGGTGTTGGCCCACCTGAAGGACATCACAGTCCCCTTGCTGGACCCCCTGCAGTTTGCCTACAGGGCTAAAAGGTTGGTGGACGATGCAGTCAACTTGGGACTGCATTACATCCTGCAACACCTCGACTCCCCAGGGGCATATGCAAGGATCCTGTTGGTGGACTTCAACTCGGCGTTCAACACCATCATCCCGGACATCCTCAGCACCAAACTCTCCCAGCTCACTGTGCCAGCCTCCACCTGTCAGTGGGTCACAAACGTCCTGACTGACAGGAGTCAGCAGGTGAGGCTGGGGAACATCACATCCAGCACACGGACTATCAGCACTGGCGCCCCCCAGGGGTGTGTGCTCTCCCCACTGCTTTTCTCCCTCTACACCAACGACTGCACCTCAGGAGACCCATCTGTTAAACTCCTAAAGTTTGCTGACGACACAACGGTCATCGGCCTTATCCGGGACGGCCTACAGATGGAAGGTGGATCAGCTGGCGCTCTGGTGCAGTCAGAACAACCTTGAGCTCAACACGCTCAAAACTGTGGAGATGATTGTGGACTTTAGGAAGAGACCCCCCACTCCTCCCGCCATGCCAACCTGCCCTCCGTCCATGACTTATACACCCTTCCAGAGTCAGGAAACGGGCAGGAACTATCACTGCAGACCCATCTCACCCCGGACACAACCTGTTCCAACTTCTCCCCTCTGGTAGGCGCTACAGAGCACTGTTAGCCAAAACCAACAGATTCAGGAACAGTTTCTACCCACAAGCCATCTCTCTAATGAACAGCTGACCCACGGTGTCAGGTTCAATTCAATTCTGGTCAATAACCCAGTAATCACTGTCTCTACAGCACCCCTTTACTGGTTCCACTTATTTAGTATTGTTCATCATTCCCATTCTCACATCTCACTTATTTTTTTTTTTTTTTATTTATTCATCATTCTCATTTCCTATTTCAGAACTGTTCATATGTTCATACTGTTCATACTGTTCATATTGTTCATATTGTTATATATTAGCATAATACTATTTATCCCAGTATCCTTTGCACTATGCTCCACATTTAAATAATTTTATTGAACTCTTCATTGCACTCATGCCTATATATATTTTTTCTGTTTATAGTATGTATATAGTGTGTATATATTAGTGTGTATATTTTGTTTTGGTTGTTTTGTGTGTGTAAGCACAGTGTGAGTAACGATGCTCCAAAGAAAAATTCCTTGAATGTGTCGTCATACCTGGCAAATAAAGCTGATTCTGATTCTTATTACAATATCCAAAATCGAAGACAATATCTAGTCTCATATCACCATATCGAAATAGCTCTAGTGTCATATCACTCTTATGTAGATACCGTCAAGTAAAGTGTAACCGAATTATTTTGGCCTGGGATCAGCTGATTACGACGACATTCTCTCCTGTCCCATGACCACCTCTCATAAAAGTCATGGAGCACTTTATTTGGTAACTAACCTCATATCAAATCATTCCTGCTTAACTTCTGTCACAGTACAGCTCTGCTCTGAGGACACGCCATTGGCAGCTGCAGTTTTAACTATTTTCTAATTATTTCTGGCCCCTTAACACAGTTACTGGCATTATATTTGTCATAAGTAAGTTTTTTTGTGATTTCCAAAACAGGACTTACCCTATGTGGGAAATTCTTCATTTTAGAAGCCTATTTGGTGAATGAAACTTATCCACAAACAGAGCAAAAAAGGCAATTTTAGGTCCATAATGCTAATGATGAAATCTCACAAATGCACACATCCTCATGAGCAAGGCACATTTATCGCCATGACGAGTTAGCGCATTAAAGAGTGTTTGGTGAATCTGTCTCGTAACGCTCCGGACAAGAAAGAGAATACAATTGATACAAAAGAATCTTGAATGAGGCCTTCTGTTTTCCCTTGTTGAGCTCCTTCAACACATTTGTAAAATAAATGATGTATCATTTCTCTCAGTTCTCTTTCTCCATCTCTTCTCCCTCTCTCTTTCCCATTTTCTGACTGTTCTTTTTCTCTTTAAGTTGCCGTCCTGTTGCTTTGCTCTCTTTGTCTCTCTTTTCCTCTATTTTTCTGTCTCTTAGTCTTTCTTTCCTTTTCTCTCTCTCTCTCTTTTTCTCTCTCTCTGTCTCAAGATGCAATATTTCTACAGATCTGTGGAATGTGGCTGTTTGGAGGCCAGGCATTACTGTGTGTGTGTGTGTGTGTGTGTGTGTGTGTGTGCGTGCGTGCGTGCGTGTGTGTGAGCGTCGGGGGAATGAGAAAGGCCAACGGTTCGTGTGCGTGGGTTTTACGGTGGGAATCTGGTTACTGAGGGTGCGTGTGTTTGTTCATCGTCACTTCATTGTGTCTGTCCTCTGAGCCTGTCTCCATTGGCTGTTTTCTGACCAATGGCATGGCAACAGGAAGTACAAGCCCCCAACAGCTGATCTGACGTCCAGGAAGACGAAAAAAAAGGGGACTGTTTACATGGAGGGAATAATTATGGAATCTGTTGGCCATAGTTTGTCCTGACTGGCCATATCTATCTATCTATCTATCTATCTATCTATCTATCTATCTATCTATCTATCTATCTATCTATCTATCTATCTATCTATCTATCTATCTATCTATCTATCTATCTATCTATCTATCTATCTATCTATCCCGAATTGCATTAAAAGCTTCTCTTATATCTATCATAAATAACTCTCCTCTTCTCTTATATCCAGCCATCATTTCATCCCCTGTAACTCTGTGTGTGGTGAGATGTTCCACTCACAGCTGCTCTCCAGCCCTAAACACACACACACACACACACACACACACACACACACACACACACTGATCCAGATGCTCGTTGCTCTCAGGAGACTCCGCCATCACTTAGTCTCATTTGCCGGCCGCACAGATCGACACTATTTTTATTTGACTATCGATCACAAACACGCGCTAACACGCCGCCGGGCTCACACAGTCTGTGTGTGTCGTTACATCAGCTATGACAGATGACAGTTTGTGTGTGGTATCCAATGTACGAACGTTCAGAGTGTCAGGACCACCCGGTAGTATTATGTATTATGACGTGATGGAGCTACTGGGTTACTTAAGTCATGGTTGTAGAGGAATATCCACGGCATTAATCACACTGTTTTGGCATCTCAAAGAATCGGCTGATTTCATAAACTTTAAAAGCTTAACTCTAGATGACAATTTAGCTCTGAACATGTTGCCAAGTCCAGTTAAATAATTAAACCCACATCATAAAGACTTTCAGTCCTCATATTTCAACTACTAGGCCTACTAGTTAAAAATGTCAGCATTGTGATGTGAGCTTTTAAATAATGCATACGCAATAATACCATGAGCATCATAAAAACATGGACGCATTCTAGTGAATATCATCCAGGCTTCAACCTGTCGTCATACAGAAAGTAATGCACACTCCTTTGTGCAAATGTCCAGCAACACGAGCTGGACAGGGCAGAATGTATTTTTATGCAACAAAAGTAATTGGTTAGGTTTAAGAAAAGATGGTTACTTGAAGGTAGCTACATAAGAGTGACGTGACACTGTCATGAGCGTGTCATAAATTTATTACCAAGTCATAAACATAAAGGGGTGGCAGTAGCTCAGTCCATAGGGAGTTGGTTTGGGAACCGGAGGGTCTCTGCTTCAAGTCCCCGTATGGACCAAAGTACAGAGTGTGGATTGGTAGCTGGAGAGATGCCACTGCAGGTGCTCTTGAACAAGGCACCGTACCCCCCCCCCCCCTCCAACCACTCAGGGCGCTGGTCCAGCACTGGCAGCCTAGTCACTCTGCCATCTCTCCATTATTGCATATATAGGAACTGATCATGTGTGTGTATTTCAGGCTTGTGTGTGTGTAGTGATTTCTAACCAAAAACAGAGTGTAAAATGTAATTTCCCCCCTGGGGATCAATAAACAGTATAAATTAAATGTTTATGACATAAGCTTTGTCAGTTTTGTCATGACAAGTTATGGTTTAGGTTAAGGTTAGGGTGCATGTGTTCATGTATATACCTTCAAGTACAGTGTTACCAAAAAGTCATTTTAAATAAGTCAACGTTGATTTTTGCTTTGACACGGGACGCCAACGGCGAACTCCTAGGTGAAAGTCCTGACTTTGTTCGACCCATCCACCCCAACCTCCTCCCTCCGCAGACTTTGAACAGGGATATAGTTGCGATGTATCAAAACCTAATCCAAAACAAAAGATGTTATAGGAACATAGTTGGCCATGCACTTTAGTTATATGGGAAGGTCATTTTTAGGAGACAGGACTTAAGGCTCTGAAGACTTATTCCATGACTGACACTATGTGTTTTAATGTGGAAAGCAATGTGTTGAGAGGAAACCCTGCATGCTTTCCCAGTTCCTCGTCAGACATCGTGGAAGCAAACCAAGGAGCTATACTCTCTATGTCTGTCAGTGAAGTTAACCCTCTCCCCTCTCGGATGTGTCTAACATCAGACAGCATGCGGTCTCACACACACACACACACACACACACACACATACCCACAGAAACTGCGAGTGAAGTACAACAGCTGGTAACAGACACAGAACAGAACTAAGTTGTCACTCCTACACTACAGTGCTAAGACACACACAGACACACACAGTCACACACACTATGATGCATACACTAACGAATTATGAATGTGTGTTTGGTGCTCTGATTTTCACATGCACACACACACACACACACACACACACAAACACACACACACACTCATATTTTTCATCAGAGCTTAGTTCTGCTGAACCTCTTTTGGATTCTTATCTGGGACAGATGAAGCAACAACTTCCTGGATCCCACAGGCCTTGAACCTCCTTTAAAAAAAAAAAAAGAAAAAAAAAAAAGAGATAAATGCAACCTAGGCCTTTATTTTTTTGGAAATGGATGTATGGCCTTATTTCTTACACACCAAGGTTAACATGGATACAATTCAATTGTGCTTACTGAATTCCATTGTCGCTGTTTCAGTTGAAAAATTGATTTTCCGTAAAAAAAACAGAAAGAAAAGAAAATCACCTAGATGTACCTTTAAATCCGGCCTTTGTAACATTTCGATATATTCCTATTAAAACAAAAAAAAAATTCTAAAAAGGTTTTTTTTTTTTTTTTTTTTTTACAGTGTACTTATAATGCACATGGGGGTTAGAGAGGGGGAACTTTCTTGCTGAAATCCAGGATTAACTCCTTGGTCTTGTAAGTGTTGAGGACAAGACCGTTTCCCCTCCCACAGGCGAGTGTCTCATCCACCGGCTGCCTGTAGTGTGATTTGTTGTTTTCCTCCACAAGTCCCTGTTGAATCTAAGTCAATTTCACTCTCTTTTTGCTCTGATTTTGGTCCCCTCCCCCTTCCACTAGGCTGGCTAAGGGTCTGAGATTGTGTTTAGAACTAGAGCGCAGCTCAGAAATAAGAACGTCTGTTCTATATGTTTTATTTCTACACTCCTGTATGTGGTTGTTCCTGGTTCCAATGACTAAAATGGTTCCACGGCTACAAAGTGAAGGCAGCTGGGACTGAGGCATGATGGGAGCGATCAGTTCAAGATGGCACCACACGGAAGCCAATTTCTCATTCTCTTTTCATCTCTCTTTTCATCTTTGAGTATAAATCTGTCTCTCCATCTATCATTCATTTGCTTCCTGTCTGCTCCCCATTCTTCCCTGATGATCCCCCCCCTTCCCTTCTACCTTTCTCCCTTTTTCTTTCCATCAATCAGTCCTTCGTGTACTTTCCCTCCCTTCCCTGCACTGCCTCTGCTTCCACATCTTGTTCCCCTCATCCCTTTCTCCATTTTTCTCTCCCTCCTTATCCCTCGCTTCCATTCTCTTTCCCATGCTCCCTCCTTCACATTTTCCTCATTGGTCATATTTTTCCTTCTTTCTGCCATTCCTTCTTCTTTCTTTCTCCCTTTCCCTACCTCTTTACTTTTCCTTAGTCTTTCCTTCTTCTTCTCCTCCTTTTTCCCCTCGTTCCCTTCTTCCTTCCGTTCATACTAACATCCATCCTGTTTTACTTCTGTCCTCCTTACATTTCCTACTTCCCCCCCCACCAACCGCTGCCTTCTACCTTTTTCCTTTCTTCCCATTTCCCTCCTTCCTATCCTCCATCACTCTGTTCTTCCTTGTCCTTTTCCACTTTCATTCTCTACATCTCTCTTTTTCTGTTGACCTCCTTCCACCCCCACTTGTTTTTTGTTCTTCCTCTCAACTTCCGTCCTTTCTTCCTTCCTTTTATCCTGTCCATTTCCTCATGGTTTTCCTTAATCTTTCTCTCCCTGTGTTCTTTCCTTCCTTTTTTAACCTTGTTCTCTTCTTTCCTTTTTAACCACCCTACTTCCATTCCTACATCTGCTTCACCTTCCTTCCTGTTTCCTTTCCTCCCTTGTCCCTTCATTCCACCCTGCCTCTCTCCTTCCTCTTGTTCTCTTGTTTTCTCCCCTTCTAACCCCCTTCCTACCCCACTTACACTTAATACCAGTTGTATTTCCATCTTTCCCACCTTTCTCTATCTCCTCCCTCTGATCTACTGTCTCTCCTCCTCATCCTTCATCCCCCTGTTTTAATTGCGTGCAGGAAGCTGCCAGATATTGTGAGGTGTAATGTGCTGTCTGATTCCTCTCTTAGTGTTCTTAAATGATCACTATTTATTTGTCAAGCCAAGCGTTAAACGCTAATTAAGGAGAAATGCTTTGAACCGCTTTATGTTTGTGTGTGTGCGTGTGTATTTGTGTTCGAATGAAGGGTGTGTTACTTTGTGTGTGCGCCTGTTCGTATGCATGTGTGCGTGTGTGAGAAGTGGTAAGAAGATGGAGGAAGTTGTCATTGGCCAGTCGATCCCTTGCTGCTTCAAATGCCACTGCGGGATGTGTGTGTGTGTGTGTGTGTGTGTGTGTGTGTGTGCGTGTGGCTTTCTCTGAGGTTTTTACTGGCTCTGAAATCATTCTAAACACACACACACACACACACACACACACACACACACACATCCCGCAGCTGGTGTTTCAGAGACTCCAATGCGCTGATGGTTATTGCCCGATTTCTTTGTGTGTTTGTGTTCTCATGGCGGTTCTGCGACATGATTGGCTGTCTCAGTCTTTAACTTTGATAGTCTCAGGTAATCAGCTCTGTCCTTGGATGTAATTGCTTGTTTGAACTTGCCATAAATTAACTTTGTTAAGGATTTAAGCTAATTGTCTTTGTCACTTCAGAGAGAATTGAACCTCTAACCCCGGGCAATGTTAGTGCCTTGCTCAAGGGGGCAGAACCTGTAATTGTAGTATGGCTACATCTTTGATAAATGTGTTTTTTGTAATGGCATTTTGAATTATTAAAATGATTGAAGTAGCACATGGACCCTACAACTTTGCTGTTCCTGAATGTGTCATAAGGACACAGTAACACATCCTCTCACCGTGAGGCAGTCAACCGCTGACATAAAGAAGAGATTAGACGGCATTCGTACTGCTGTTAATGTCCCTCTAAAAGGCCCCTTTATCCTATCATATGCAGCAGATGGCATTAAAAAAAACACATTAAAACATTTTTTAGTCATCATGGTGAAGCTTAGTGATAAAGTTGTGTTTCAGGATAACCGTCTTCTTTTTTCATTCCCGGCCAGATTACCATGTGGGCGATCCAGGGCCCCGTTAGCGGGGCCCCATGTTCACTCTGTGGCCATTAGTTTGTGGTAATTTAATCAACTACAGATTGGAAATGAATGTCTCACTAAACACAATATAGTGAGATGATAGGGGCCCGGAGTGTGTTAAAGGTTTTAAGATTTCTTATTTGAAGAGGCCCTGAACACTGTCTGGAAATCTTGTTTTCTGCTGACCTGCAGTAGTTTTATGTCTTACCTTGGTGTACTGTACTCCAGGGTTAGGGTTAGTCGGTACCTCATGACGTCACTTTTTCCACCATGAAGACTCACGTGGATCCTGGAAATCCTTCTCGCGAGAGCACAATTTGAATTTGCTTAGCATGTCTGGCATTCAGTAATGATGCTCATTACCAATGCCCTTGTAGCCGAGCTGCACCAATCACATCGGTGTATCTGATACAGGTGTGCCAGAAGCGAGTTGCACCAATCACATTGGTGTATCTGATATAGGCGGGGCCAGAGGCAAGCTAAACAAATGACAAGAGTGCTACGAAGTCATTAGAAGTCATTAGTGAACATTGCAAGATTGCTACGGATGAACACCAGTTGTTTTAAACGGCTTTGGCCGCTGCAATAAATGAGTTAGATTTGACTTTTTACCTAAAAAAAGGAACAGAAGACAGCGCTCGAATTGTTCCTTTGCAAGAAGGACGTTTTTGCCGTTTTGCCGACCGGATACGGCAAGAGTCTAATCCACCAGTTAGCTACGCTGGTAGCTTAGCGTATGGGTGATTGGTCATAGTGCTATCCAATTGCGTGCAGTGAGATTTTCAAAAGCATGCTAGGTGCCGTCCCTCGAGTTGGGCCCTTTTCATTGCCAGACCCTTAATCTTTCGGATTTGGGTCTGGGTTTCCATGCCAACTCATGTGAGCCTTTTCTGATGTCGGCAGAAATAGTTCTGCCACCGCTGCAGTGTAGGTTTGGTCAGGTTTGGACACACAACTGCTTGGTTGCTGGAGTACACACTTCAATGGCCAAACTGCTTTTAGCAGCTTATTTGATACTGATTGATTTGAAGGTGCCGCGTAAAAAAAGTTCTATTAATAATATAATTAGAAATACTCTTTTTCCACCAAAATTAAAACATCTATGACTTATTTCCCATTGCAAGTACACATGTCTTTTTTTCTCTCTGTATGACACAAAGCAGCATGGTTTTTTTCCATGTTTTTTTTCCATATTTATTCCGCGATGATGGACGTCAATGAATGCCGATTGTAGCCGTTCCAGCTGAAGACAAAAGCCAAATGTTAGTGTGTGTGGATTGGATTTAAACAGCATCATTTCACAATACATTCAATGGATATATATAGTGCAAAATCAGTTAATCAAGTAGTCACTCTGCATGGAATGAATCATCACCAAATATCCATAGTTAAGTCAAGGAATCTTGTCCAACGTTCTCTGGTTCCAGCTTTTCAAATCCAAGCATGTTCCTGCTTCTCTCTGTTTTATATGCTGTTATAAGTTGAATCTCCCAGGTTCCCAATTGGCTCTGAGAACTTTTGTCACAGTTTTTTTCCCTCTATTTTTGACATTTATTAGAGTAAATGATTAATTTGTATGTGAGCTTTAGCCCTGGATGTGTATGATGTCTGATGTGTGATGTGTGGTTACAGTGTTTTGGCTCCGTGGGTCCAATTTTATTCGTTGTCTCTGCTGGTTTTACGGTTTCTAGTAGCAGCCTCTGGGCCTTGCTCCCTCAGGAGTGTGTGTGTGTGTGTGTTTGTGTGTGTGTGCGTGTGTCAACTGGAGCAAAGCTGGTGTACAGGTGCGCCGTTGCCTCGCCAGCACTTCCTGGTAATTAATGACTTGTTCCTGCCTCTCTCTCAAGCTCTCTCGCTCTCTCTCTCTCTCTCTCTCTCTCTCTCTCTCTGCCTCTCAAAAATGTGATGGTGGAAATTAGTGACATCTGAGTGTTTGTATTTTCAGTCACATGAGGACAGAGCAATGAGTAGGAGGAAAAATGTGTGTGTGTGTGTGTGTGTGTGTGTGTGTGTGGGGGGGGGCAATAAAAAGAGAGGAATACAGAAAACCCATGGGAAACATCCCAAAAAAGTATAATTGGGATGACATACCAATGGTACCACTCCAATGTCTGCATGTGAGTACAAAGCAACGAGTCGGGATGTGGTTAGCCTAGCTTAGCATAAAGACGGTGGCGCAGGGGAAAAGAGTTAAGTTCAGAAAAAAAAAAGTTAAGAAAAGATACACCTACCAACATCTCTAGAGCTCGCTAATTAACATGTTATATCTCGCTTGTTTACTCCATACACAGGGGGAGGGGGGTTACATGCCGCACCACAGTCAGCCATCCATCCTGACAACTATTTTATTCTGTTCTTCATGTCTGTCTTTGTTCTGCTGTTTGCTCTGAGTCTCTCTCGCTCTTTTCCTTTCCCTCGCTACCTTTTTTTGACAAAATCTTGCGTTTTTTTCTGTTCTCTCTCTCTCTCTCTCTCTATGTCTCTCTTCCTCCGAGTTTCTGTTCACTTTCTATACCCGCTCTCTCTCTCTCTCTCTCTCTCTTTCTCTCTCTACCCTGTGTCTCTCTCTACCCTGTGTCTCTCTCTCTTTCTCTCTCTCTCTCATTCTATCTATCTTTGGTAATCTGTCTCAGTTAATATCATCCCTGTGAGCAGCTGGGTACTGAAGCCCAGTCAGCTCAGTGAGAAACGGACCTCTGGTGGTGTGTGTGTGTGTGTGTGTGTGTGTGTGTGTGTGACAAGATCTTGTAGAAGGTTAAAGAAGCAAGACACAAAGCGAGGGGGGAGGGGGGTGAACCTAATGATTATTATTATTAAGGCTGGAGTTAGACATATATGAAGATACATATCTCTGTGGATCTCTGCAGAGCAGGGAGTTATGGGTAACGGTAGGTTGCAGGGGGAGCCGACATGTGCAAATCTCAACAACATGTAAAATCATGATTGCTTGAGCAAATGTCCTGGTCTCCAGAGGAGGAACCCTAATGACTTTAGTGATCCTCTGACTCAGTGCCACCAGCAGGTCAAAGTTTTAAATTGTCTAAAGTTGATTTATTATTAGGATTTATGACCTAAAACCTGCAAAAAAGAGGCTGAACATGAACATTAAGCCAGCAAAACAGGGAGGGGGCAGGGTTTATGACCTATACTGGCATATATAGGACCCACCAGTGGGCCATCGAGATCTTTTGGGATCACTTACGTAATCTGTTATGATAAACGAGCTGAAATGTTGAGCGGTGTTGAAGGCGCCGTCCTATAAGATTTAGAACAATAACATATTCAGCGAACAAAAATCGCTCTGTAAAGATATAGTGGCGTAATGGCGAATTATGTCACACTCTCTCTCTGCGACAATCTGGCTGGGCGTGCACGTGGTCGTGAAAAAGTGTAGCCGTTTCACCGTATTGTGTAGCGGTTCTGTGAGAGCCGTGTGGAGGCAATCCCTCCAAAATATTCTGAACGCAGCCCCTTTAATGTATGTGCTTACACTCAGAACTGACTTTAAATGTATGACAGTAGGCTTGTGTTGCAAACTGGGGGGTGTGGAGTTGTTTACCAAGCAGGGAAAAGACATGGGATATGTAGGATCCAGTGTTTTTGGAGCCTGACCCATACAAGGGACTAAAACTCAGGATATCTATCTCTCTCTCTCTCTCTCTCTCTCTCTCTCTCTCTCTGTCTCCTCTGCTGCTTCGAGTTCTACGATTGTTTTCCAAACTCACACTAGTCACCCAAAGTTATGCAAGTGAAAAACTAAATTCCCGGAATGCCCCTTTAACACCTTAATTTGACCCCTCACATCTTGGCATCCACAATAACTAAATTGCATTGAGCAGCTAGTGTAATAATGACGGAGACAGCGAGACAAGCAGGTAAAGGGAGACCGACAGAGAGACAGACGGGTATTTTGCCTCTCCTCCAGCTCGTCTAGTTGCCGGGGCGACCGGTCTGGCCTGGCCTGGCTCGATGTACGAGAAGACAAAACACAGAATGGCGAAGAAAGAAAAGCGCCACAATCAATGAGACCCTTTTTGTTTTAGTGGGAACCCCCTTTTACCCTTGACGACACACACGCTCACACACACTGACACACACAGGGGCAGAGGAACAGGATGACTGAATCGGTGTGTGATTGTGTGTGTGCCTTTGTGTCTGACTCCCTCTCCCTCTCTGTGTGTGTGACTGACTTTATTTAAGACAAGGGCCCTTTTGTTTTAAGCCGGTGAATGGCTCTGAGGCCAAGGCCGGCCCTGTAATTGGCCTACTTAGGCCCTGTTTAGCATGAGAAAAGCCTTCCTTGGCCCGGCAGTGCCAAGCTAACTTTTGTTTTCAACCACGGAGAGCACGGACGCGCAGATCAGAATTCAGATTAGCCCCGAAAAAACATCCAGCAACCCCACCCCCTCCAAACAAACGCCTCCACCCTCTGCTTTAAATACACCTCGCACTAATTACTTAACGAGAAAGCTGGGAAGAAAATCTACACTATAAGGGAGTAGTGGTGGAGTCTATTTGGAGAGGCGGGGGGGGCGAGGGGGGTTTGCGAGACTCTTTATCCCCTCTTCCCTCCTTGCTAACGTTTTGTGCCACTTTAAAAAAGAAAAAAAGAAAAGAAAGACCCTCTTCTCCATCCTTCCGTCTGTCTTTCATTCAAGCGTTTCTCTTCTCTCCAAATCAGCCCAGACGCCACTTGTTGCTGCCGAGTCATTGATTAGCGGGACAATGTGTGAGCGGTTTGCTAAGTTTGAGCCGTGACAAAGAGTCACAGTTAGAGGAGGGCAAAAGCAGCCGAGAGGAGAAGTTAGACTCTGAGCTGTGGAGCTGGGGGGTGATGAGCGTCTCCGCGCCGTGCAGCATGAGGAGGTAAATACCATCACATGGCACATTCATTCGTCGTTATCAGCGCGGTGTCTGGAGCTGGAAGTTAGATGCCTATCTAACTTATTTATTTGGCTTTTCTGATGTTTATCTATCTATCTATCTATATATCTATCTATCTGTCTGTCTGTCTTTGTATGTCTGTCGTTATCTTTTTCTACCCTCTTTACTGCACAAACATGTTTTAATGGAGTTTCAGATTTGGCAGTAAGTGTGCATTTTAAAGCATCACATTGAAAATCACGTGCTTCCATTTGAACGTTGTCATACATCATGCGCACACAGGAAATGAAATTTCAATTTGGATTCGGTTATTTCATTTTGTAATATTGACAGACCCTGACTTCCGTATTAATACTCTATTGGCCTATTCAGAGCAGTAACACATGGTCATGTGCAACGTAATACACAGACACACATGCCTAAACACTAATATGAACTGTACCTTTCTTTGAATGGCTGGTTTGTTTGCTCGTAATATTTAGTGTCGATTTAGATTAGAGCTGAACCAAAAATATATAAAAAAAAAAGATTGTTTCAGATATTTGACATCAAAATACCTGTGCATATTCGACCATATCAGATTGACAATGACAGCTGTGCTAAACATTGTTCTAAATGTTCTCAACAATCTGAATACGCCCAATGTTTTCAGATACCTTCCACATTCAACCAATAGTATATTGTATAATAGTATATAAGAAATTTTCCCTTGTGGGATTAATAAAGTATACATTATATTCCACTCGATGGTTTGATTTAACGTCATTATCGGCACAACAGGCTGTGGTGTAGGCTAATTTATTATAGTGGGTGTACTGTAGTACTGTATATTGGCCAGAATCTGCCTTTGGGGGGGCATATCATGGTAGGGGGCCTAGGTTTCCTCCCACAGTTACGTTTTGAGCATCAAACGACTTCATTTCCTGTGTCCTGATACACTGTTATGCACCAATTTATGGTGGAAATACAAATATTTATCCTATGTGAAGCAAAAAAACACAGATGGCAATTCAAAATGTATCAAAACTATAATGAAAAGTATGTTGTTGTGGTTCATTGGGCATTTTGTGGCTAGGACCGACGTATCACTGAAGTGCCAATAACATGATGTTAAATCCAACCTTCAACGGTTACCAACAAAATGAAAAGTTACACTGTATTCATGTTGCGGGGCAATTTTCTCTCATAATTACAAAAAATGTTTTATTTTAATTCCAAAGGCCAAGGGAACTTCATTAGGATGCATAGTATCCTGATCCATGAAATAACTGGACTTAAAATACGCCTGCCTCTATGGGAATATATCATAGGGGGGTGTATGCTTATGCCCCTGTATTTTAGGGATCTATTTATGTATTTACAATACATTATTCATTCACAAAGAAAATTGGTGTCTTTAAAAGGTTGGATTTTTCAAATTTTTTATTTTTTTATTTAAGGCATTAAGATCAATTTCCAAGAGATGATTTTTTAATTCCTCCTTTTAGTCAACATTAGCATGGGAATGTCTTATGAGCACAACTGTATGTCTGCTCTTAACTAATTGCCCATTGTGGGTTTAATAAAGTTGTCAAATTGAACCAAATTGTCGAGATTTCAGACTTTCCACACAACACTACTGACAACGTTCCAACTTGCGTCAAAATGACAAACCTCAGCATCAGGACTGTAAAATTGGGATATTCCAAACATTTCTCTCACAACATTCTAGTAAAAGAGCCATCCACATCTTGAACTCCAACGCTGAGAAAGTCATCTTGGTTGCACTGATTCTCATTATCTATAAAAAAAATATGTAATACCCTAATTAAAGGTGATATTATGTTCTGTTATGGCTGGCATTTTGCCTGGAATATGTGTTGGTGATTTCTTTTTCTCATTTCCTTGTGGGGAATGGCGCGTCCTTTTGGGTCTTTTGAGTCGCAAGGCCACAACATTAACAATCTCTCCCCCTCTCTCTCTCTGTGCTTGTGTCTCTGTCTGTCTCGGTGTCTCTCGACCAGTCGATACTGGGTGGCGAGATGGGTTTGGGGAGTCCCGGCGCGGCGTCGCCCACCAAGCCGGCCGGTCAGTACTACCAGCACTACGGCTCCAACCCCCGGAGGAGAACGCTGCCTATGGACGCCATGGGTGAGACGGCGCACGCACACCCCCGTCACACCCCCGTCACACAGACGCTGTGAACTCACACAGAGAGACACAGCGACGTGTTCGCTCATTAAACTGATTTAAAGGTCTCACATTTTGTGGCTTGTGACCCCCATTTTTTTTTCAACCCTTGAAATGTTATGACTTTTGTTTTGAAAGTTTGAAAAAGTGAGAAATTGCCTTTAGTCACATTTCCATGTAAGCTGAACAAAGATTGTCTTTGGTACACACACACACACACACACACACACACACACACACACACAGTTGAATACCTTTTTTTTCTTGATTTAGGTCTAACTAATTAATTAATAAATACAGAGCATATAGGGAGGAAAACCATTTTGCACCTACAATACCTTAAAGATATAACAAAAAACATCTTAAAATCAATATGTCTAATACAACAGTCCTGCTAAATCCTCCCTTTATGAAGGCAATAACGTTGTTTTTGTTGGAACTTTTCTACAAATGTGTGGAGAACAAGGTTGTGAACGACATATTAGAAATATCTACAACAATAGTAGCGCCGTGCATTACAGCCTAAAGAAAAAAGTGAATTCAAAGGTTAGGAGTCATTACAGGGCTGTTATGATAGACTGTATTATGTTTAGCTAGGTTGCATAATAAAAATAAATTAATTGCAGTTTCAATGTCAATGCCATGTGCATATCAAGCGCCCCCACGCTGGTCCCATATTGAAACGTACAGTTGAAAATATGAGATCGGGGTGTCTTTCACTCACTTTATAGAGCAATATGAACATATTATGACCAAGGCCATAACCAAAGATTTAAAATAAATTCAAAAATGAAACAGAAACCTCAGGCTGTTAACACATTTATTTCCGCACAAGAAAAAGAAAAAGATTCTGCAAAATTCTGCAGATCTTCCAATCCCTGCTGAAAACTGTCAAATAAAATCTGTTTTGGTCTGATTATGACACACAAATACATCTAAAAACAGATGAATGAATAACGATCATTTGCAGTCCTCCAACTTTTGGAAGACTTTTTTTTTTACAGTGTCATAAAGTGCCATTTTCCTAATAATATTAACACTAGTTATACTGATGATGATCTGCCTTTTTTTTTTTTTTAAGATACACACACATTTCATTCATACAATGTTTTGTCTGAACCCATATCTATATAAGCAAAAGGATATCCAGGATTATGAGTTCCTGTGAAATTTTTTTGTTTCTTTTCGATTTTCGGCCTTAATGTCATTACATACATACTCATTATTCTCATTATTATACTGAATAAATGAAGCAGCATGTCAATCATCTTCCTTCGCTTACATGTTAAACAGCACCAAAGTGAAATATTTGAACCTGCACTGATCCCAGTTCAGTGTTTTCTTGTTTAGAAGGCCGAGCATTGTGAGTACGGGTTAGTGTTCATGTGTGAGGACCATCCTGTGTGTGTGGTGTATGTGTGTGTGTGTGTGTTGGTGCTTTGAAAGGGGACTTTGAGCAACAACAAAAAATACAGGGAAGTCTTTTAGAAAACAGGACAATAGTGGCCGTGATGTAGCCTTGGTAATGTTAGCCTTGGGAGGACACACACACACACACATGCAGGCACGCACACACACACACACACACGTGCGCACACACACACACACGACGATGACTCTGGTCCAGAATCACAATAAAATTGCCCTTACATTTTTTCATCAAAGTCTTACCTTCCCAGTTAATAGACTGCTCCCTCGCTCCCCTTGAGAGAAACCCTGAAGAATAATATAAACATATCAAACCAAAAAAAAGAGAAGAAAAAAAATCCACCCCCGTCCTTTCCTGCAGTCAGTCTTTTTATTTTCCGCATCCTATTGTGCGGCGCTCGTGAAAGCTTTCTTTGTAAAGTTATCGACGGCGGTTAGCGGCCTCGCTCTTTCCTCCCTGGGTGATCGATTCAATTTAAACAAATCAAACCAGAGCCTTCTTTAAAAAGAGAAATAAAACGCCTCTTTGACCCTGTTAAACCCTCATGTCTTGATTCGTTGCCTTTTTTTTTTTCTTTTTCTCTTTCAGAGGTTCACCCAAAGAAAGTTCGGAAGGTCCCTCCCGGCTTGCCGTCCTCAGTAAGTGATAGCATGCCTTTTTTTTTTTATTTCTTTTTTTTTAATTCTTTTTTTTCTGAGGTGTTATGGCTGCTATAATGTGTAAAAAAAAAAAAATAAATAAAAAGGGCTGCTGATGCTCCGGCATGTTGGGAATCGCTGAGCTGGTTTTGTGGAAAAAGCTGCAGACGTTGCCAGGTTGTGTGAATGTGTTGAGGTGAAGAAGACGCCGCCGCCGCCGCTGTGGGGGCCGAGCTGGACTCAGACAGCTGTCGGCTATTTGTTGCCGGCTCTTTTTTTTTTTTTTTTTTTGGGGGTAAACTGGAAGAATTTCACGCCAGGAAAAGAAATAAACAAAAAGACATGTATTATTCTAAATCTGCAGAATTGTAGCTGTATAAATGATTGACAGCAATGAGGAATGAATACAGTTTTGGTTGCTTAGTTTCTCTTTTACTGATTGATCGACTGATTGGTTGATTGATTTATCGGCGACTGGGCTGGATCTGTCTGGATGGATGGATTTTTTTTTGTTTAGCGGGTTTTAATAAAAGGACAGAAGTCCTGGGGAAAAAAATCACGGAGTTGTAGAAGAAGACAAAGCCGCACACGCTGCCAGGTTTTGTGAATGCGTGGAGAGGATGCTGCTGTCGGCGCTGGACACAAACAGCTGTCGGCTTTCTTGTCGTCGGGGTCCTTTTTTTGTTTTAGAAATCAATGTTCCCCCCCATTTAGCATTCATACACCACATACAGACATTGAATACATCGTGTATAACACACCACAATGTAGTCGCAAGCATGCAGCAATGAAGGTATTTTAAATGTTGTCATGTATATGACAACAATTATTTGGACTATAAAGACATATTCAACATTGTTACAGCTGTGTTCATTTGTATTATCGGTTTAAAAATCAGCCTCAGCATGGGAGGTGATATAGGTATTAATACATTAATAAATATAAATAATAAACATATATTTACATGCAATTGTAAAACAGTGTGTTATAACCCAGAACTGTAAAACAGTTCCCTGTAAATTTACAGTAATATAAATAGACAGTTTCTTACTTTATTATTTTAATTTACAGTAATATATTGGCAGCAGCTTCACCATTAAACTATATTTAATTTACAGTATGCATACTGTTTTTACATTTTAAGGTATTGAACTGTAAATAGACAGTTTCTTACTGTATTATTTGAATTTACAGTAATATACCGGCAGCAGCTTCACCATTAAACTATATTTAATTTACAGTATGCATACTGATTTTAGATTTTAAGGTATTGTACTGTAAATACAGTTTCTAAATGTATTATTTGAATTTACAATAATAAACTGGCAGCAGCTTTGCCATTAAACTATATTTAATTTACAGTATGCATACTGTTTTTACATTTTAAGGTATTGTACTGTAAATAGACAGTTTCTTACTGTATATTTGAATGTACAGTAATATACCGGCAGCAGCTTCACCAGTAAACCATATTTAATTTACAGTATGCATACTGTTTTTAAATTTTAAGGTATTGTACTGTAAATAGACAGTTTCTTACTGTATTATTTGAATTTACAGTAATATGCCGGAAGCAGCTTCACCATTAAACTATATTTAATGTACAGTATGCTTACTGATTTTAGATTTTAAGGTATTGTACTGTAAATACAGTTTCTTAATGCATTATTTAAATTTACAATAATATACTGGCAGCAGCTCCGCCATTAAACTACTGTTAATTTACAGTATGCATACTGTTTTTACATTTTAAGGTATTGTACTGTAAATACAGTTTCTTACTGTATTTTTTTAATTTACAGTAATATACCGGCAGCAGCTTCACCATTAAACTATATTTAATTTACAGTATGCATACTGTTTTTACCTTTTCAGGTATTGTACTGTAAATAGACAGTTTCTTACTGTATTATTTGAATTTACAGTAACATACCGGGTCCAGTGTAATCCCCGCCTTTTCTTTTATTTTGCCAAGATGCACTGGTGTTAACAGTTAAATATCTGTAAGCTGTAACATTTGCAGTCAGTCCTGTAATATTATTGTTTTCTCCCAGAATGCATTGCCATTCACAGTATGATCCTGTATAACATTAAAACAGCTAGATACTGTGAGATTTGAACTGTAAGCTTACATCAAAGGTTCACAGCGGTTGCTTTCGGGCCAAGACTTGAATGATGATGATGATTTTTCCAACAGCTTTATCATGAAATGAAAAAAGGTGTTCTATAGAGCCACTTACCGTGAAAAAAGTCAGACATCTCCTCGACATGGTTTGAATATTCATAAAAACCCACAGACAAAATATGGAGACTGGAGATCCAGAGGTTTCTGCCAGACCGTGACCTTATACTGCTTAGAAATGATAAATAGCACTTAAAATTAAAGTGTTGCTGTTTTTTTGGAAGAAAAAACGGCACAGCCACAATTCAGTGTGTTTTTGATTTTTTTTTATTCATAATTTATCTTTAAGGTGTTGGGATCGTTGGCATTTTGGATTGCCACTTGTTGCAGTAGTTTGGAGGACCTGAGGATTTCAGTCAATTCAAGTGGGAAGAAACAGCGACATTCATCCACCTAAAGTGTGTTAAAAGTCCTTCATCACACCAATCCTCAACCATGTGCTTCTAACAGATTTCCCTATATGACTATTTGCGGCTTTGCTCGGATTTAGAGCCTTGCGGACTGAATCCTTGGCCGTTGGTCGGACAGCACAAGATATTTGAAGACCCAACTGGGCTTTGAGAATGTGACGGACATACTTTTTGCTTTTCTCTCTGAGATTTGATTCATTTGTTACAATAATCCAATAGTTTCAGCCCTAAATTAAACAGATCACCAGTGAAAAAGGAATATTCTCACATAGTCTGTGGGCAGAATCCAACAGAGACATAACTATATATTAGGGTGAGTGGTTTTGAATCTGAAGGAGAGCCTTGTCCTCATGTTGTCCTCGGGTCAAATTGACCCGTTTTCCTATATCAGTGTTCTTTTTAATTCCCCAAAATAACATGATTGATTCCACACAACGCTCTTTGGCAAGTACAAATCTCTACTTTCATTAATTTTGGGGCGTCTTATTTAATTTTATAGCATTTGAAAAACAAAATGAAGTAGTTTTGCAATATTATTGAGGAAAAGATATTCATATTCCAGTCTGTGATTATCCATCAACATCCATTTCTTTAATTTAAGTCTAAATAATTCCTAAATTCTGCTTTTCTAGCTCAAACATTAGGTATAATTTCCTATATATAAGGTTTATTGACCACAAATTCCAAAAATAACTGTTAAACTAAAGTTAAAAAGTTAGTGTTACGTAGCGTTTGAAACGTCAACATTGAAAAAAAAGTGTCAAAAGTGTTGAAAAATGGGACAAAAACGTAAGAAAAAGTTAAAAAACTTTGATAAAAAGCATCAACAAAACTGCTGATTTTCAACTTTAAAGGGAAGACAACACAAGGGTTAAGATTCAAAGATTTAAAATCCTTTAGTATTAACCCCACATTGGGGGAATTCCCAGCGGTGCAGCAGCATAAACACACAATGAATAAATATGAAAAGAGAATAATTAGTCAAATGTATATTTGTTTATTTGGTGTGGTCTTTTTCTGAAATGAGACAATCCATCGATCACAGTTTGTGGAGCAATTAAGAAGTCACAACGATGTTTTCTAGGGTTAGGACCCCTTAAGGGAAAGAGAGACAGAGTGGGGACCCTCTACTACATATGTTGTATACAAGTGTAGTTACATATTAATAACCCTTGTGTTGTCTTCCCCTCAACCGCACAACTTTTTGTTTCTTCTGGGTCAAATTTTCAAATTTTTTTTTTTAAGCTTTTGTTGTTCCTTTTCGACACCGATGTCTTTGTAGATTGTTTTCATTTGTCACCATTTGACATTTTTGTCCATTTATTTCAACGAATTTGTTGTGCTGTTTTTGTCTATTTTTTGTCTAGGTTTTTTTGTAACTATTTGACTTTTTTTGTCTTTTTTTCAGCAATTTTTTAAATGTTTTTGTCCATTTTTTTTTCAATTTTTTGGAAGTTTACTTCCATTTTTTTTCAAGGATTTTTTTTTAAATGATTGTCTCTAACACGATCCACATTAGTTTCTTTGAAAATTTTGTTGAAAGAAGCCCAAAGTTCTGATATTTTCAACAAATTTGTTGTGATGTTTTTGTCCATTTTTTTCAGCGATTTGTTTTCTTATGCTTTTGTTTATTTTTTTTCTAGTTTTTTTGTAAATATTTGACCTTTTTTGATTATTTTTTTCAGCAATTTTTTAAAAAGTTTTTGTCCATTTTTTATTATTTTTTTGTCCCAATTTGAAATTTTTTTCTCCATTTCTTTTCAGTGATTTTTTTTTTTTTTTTTTTAATGATTTTCACAATTGTTCCACTTTGTGTTTTTGTCACATTATTTTGTCTTTTTTTTTTTGATTGCTATAAAATTAGAAAAAAACAACAACCACTATCCACAAAAATTTCTGATATGGAAACCTTTTAAAAATGGGTCAAATCTGACCTGAGGACAGCAGGAGGGTTAAACTGGGCCAGATGGATGAAAACGGATGGATCAGCACTTATATCTTATATAAACATACACTTTTAATATAAAAAAAATACACGTGGAAGGCATAGTATATAGCTTAACTGTATCTGCTAAGCATATCATCACTGTTATGTGCATTAACCTACTGAGCTATGTCTTTAAATTCACCTTTTAAGGGTTTTTACACATAACTGACTAACATGTTCAGAACCAGCTCACCTTTCTGTAAAATGAGGCCCAAATGTGTTCCAGAGCAATGTATCCAAAGATAATTTGGCCCTAAAACGTTGAAATTCCTCAAATCTCTTGAGAAAACATGCCTACGCTCAATTGTTTGTGCTTAAAATGACTTTACTAAAAGTCTTGGGTTCACAAAAGTAGCTTAATATATTAATAAAATAATAAATACATGTCTAAAAATTAAATTTTATATTAATGATTTTTGAGTAGGACTTTTGTGCCCAGATGGTTAAATGTTTTATTTAATTTTATTTAATTTTTTTTTAATGAATAGGCCAAATCGTCTTTGCTAATATGTTCAATATATTATAACTATAATATAATATTATATTTGTATATATTTAATATAATATGTTCATGTTAATGCTATTTTCAGGCATATTCTAATCAAACAACAACAACAAAAAAATCGGAAATATCAAACAATAATTTGGTGCCCCCCCCCCAGGGGTCTAAGGTGATCATTGCAGTTCTGATTGCAGTTTCATTTGACTGTAAATTGGAACGTATTGTGGGGTTGATGGCACAAAGCAGCAGGTAGAGGATGTGGGGCATGTCCCTATATGAAAATAATCTGTCGTAGCAGCTCCAGTGCTCATTAGATAGCCTATATTTTCTAATTTCTAATTTTGACTTGGAGGTGTTTTACATGCAGGGAGTTTTTTCTTTCTCTGTTGCTGACCTCATTAATGGCCGGATAACGACGGCTGAATGTACGGCTTGTCAGCCGCCTCTTTGGCTCGGCGGGAGTCCGCCTCGGCCCCGCTTTGTCCCCCGCTTCCCCCCCGCTTTCCTCTGCCTCTCTGTGTCTACATCAGTCTGGCGAGGGAGGGGGAGATGGGGGGGGGGGAGGAGAAAAGAAGTCGAGAGAAGAGGAAAGGCGTTAAAAGGAAGAGAGGAGGAAAAAAAATCACGGGAAGCGCGGCTTGTTTGACAGGGTTGATGTTTGTTTTTTGACTTTTTGTGTGTGTGAATGGGACAGAGGAGACCTTTCCTGGGGAGGACAGACACATTGTCAAACAATAGGGACGGTTGTTTATTTTAATATAAATAAAACAGTGGAATATTAATTCCAGACCTGGGAAGTAACCAGGTATGTTTATTCAAGTACCTTCAACATTTGTAACATTCAGATATTATATTCAACATGATACATAAAAATAAAATAAAAATAAATGAAAAAAAAATGAATAAATTAAAAAAAGAATTAGAGAAAACAATAAAAAAAAAAATTAAAAAAATGAAGTTTCTGCTGCGGTGTATTTTTATTTTCCCAAGATGCATTGGTGTTAACGGTAAATTGTGATTGTAATTGCAGTTTGAAAATAAGGGCCACAATGTATTGAACTTTAATTGATATACGAGTAGTAGACCTTCCTTCACAGCGCTGTGGAGGAAGGTCTGGATGTCCACACAGCATTCTGGGTGATCCAGAACATGTGTACGTTCAAAAGTAGTTTTAGTCGTGCAACAGAAAACTCCGATTGGACAGATAGTCTAGCTAGCTGCCTGGATTTACCCTGCAGAGATCTGAGGACCACGTGGTCCCCCATAGTCCTCAGATATCCACCAGAGGTTAGAACGCCAACACAGAGACAGAGGACGGTGACGGACTGCACGCCTGCTCGATTAATCGTTATAAAATCATCGCAATCTCGATTCACCTTGGTCACAATTTCATTCATTTTTTCCCTTGTGTTTGAAACAGAAGGGTTAATTAACTGTTTTTATTCTTTTTTATGACTTTGATTTTCATTCATTTTACGAGCCGCCTACATCATTAATGCTACTACTTTCTTCTATGAGCTCTCTTTTGCAATATTTATTTATTTATTATTTAGTTACTTGACCATTTCATCTCATTACAGTGCAAAATTAATTTCATTGTTAATACCTATCTACTTTTCACACAATGTGTATTGGAAACTATTTTATATATGTACAGTGGTGCTCAAAAGTTTACATACACATGCTTAAGTTGACTAAAAAGAGGAATAAAAAAATCATGTTTTGGAAATTTATTTTAATACCTAAATTAAAAAATGAGGTAAAATCCAACCTTTAAGGACACCAATTTTCTTTGTGAATGAATAACGTATTGTAAATAAATAAATGTTCTTATTTAAAATACAGGGGTCATAAGTATACATACCCCTATGTTAAATTCCCATAGAGGCAGGCAGATTTTTATTATTAAAGGCCAGTTATTTCCTGGATTCAGGATATTATGCATCCTGATAAAGTTCCCTTGGCCTTTAGAATTAAAATAGCCCCACATCATCACATACTCTTCACCATGCTTAGAGATAGGCATGGGATACTTTCTATAAAATCATCTCTCAATGCAAATCAAACCAGGTATTAGTCTAACTGAAATAAAACCATGCCTATCTCTAAGCATGGTGAAGAGTATGTGATGATGTGGGGCTATTTTAATTCTAAAGGCCAAGGGAACTTTATCAGGATGCATAATATCCTGAATCCAGGAAATAACTGGCCTTTAATAATAAAAATCTGCCTGCCTCTATGGGAATTTAACATAGGGGTATGTATACTTATGACCCTGTATTTTAAATAAGAACATTTATTTATTTACAATACGTTATTCATTCACAAAGAAAATTGGTGTCCTTAAAGGTTGGATTTTACCTCATTTTTAATTTAGGTATTAAAATAAATTTCCAAAACATGATTTTTTTATTCCTCTTTTTAGTCAACTTAAGCATGTGTATGTAAACTTTTGAGCACCACTGTATATAGTTGCTCTCAGGACTGTGCACCAGGCCCCCTCTTTTTTCTCTGCACTACCTGTACTTTATATTTTTATATTTTATATTCTTATATTCTATATTTTTATATTTCGTGTCAACACTGTAAAGGGGTTGCTTCAGTCTCATTGCAACAGGTACTGCACTTGTAGATAGATAGATAGATAGATAGATAGATAGATAGATAGATAGATAGATAGATAGATAGATAGATAGATAGATAGATAGATAGATAGATATTGATCCTAAAAAAAATGGGAAATTACGGTGTTAGAGCAGCACACGTACATCAGTCACACAACACAGAATATAAATGAGATACTAGGAAAATTAATAATAATAATAATAATAATAATAATAATAGGAATAAAATATAAGAACAAATATTTGAATTTATACAGGATGGAAAAAGAAAATGTGCAACTGCTTAAATAATATGCTAAAATGTATGCTAAAATGTAAATGAACCAATTGTGAAGGTTGCACTTTTAATGACAATAATGGCTTTCTATTCTATTCTCTTCATTGAGGCCTCTGTGTTTACAGGCTAGTAGGTGTAGTACTGCCAATTACTTTTGTTTTGTCATGTTCCATGTGTGCAATAAACATTACACAAAAAAATCATGGCAGAGAATATCAATTCTAGGCTAAAAATATTGTATCCCCCCCCACAAATCGTGCAGGCCTCAAGTTTGACACGTGTGCTGTAGAGGAACGTCCCATTAATGTCGCTTGGTAGTTGGTAGTTGGTAGTCTTGCATTGACACTCATGAGATCCAGGTTTTTGGACCTTGCTTTGCCTTGGTGTCTGTGGCGCGGTGAGTCCATCTCATCTCTCTGCTCTAAGTCTCTCTGTCTCCACCTCTGTGATGTGGCTAATCCCGCCTGCTTCCCCCCGTTCACATCAAGAGAACAGGAAGCGAGGAGGGAACCTGCTGCCTGTGAAACGGAGAGCAGACTCTCTGCCTGCTGGTTGGCATGAGTGTCAGCTAGGAGACAGAGCAGAAACTGTACACGGTTTTTTTAATTTTTTCTTCTAAATTTGTTCCCTTTTTTGTATTTGATGTCTTTAAAAAGTCGGTTCTGTCGTGCCACGACTCATTTTTGGAGCTGTAGCTTTTTATTCTAAAAAAAGAAAAAGAAGAAAAAAAAAGCATCAGATTGCTGACAGGTGTTTTTCATAGTTTTCATAGGTCTTTCTGTCAAAATTGAAAATTAACACCTTAATTTATGTTTTTTTTATCAATCTTTTTAATTTTTTCTTACATTTTGGTCCCATTTTTCAACGTTTGTCAATTTTCACTACATAACACTAACTTATTAACTTTAGTTTACAGTTATTTTTGGAATTTATGGTCAATAAACCTCATTTATAGGAAATTATACCTAATGTTTGAGTTAAAAAAGCAGAAATTAGGAATTATTTAGACTAAAATTAAACGAATGGATGTTGATGGATAATCACAGACTTGAATATGTCCACTTTTACTCAATACTATTTCAAAAACACTTCAATTATTTTTTTTTCAAATGCTATAAAATTGAATAAGACGCCCCAAAATTAATGAAAGTAGAGATTTGAACTTGCCAAAGAGCGTTGTGTGGAACCAATCATGTTATTTTGGGGAATTAAAAAGAACATTGATATAGGAAAACGGGGCAATTTGACCAGAGGACAACATGAGGGTTAAAGGAGAAGTCCGGTCAATTTGACGTTAATCTTGATCGCTATAAATATGCGTGTAATTTTTATTGTAAAAACACGGACTATCCGCAGCTACATGTACGAGCTCCCACTGAGCTAAAACACCAGTTGTCGGGTCAAGTTTTAGATACACAAAATGCAATTAATATGTCTGTGCAACATTAACAGGGCCCTTACGTGACAACGATATGCGTTTTCAACTCAGACATTGTTTACATTCACCTTCCCTGTCTCTATCCTCCCGATAGCTAGCTTGCCCTGTTGGCTTCTAGCTGCTAGCTGCTAGCTGCTAGCTGCTAGCTGCCGTCCACGATGCTCAGCCAGGCTTCTGTGATAATCATCACGCAGCAGTTCCGTGTGTATTTGTAGCTCATCCATTTTACGTGTGATGGATCTGGTGTTAGATAATAGGAGGCTTCGCACTGTCGATGTATGTGGTCGTTCTCTTAGCCGCGCTAGCAGCATCCTTGCTTCAGGGCTTTTTTTCACAGTTTTTGTACCTTTTTGGGGTTTTTTTTGGTGCCTTTCTCAGAGTTTTGGTTGCCTCTTTTGAAATGTATTCCATACATTTTTCAACGTTTTGGTGATTTTTTTTCTGGGACAATGTCGAGTTTTTTTCCCCCCAATGTTTTTGACTCTTTTCCGAGATTTTTTGACAACACCACAATGAAACTGTGATGAGCCTACCACACAGAGTCCAACTACCAGCCAACAGGCTGGCTTTACACAATCATCATTGCAGCTCTCATACTGTAGCTCATATTTGCAGAAGGCCATATACCCCACACCAACGCACTCACAAAAGCTCATGCACACTCATTCGTATGATGTACTACGTAATTAGGCGACCGCAGTAAAGTGACAGTGAAGTTTAGTGGTCTACATAGTCAAAGTGTCTGTTACAGCTAAGTTGTGCCGACAAAAAGTGTGTCATGTGTAGGGTTGGTTATCGTTTGGATATACAAATCTGACCTTTGACCAAAAAACGGATTTTAACCTTAACCCCAAAACCAAGTCTTAAAGGTCCCATGACATGGTGCTCTTTGGATGCTGTTATATAGACCTTATTGGTCCCCCAATACTGTATCTGAAGTCTCTTTTATATAGACCTTAGTGGTCCCCTAATACTGTATCTGAAGTCTCTTTTATATAGACCTAAGTGGTCCCCTAATACTGTATCCGAAGTCTCTTTTATATAGACCTTAGTGGTCCCCTAATACTGTATCTGAAGTCTCTTTTATATAGACCTTAGTGGTCCCCTAATACTGTATCTGAAGTCTCTTTTATATAGACCTTAGTGGTCCCCCAATACTGTATCTGAAGTCTCTTTTATATAGACCTTAGTGGTCCCCTAATACTGTATCTGAAGTCTCTTTTATATAGACCTTAGTGGTCCCCTAATACTGTATCTGAAGTCTATTTTATATAGACCTTAGTGGTCCCCTAATACTGTATCTGAAGTCTCTTTTGTATAGACCTTAGTGGCCCTAATACTGTATCTGAAGTCTCTTTATATAGACCTTAGTGGTCCCTAATACTGTATCTGAAGTCTCTTTATATATACCTTAATGGCCCCTAATACTGTATCTGAAGTCTCTTTTATATAGACCTTAATGGTCCCCTAATACTGTATCTGAAGTCTCTTTTATATAGACCTTAGTGGTCCCCTAATACTGTATCTGAAGTCTCTTTTATATAGACCTTAGTGGTCCCCTAATACTGTATCTGAAGTCTCTTTTATATAGACCTTAGTGGTCCCTAATACTGTATCTGAAGTCTCTTTCCCAAAATTCAGCCTAGATGCAGAATTCCAGCCTCTAGAGCCAGTTCCACAATAAGCTTTCCTTAGTATGTGCCATTTCTGAGTCTGTAGCTTTTGAGGAGGGGGCAAGGTGGAAGCTGGGGGTGTGGCCTCGACCAACTGCCACTTTGCTCGTTTGAAAGCCATGATGTCTCTCTCTCATGGGTGGGCCAAATTCTCTGGGCGGGCAAAGCAGAGAAAGGGGAGGTAACCTTGCCCCTTATGACCTCATAAGGAGCAAGATTCCAGACTGGCCCATCTGAGCTTAAATTTTCTCAAAGGCAGCGCAGGATAACCCGGTCTCGGTTTACACCCATCACCATTTCTAGCCACTGGGGGGCCATAGGCAGGCTGGGGGAACTCATATTAATGCTCATAAAGTGATATTCATTGCCATGGGACCTTTAAACCTCAAACAACTCTTTCCAGCAATAAGGACCAGACAAAATATCCTCACTTTCTAAAATGGCTTCCTTATCAAAAGTCGGATCATTTAAACCCAGAACCACTTAACGCATGATAAGTCTTTTTTTTCTTCCAAATCATGATTGCTGATAGGTGATAGTGTAGATTTAGCACAGTTTCCCTCCTACCTCAGTGTGTTAGTGCTTCCATTTCATTCCATGTGCTTTGTGCAGTGGTAGAACGTAACTAAGCACATTAACTCAAGTACTATACTTAAGTACAAATTTGAGGTATTTGTACTTTCTTGTACTTCTTTTCCTGCTACTTTCTACTTCTACTCCGAGAGAAATATTGTACTTTTTAATCCACTACATTCATCTGACAGCTTTTGTTACTAGTTACTTTACAAATTAAGATGTTTGCGCACAAAACACACGCAGTTTTATTATAAATGAAACTAACCCAACAATAGGACGGCCTACAAGTCCAGCTCTTTGGCAAGTACAAATCTCTACTTTCATTCATTTGGGGCGTCTTATTCAATTTAATAGCATTTGAAAATAAAATTGAAGTGGTTTTGAAATAGTATTGAGAGTAAAAGTTGACATATTCCAGTCTGTGGTTATCCATCAACATCCATTCCTTTACTTTTAGTCTAAATAATTCCTAATTTCTGCTTTTCTAACTCAAACATTATGTATAATTTACTTATAAATGAGGTTTATGGACCATAAATTCCAAAAATAACTGTAAAACTAAAGTTAATAGTGTTGAAATGTCAAAAAAGTGGCAAACAGTGAAAAAAAGTGTTGAAAAAAGGGACAAAAACTTAAAAACGTCGATTAAAAGCCTCAACAAAAGTGTTGATTTTAAATGTGAGGGGTTTTCCGCATTGAGTACTTTTACTTTTCAAACAAAGTACATTTTCCTGATGATACGTGACATACTTTTGCTTAAGTAACATTTTCAATGCAGGGCTTCCATTCGTAACAGGGTATGTTTACAGTGTTTTAGCACTTTTACTTAAGAGAAGTACCTGAATACTTTTTCCTCCGCTGGCTTTGTGTGATCTTGCCACTAGGGGGCAGAAACAGAAACACACTGCTGATGCATCGGGTCACCTTAGAGGCAAAAAAAGCAAAATAAATCCAGTAATCCAGTAATAAAATATTACTCAATGCTACATTTTTGTGAAGGATCTGCTCTGTGCAATTCTACAATCCATCCCAATTTGGTCTAGAATAATAATTAATTTCCCGAAAATTGCAAATATCAATGTCCCATGCAACTGTCATTTGTCCTTCAGAATCTGTGAAATGTGGAGAATGTAGAGTGTAGATGTGTCTCATTTAGTCAAATAAGTTAAAGTTTTCCCACTTTGCTTTCATATCTATTAATAATTGTTACAATCAATCTTAATATGACAGTTTGTCTTACCTTTGTAGACTTTTTTCACATTAAAGGTCCATAAAATGCCTCCTATTGGGTCTATACTTGTAGTTTGGGGTTTCTTCATGCTTCAATGTTCAAAAACATTTTAATTTTTCTCATACTGTGCATACTGAATAGACCTGGATTTAGTGCCTGTCTCTTTAAGCCCAGTCTGCCCTGATTGGTCAGCGTTTCTGGGTCTTCTGCATCTGCACTTTCATAGTCTCTGCACCGACATTGCAGCCGGGGGAATGACTGCAACGACACTGTAGCGGCACTTTCTAAGGGTTTCGGTGCTGTCTAACATAAGGAACATGGACACTGATTTTCTTTTTGCATTTCCATTGCATTTTCCTCTTCTTCTGATGAATTTAGAAATAATTCAAGTGGCATTTTAACGTGTTTCGAGTAGTTTTCGTTGTTGTGTTGCTGCCCTCCCATATGCCCCTACTTGTGAACACACTTCATTTAAGGTATCCTTCACATCCACTGCAGGCGATGGGTCTTTTTCTTTTAATGGATGCATTTCTTTTTTTTTCCCCCTCCCCCTATCCTTCCCGTCTCCCTGCGCTGCAACTTTGTTGTTGTTGTTTGTCATATTCAGTTTGCTGAGTTGATGATTTACTTTGAGAAACAATTAAACGTCACATGAGAGGAGAGCGTGGGATGTCTTTGTAATCAAAAGGAAATTAGGCATCAGTTGCTAACATTAGCAGGTTGCAGAGTGCCGTCTCGCTGTTGTTTTGCTATGCTGGTGGAAGGACTATTACGGCATTTCTTCTCCGTTAGATATGATTGTTTTAGTTAATTTGTTGTTCGGGCTGATACAGTCTCCAGCTCGTCCTCAGAGCTTTGCTAATGCTGACTGAATAAACAACCACACACACACACACACACACACATATATATATATATATGCACGTACAAGGTTATTCCCAAAAATGGCAATAATGAAACCGTGAAAAAAAAGGCCATTAAAGGAAATAGAAATGAAATTCTATGTGTCACACACACACACACACACACACAGACACACTCACACACAGACAGAGACATACACACACACAGAGACACACAGACACACCTTACACAAACACACACACACACACACACAGAGACACACTCACACGCGCACGCACAAACACACACACACAGACACACTCACACACAGACAGAGACATACACACACACACAGATACACACAGACACACCCTGCACACACACACACACACATATATATATATACACGCACACACAGCCATATATACACACAGAGACAGATATGCACATACACACATGCACACTGGGTCCAGCCCTTAAACTGGCTTGTGATTGACACACTTTCGACCAATGATGAAAAACTTTTTATATTATATGTTTAAATATGTCCAACTTTAATAAAGTCAACCATCGCTTGAGCAGAAACCTCTTAAATTGTATCATATTTAATCTTTTTTTTAAATTGTATTTATGTTTTCATAAATCAATGCTATTGGTCACCCTTTACATTCGCCTGTGGGTTTTTACAAATATTAAAAGAGTGACGACTGGAATTTGTCTGACTTTGTCTGAGGTAAATATCTCAATAAATGTTTTGAAATTAGCCTTTTATTAATTTTTATGAAAAACAACAGTTTTGGACACAAAGGGTTTTTACCCAACAGGGACATAACTTGTAATATTTGCTCCATTTGATTCTCTGAAGGCTGGCGGATGGGTTCCATGTTGTAATATTGTCTGGATCATCTTGTGTTTCACAGTTTGTATTATGTAAAGTAAATGGGAAGTTGATTTGATTGAATATGAACTGAATTTGATAATTCTTAACCCCAAACAATACAATAAATCCAACAAATTCTAATATTAACACCAATTATATGTTTCCCAAAATTGTAACTTTACATTACTCTGAGTTGAACATTTGTCATGAGATGAGAAGTGTGTGTGTTGTGAATAATTCAATAGATTAAAAAAAAATCGGTATTTTGTGTATTTTTAATAACCCTCATGTTGTCCTTGGGTCAAGTTGACATGTTTTCAGTAAAAAAAAATGTGATGAAAATGTCCTTAAATATTAAAAATTGCAAAAACTTTTGGAAAAAAACCCACCAAAAACATAAAAAAAAGCACCCACAACATTGAAAAGTGACAAAAACGTGGGAAAAAATTGATAACACTGTTGAAAAAAACGCTTTGTTTCATGGTTGACGGGTAGACAACACAAGGTTTAAGAGAAAAAGTTAATAAAATATCAGAATCAGCTTTATTTGCCAGGTATGAGGACACATACAAGGAATTTTTCTTCGGAGCATAGTTGCTCACAAATATTACCCAATGCTACATTTTTGTGAAGGATCTGGTTTTTGAAATTCTACAATCCATCCAAATTTTGTCTTTATTTAATTTCCCAAATATCGACGTTACCATGCAACTATCATTTTTCCTTCAGAATATGTGAAATGTGGAGAATGTAGAGTGTACAAGTGTCTCATTTAGTCAAATAAGTTATCAAGTTTCCCATTTTGCTTTCAAATCAATCAATAATTGTTGCATTTCTCCGGCAGAATTTCCTCATATATTATATTTAACTAATTTACAAATGCTGCTTAAACCAAATACTAGAAAGTAATGACAAAGTTCATTTCCAAAGTGCCAAACAACCATAAAATCTCATCATTTAGTACGTGAGATTTAATCCAGAGGATCCAGACTGGGACGTGTCCCCTTCAGCTCCCTACCAGCACCCGCCTTTAGAAAGCACACCTTCATTTTCTTCCTTTTAAAAAAAAAAAAAAAAAAGGCAGACCCGAAAAGCATTTTCAATCCCTGAACCCATTAAATCCTGTCGGTGATCTGACGAGAGAGAGCCACTGTCTCTGGCTGTTTCCTGCTCTCTCTCTCTCTCTCTCTCTCTCCCTCCGCCCCCTCTCTTTCTTTCTCTCTCCCTCTCTACCCACCACTCTCTCTCTCCGCCCCTCTCTGTCTTTCTCTCTCCCTCTCTACCCACCACTCTCTCTCTCCGCCCCTCTCTGTCTTTCTCTCCCTCTTTCCCCACATCTCTCTCGCTCTCTCTCCCTCTCTCATTCTTTCTCTTTCTCTCTTTCCCCACTCTCTCTCCCTCTATCTCTCCTCTCTCTCCCCGTCCCCTCTCTTTCTTTCTCTCTCTCTCTCTCTCCCTCTCTTTCTCCCCCTCAATCTCTCTCTCTGCCCCTCGTCTTTGTCTATCTCTCTCCTCTCTCTCCCTGTCTCTCCTTCTTTCTCTCTCTTCCTCTCTCTCTCCCCCTCCCTCTCCCTATACCCCCGGCTCAGATGTGGTTTTGTTTAAAGTCGACAGCGTTAATTAAATTAAGCCAGGTCTTGCAGAAGGCACAGTAGGAGAGCCGGCGGTCCCCAGTGGGCCGCGGGTTGGAGGAGGGATAGAGGATGGTATAGTGTAGTGGTGGTGGGGGGGCAGTTTGGTGAGCCATACTGGCCCCTTCAGGCGGCCCCAGGTACCACAGACGAGCCACAGACCCTACCAGTCAGCTGACACTGAACCCCCCAAATAGTTATATAACTACATAATACAAATAATTTCAGAACTTGCTGTCTTGCTCTGTTTTATGACGCTGGCATTTGGTATTTTATTTAACATTTCATAACTGTGTCTGTGTGTGTGTGTGTGTGTGTGTGTCTTCCCTATAACACAAAAACTCATGTTCCATCAAATTCCCAAAATAAAAGTCTTGTTTCAAATAGATTCAATTCAGCTGATCTGTAAAATGTAAAAATAACCCAGCATGTGTCTCCACTTAAGAGTCTGCAAAAAAGCTTTTAAAAATACATTAAAAAAAAATACACAGTGAGATCGCCGTGGCCACACAATTTGAAAAAAACAACAACAACATGAACACACACAACGGCCTCGCCTCCTTGTGTGTGTGAAGTGTCCTGAAAATGAAGTGTGTGTGTGTGTCCGCGTGTCAGCATGCTGCTTAAATTAGCGGTGTTGTACCAGGCCTTGGCAGAAGATGAAATGAGAAAGACGAGGCTACAGGGAGGGAGGGAGGGTGTGTGTGTGAGAGAGAGAGAGAGAGAGAGAGAGAGAGAAAAAAAATAATTTTGATTTTGATTTTTTTTTTTTTTACATTAACAATTAAAACATTGACAGTATCAAGGGAAACCTGTAACATGTAACATGAACAATTGTATGTACACACTCACTTTCTCTCGCTCTCTCTCTTCTCTCTCTTTAACACACACACACACACACACACAATTCAATTCAAATTGCTTTATTGGCGTGAATATCAGAAATAACAATATTGCCAAAGCATCAAGGAGAAATACATACATACAATTCATTGAGTGCACTAAAATATATACATTTAAGATTAAAAAATAAATAAAAAATTCAATTAAAATAAAAAAAAAGCAAAAAATTGTAACTTGTGATGACCGGTAACATATTGTACGTGGATTGATAATTGCAGAGGACGATTATATGTTTTCTCTCCTTGTAGCAACACTTGGTTCTCGATCAGTCCTCCCTAAACTGTAGGTCACCATAGCAACAGTACGGACGTGACGACAGGTGACAGGTGAAGCTAACCACACGGTAACCGTGGGTTAAACTGATTGCTAACACATGGAGGATTTAAACAGCTTCATTTACATTGGTAAGACCTCATTTGAGACTCATAATGCACTCTGAGGTGTTCTGATATGAAATATTAATGAACTCAGTGACCTGAGCTTTAGAATGGTGTCATTGTCCTGCAGCAGCTCATGTGTTTATGCTATCCCAGAGAGCAATGGTAGCCAGGGATGACCTCACCCACCCACACACACACACACACAGTCAGCTGTGTGTTCAGCTATGTCGGGAATATTTACCCTGTCAAGTCCTTATTGTGATCCGCTTGTAACACACTTAATAAAACGATCAAAAAGATCTATATGTGTCTATAAAGTATTTGCTTGGCTCCTTGCCCCAAAATGTCCCACACATGCACCGGGGCCACCATTTTGTGTCAGATGGCAAACTGACTATATACAGACACACACAAGATAAGGGACCCAAACCTCAAAGTCTCAGCGATGCTCAGCCAAGGGTCCAGAGTCCTTCCTGGCGCTCCATAGTTCCATAGAAACTACATCCAGGAAGGAAAGGGTCCATGCACAGATAGATAGGTCATGAGGGGGGGGTTTCCAACGGGTTACAATGATTTTTGTCACCACAAGGCACCCATTTGCGTGTGTGGCCTATGAGTGTGTGCATGCATGCGTTCGTACATGTTGTTTGTGTCTCTTTTTGACCCACAGAGTACTTTTGTTTGACACAAAAAACACTTCACGTGTGTATATGTGTAAATATTCAGATGCAAACAAACCTCAGCACTGAAGTAAAATGTATTATGCAAGAATTATCTTTGAAATTATCTTTCAGAGTTTTGTCTAACTTGGGGTTGATTTGCATTTAGCCTATACATGTATTCCACTAGTCTCACTTTTGTACCGAATGATGATGACAGTTGCGTAATAGCTATTTAGCTGACGTTGGACTGTGGTAGCTTAGCTCTGCTAACAGTGTGTCAGCTATGTGACCTGCTGGATAAAGTGTTGCTAATGCTATGCTTTCTCTGTTTGCCCTTTGGACTGCGGTTATTTTAGCGTTGTACCAGATGTTAGATTGCATATCGTCATAATGAGCAGATTGGTAGACAACTCAACTCATCTTGCTCTAATTTGGTTTTTCCATTAGCAAAGTTTGTGGATAGCACCTGGAGGTTCCGAGCTAGCTGAGCCGATACAAGAAGGTCAACTTAAAACGAGGCAGACAAACGATTGGTCAGAGAGAATTGTTACAAACGCAACCCAGGACATGTCACCACAATGTAACGTCTCTGGGCCAAGCGGGAACTTCGTATATTCAGTGGGACGCGAGCAACTTCATTGAGCTGCATTTTGGGATCCAATATCTAGTTAATATAATACATCGATGTCTTAGCCCCACTAATGTTATGCTAGCGCTCTGTTAGCTTATCATGGTGCACCGATTGCGTACTGTTACCCTGTTAGCTGTCAGAGCTAATGTTGGTCATTTAGTTGTGGAAACTGCCGTCTAAACTTAACTTTAGAAAAAGATTTTCTTTCCCGACTGCCTCAGTGCGTCTAAGGTTTCTTGTCAATGAAATGACCTCAGCCTGAAGATGTTCGCTGCCTTTCTGTCCTTGTGAGGACATTTGGCTCCTACAAGGACCTATCTTTCACACACGTACACACACACACACATATACACACACACACACACACACACACACACACACACACACATGAATGCCTGCTGCAGATGTGCAGAACGTTCCCTGGTGCATTCCTGAGCCCAAACATTTGGCTGCAGTAACAGGCAGCAGAGAGCCGCATTCTGATTTGCTCCAAGGCTACGATGAATATCACAAGTTATCACACACACACACACACACACACACACACACACACACACACACACACACACACACACACACACACACACACACAAAGGCCTGTAGGCTACTTGTTGTGAAAATCTGTTTTGAGTTGTTAACGAGTTAAATATTTCTCAATTGTCCTTCTCGTCTTTTTTTACCTTATAGTTTCATTTAGGGGTCGAAATCATTTTTAATATTAATATTTTCTTTAATTCTTCATTATTATTATTATTATTGCTTATAAGCTGTTACAGTTTATAGAAAAGTACAATCCCGAAATTATTGAAATTGATTGAAATGTATTCAAAAATTACAGGTACAGAATATAAAATCCTCTATTCCAACACTGAACACAACAGAAATAAATGATTGCAATAAACATATTTGAAATCACACTCATTTCATGAAAAACATAATTTCATGATTAAAAATGACTGACACTTCATGAATAAATTACATAAATATATTGCAAACAAGTTTCATAATTGTACATGACATCTTTTGGGAAACAAAAGGTATCCAACTAATTCCTGAACTGGAGGGGACTTCATTACTTCTTCTGGAAGCTTGTTTCGACACTTTTAGCGCACAAAGTGTGAACATTTCTTGTCTTTTCGGACAACCATGTGCTGGCGTATTGCTTTGAATAATTCCTTCTTAAGTCCCACCTATTGTTCCAAAAATGAAATATAGGCTCAACAGTTGCATTATATATTCCATGGACAAGCTTATAAATATCAATAATTGTGAAGAGAATAGGTGACTGTGAGCTGGGTACAAAGCACTGCTAGCTGCCGGTTGTTGTTGCTGGTTCAGTTAGCTGAGAATAGGTGACTGTGAGCCGGGTACAAAGCACCGCTAGCTGCCGGTCGTTGTTGCTGGTTCAGTTAGCTGAGAATAGGTGACTGTGAGCTGGGTACAAAGCACCGCTAGCTGCCGGTTGTTGTTGCTGGTTCAGTTAGCTGAGAATAGGTGACTGTGAGCCGGATACAGAGCACCGCTAGCTGTTGGTCGTTGTTGCTGGTTCAGTTAGCTGAGAATAGGTGACTGTGAGCTGGGTACAGAGCACCGCTAGCTGCCTGTCGTTGTTGCTGGTTCAGTTAGCTGAGAATAGGTGACTGTGAGCCGGATACAAAGCACCGCTAGCTGCCTGTCGTTGTTGCTGGTTCAGTTAGCTGAGAATAGGTGACTGTGAGCTGGGTACAGAGCACCGCTAGCTGCCGGTCGTTGTTGGTGGTTCAGTTAGCTGAGAATAGGTGACTGTGAGCTGGGTACAGAGCACCGCTAGCTGTTGGTCGTTGTTGGTGGTTCAGTTAGCTGAGAATAGGTGACTGTGAGCCGGATACAGAGCACCGCTAGATGCCGGTCGTTGTTGATGGTTCAGTTCAGCGAAGGAGTGTTCCTTCGGTGTCTTGAATACAAACTACAATTTTTTTTACATTTCCTGGGTGAAAGTCAGTCACCCCGACCTCACGTCCGCCGTGTTCTTATACAACAGCAGTCAACATGGTGCACAAAACCAAAAGAAAACACGGAAGTCATACGAGTTGCAGTGCTTATCTTTTCATAGCTTTTCGAAAGCTGATTCAGCATCAGATTTATCCGTTGTCCAGCAACCATGCTTCATGTAGGTTTCTCTACTGGTTTCGTAAATGCAAAGCTTTTGTTTTATTGTTTTTGCAGTTGATTAATAACTTTTAGATGTCAGAGCTTTCTTTAATGCAACACCAAGTAGTGTTTGGAGAGCGGTGCATGCTGACAGCTAACATGCAGTGTGATTTTAACATAAAAAACTAATGGTGATCCCAGAAAAATGAAATGTGGGAGATATGTATCAGAAGTTATGCATTTGCTAAATCTTTTTTAGAAAGCTTTGACAACAGTTTTAAAAGTCTGCACAACGTTAAGGAAGCTTTGAGAGGTTGTGGGCTGGGTTTATCCATATATCCTGATCTGATGCATATGTTTAGTGTTGACTGCATACTGTAAATATGGAATAACATAATATATTTACATATACGTATTGATAACTCATAACAACCTCCACAAAATGAGAGTTAAACCAGAGATTAGAGGTGACATGCAAATACACTTTTAGAACTTTGTTGAGGAAGAAAGGGAGATAAATAAGTACAAGAGAGTAAAAGACAGAAGAGGAATATTTGTAAAACAAATTTTAGAAAAATCATTTGACATTTTTGTAAAGCAAAAAAGCAAAAAGTAGATTTAGAGCCAAAATGAAACTTCAATCAGAAGACGCAACATGAAAGGAAGAAATACGTAAAAGCCGTCGCTGAGCGATCTCAATATCAGCCTCATAACACACACACACACACACACACACACACACACACACACACACACCATGTCGGGTGGCTGTAATGCCTGCTGGTGATGTGGATAAGCTTCATCTTTAATCATTGTTTTCATTCTGAGCACGCTCTGTGTAAAGTATACCTGAACACAAAGCGCTGAGCGAGCAGCAGGTTGCACACTGCACTCAGCAGGAAGACGGCAGGTTTTTCGCCCAATCAGGCCAAAGAAACTGACGTCAAGTTTTACTGTTGGACTGGTGTACATGCTGCAATTCTGAAAAATGAGTTGACTCAGCTGATCTCCACTGTCTGAACCGGATGCTGCAACATTTAGTCAAGAACTGTCCAAATACCCAAACTTTTTCTTGCTCCTCCCATGTCATCCAGGACTTTGAAAAGTAGTGGTGGACAAGTATCCCAGTCAAGGGCCTAACTTTGGGATTAACATGGGGGTGTGGTGGGGGGTTGAGGCCTCCACACACTCCAAACACTTGCATTCTGGGGATTTTTTCTGCAACAATCTTGACCTTTTCTGCATCAATCTATGCAAATGTCTTTATTTATGTGAATTAAATTATAATAGGATTTTGGCGTAGGTTGCACTGGCTAGTTTTGATTATTGGGGGGGGGTTGTAAATGACGCCTATGATCCAGCATTTGTTTTGCCAAGTGGTGGTGATGGAGGATGTGAGCCAGACTTAAATTTTTACTCAAATAATAACTCAAAAAAAAAAGTAACAAGTATTAGTAGTAGTTTTCAGGCGTTCGGTGATGTTTAGATTTTGTATATTGTCGTTTTGGTGACTAATCTTAACCTTTGTCGTGGCAAAACGTTCATATTTTGTGGAATAAATTGAACCGTAATGTCCTAAAGTCACCTATTTTCGGGTAACTGAGCCACTAACTACCGCTAATACAACGGAGGTTTGAAGCCGTTATCACGAAGCTCTGTAGCGGGTTAAAAAACTAGCAAATACTGCTCGTCGTCATGGAGCTCGTGGCCACATGACCAGCAGGTGGTCTCCTAATTTTGTAACATATCATACGTTTTGGTGTGCATACATTTTCATATATCATACGTACTCGTTCATGAGAATGCGTGCGTTAATAATCTATATTGAGCTGAATGAATATTAGCATGCTAATATGCTCTCAATGACAATGCTAATGTTTAGCAAGTGTCTTTGTTCTTAGTTTAGCATGCTAACAATTGCTGAGGCTGATGGGAATTAGTTTTAGTCATAAACTTGAGTATTGGACAAAATGTTGACCTGATTGTGGCGCTCGAAAAACGTTAAAGGACCACCAAAGTCATTATAGTTCACCCCTGGCTGGGAATTATTAATGTCTTTGTAGCTAAATTGCTTGATTATACTTTTAATAACCTAGTCGTTGATACGTTTCATCATAATCAGTAGGCTTCATCCTCTGGAGTGGTTGCAAAGATATTTAAGTCTGGACCAAAGTAGTGACCTATTAGCCTTGCCTTTTTTGGCAACATGGATAAAAAAATAAGATATAATTCCTTTTTGTAAGTAATTTTCAGTTCCAGAGAAATGGGGAAATTGGTTTGGCTGAAGGTAAAATTAGGGATTGTGTCATTTATTGGGCAGTTAAAGAGCTGCTTTTCTGGACTTAATACCGTGCCACTCCTTAATAAAAGAATTAACCCATAGTTAATGTGGTTGAAAGTTCTGAAAAGTGACAAAGTCTGTTAGTGGACCTTTAAATTGAGATTATTTGTCACACAAAAGGTCAGACCGTCCTCAGACCGACTGTCGATTGTGCAAGCAGGTCATAACCACCATATTAATGTTTGTTGTTAAGAGTCGACTAGTGGCCATAGTAAATATTGCGTGGGCAAACCAAGGAACTAACTATGAATTAATCCATAATCTGCATGAATGAAGGTCAAACAAAGGCAGGACTTTCACCCAGGAGACGTTGTCTACCCAACCCATGTTGGGTTGGGTACCAAGACCCGGTGCTAATCTGGCAACGGTGCCAGGTGACAACCGGTATCTATTGGACCGAATCAGTCAGAGAGGAGGATGCGGTCCAAACTACATGTCCTCTTGGACAATGTCTCGCACCCACTCCATGACTTGCTGCTCAAGCACAGGCGCACTTTCACTGCAAGACTCATTCACCCAAAATGCACCACAGAGCGCCACAGGAAGTCATTCCTGCCTGTGGTCATCAAACTTTATAACTCCTCCCTCTAAGTGTCTGACACACACACACACACACACTTAGTGAGTTTGATACTGGACAATATTACCTGTTTTGTGCAATTTGTGCTATTTATTCATTATTACTGTTCAACATTACAACTCCTTAATTATGTAAATTATCATAAAAATGTATTTTAACTATGTAAATACCGTACATATCCACACTCCTTATATTTCTTCATTCATCCCTTGTCTTGTCTTCCCATCAAAAAATGAAATCATCACTTTTGTTGACACTTTTTATCGATGTTTTTAACTTTTTCTTACGTTTCTGTCCCTTTTTTTTATCACTTTTAATGCTTTTTTTCAATGTTTGTCACTTTTTTTGACGTTTTGCAATACTATTAACTTTAGTTTTACAGTTATTTTTGGAATTTATGGTCAATAAACCTCATTTATAGGAAAGTAAACCTAATGTTTGAGTTAGAAAAGCAGAAATTAGGAATTATTTAGACTAAAATTAAAGGAATGGATGTTGATGGATAACCACAGACTGGAATATGTCAACTTTTACTCTCAATACTATTTTAAAACCACTTCAGTGTTTTTTTCAAATGCTATAAATTTGAATAAGACGCCCCAAAATGAATGAAAGTAGAGATTTGTACTTGCCAAAGAGCGTTGTGTGGAATCAATCATGTTATTTTGGGGAATTAAAAAGAACATTGATATAGGAAAACGGATCAATTTGACCCGAGGACAACATGAGGGTTAAATTTCTACTCTGATATTTATATACTTCGTGCAACTGTAATTTCCCTTTGGGATCAATAAAGTATTTCTGATTCTGAACAGCAACTCAGCTTATTTCGCTGCTCTCTGATTCCGCGAAACGGACATTAGAGGCAACGAAAGCATCGCTGCACATCGCGCTGGTTAACATTACACTTGGCCGCAGGTAATGTTAGCCTACTGTTAGCTAGTAGCTGGCTAAACAGAAATAAAATGCTAACAGCTAAAGTAAAGTACAGTATTTCACTGTAGAGGATTCCATCGGGACGTCCAAAAGTCTACAGACGGTATTTTTACATGAAACTCGTTGCCTAAACCTAACTAAGTATTTTTTTTGTCTTCCTCTCTCTAGAAGTTGGACTTCAGAACTTTAATTGCAAGTTCTGTATTGCCAGAGGTCATATGTCTTGTGACACCTCTGATGACATGCAATGAAACAATTAACAGTGATGTGTTCTCAACTTGTGATGTAGTTCTCAAAGTACAAACAGTGATTCCAACCATAGATGAGCTAATGCTAGCTTAGCATGAGTGATAAGTCACCATTATAAGCTCCAGACTTAGCCTAGAGGGAATAAAGGCAGGTGTATGATTGGAATTTGATTGCAATACTGTCATTATATCCGTTAAATCAACATTTAATTACCTTGACAGACAGACTTTGGCTGAGCTCCATGGTTGTTTGGCTCTACAAGAATTTGTGTAATATTTAACACTTGGCTGGATGTAGTAGAGCTGGCAGAAAAATCGGGAGTTTACGGGTCGTGATTATGACTTGGATGTTGACGTGAACGCTATTTACAAGTTGGAAACTGGCAATTACAGCCACTCCCATGTCATATGTAACTTCTCGAACGTCGACTGAAGCACAGTTGTCTTGAAAGTGTGCTTAAGGTGGTATGACGGAGATTGCTTTGCTTCAACCAGTTCCAACCACTCCAGCTCCTCCTTTATTTTCAATCCACAGGAAGTTGAAATGGGAAGTTTGTTTTGTTAAACCCCACCGTAGCGCTTCCCTCCAATTTGTTGAATTTCTCAAAATGTTCCGTTTGTTAGGCTGAAAAGAAAATCACAGAAAAATCACCATAAGGGCTGCTTTGCATTTTTAATTAAGAAACTAACATATGAATATATTTGCATATTATTGAGTTGCAGATTAAATCATGCATACATAATTAGCGCGCAGCAGCGCTCGTTCGTTCGCCTCTCTCTCCTCTTTCTCTCTCTTTCGCGCTCGCTCTCTCGCTCGCTCTCTCTCTGCTCTGTGCTTACTGTTTTTTTCGGCAAGCTGTGGTTCTGATGTATGCCAGACACACACACACACACACACACACACACACACGCTCGCTTCGTCAGACACTCACATCACAGGCACACTTACACACCCTCTCCAATCACTTTCGTACTGCGCGCGCGCGCGCGTGTGTGTGTGTGTGTGTGTGTGTGTGTGTGTGTGTGTGTGAGTGTGTGTGTCTCTCTGTCTCTCTTTCTCAGTTTGTTTTTTGGAGATAAATTAGCGTTTGATTTCCTCCGTCAGAATTGAGGCCACATCAGGTTTTTTATCCTGATTACACAGGAGAGAGAATGAAGAATCTCTTTTTCTTCCTTCTCTCATTCTCATTCCTTTAGTCTGTCAGCATTATTATCTATCTATCTATCTATCTATCTATACTAACTAATCTAGACTCAAGAAGGAACTTGTTTTGGAGGAATATTTGCACCCGGCAAAAGAAAACATGACATCCAATATTTAATGAAGTTACCTGTTCATGCAATACAGTAACGTGAGCTATTTAAATTAGCTGATGGTTGAACCTTATTGGCTCTTACCGGTGTATTTCCGTGTGTACTTGGTCCATAGCAATGTCCATCAATCGGTCCCAAAACGTCCCAGTTAGAGAGGAAATGCTGTAAACAAGCAGGCCTGCCTTGTTGCATTATCCATATTTAGTGTGTAGCTTGCTAGCTCAAAGTTGTAGTATTTGTATGTTTCCCGTAGCGACAGGATTTTGAGAAGAGCACACAGAGAGAGGAAGGAGCTTAATCCTGGAAATGCACTTCAGATTATCCAGACTAGCGGACCATCAACAGCTATGTGACTACAACCAGCTCTCCAGAAGTCCATTCTCTCTGATAGAGGCAGACAGGAAACAAGGGGGAGAGATAGAGAGAGAGAGAGACAGAGAAGACTAAAATCTGTGGTTGGAAATATATACTGAGCTCACCTGTCTCATACTTACTGGCTGTGTGAAAGTGTGTTTATGTCCCTCAGTGTGTGTGTGTGAGAGATTGAGTGAGAGAGAGAGAGAGAGAGAGAGAGAGAGAGAGGGAGGGAGGGAGTTATTGCAAAAAACAAAGAGGTAAAAAAGGAAGAATATGGGAAAGGAAGAAGGGAGGGGAAAAAACAGAAATTAGAACAAATGAAATGAGGTGGGAAGGAAAGAAATAAAGGCAAAAATTAAGGAAGGCATGAAAAGAGGGAAAGAAAGGTATGAAAGACAGCAAGCAACAATGAAATGCTGTAGTACAGGGGGAAGAAAAGGCTGAGAAAAGAGGAGGAAATAAATCAATTCAAAGACAAAAGAGAGATGTGGAGAAAGAGCGGGAAAGATTGTGAAAGACAGAATAGCAGAGAGAGAAAGAGGGAGAGAGAGAGAGAGAGATTGACAACTGGGCGTCGTAATGTGAAGAAAATCCTTTCAGCGTGAAATCAGGATGAAATGTGAGATTATAATTCAACCAGGGATTAACTGTCATCTCAGCACCAGAGAGGAGGGAGAGGGAGGGGAGGAGGAGGGGAGAACGAGAGGAGGAAGACAGGAGTGACAAAGTACGGGGGAGAAAATGAACGAAAGGAGGAAGTTGAGGGAAGTTGGAGAGGGGACAAAGCATTTTGAGGAAGGAGGAAAGGTGGGGCTGAAGGAGTGAGGGGTAAAGTGTTAGGAGGGCAAACATGGGGAGGATGCAGGATGGGGGAGGAAGGAGAAGACGAGGAAGGGTGTGAGGAAGGAGGAGCAGGAGTAGAAGAAAAAACAAACAGTACAGGGGATAACTTGGGGGGGGGAACGCATACACACTTGATGGATGAGATTAGACAGGAAGGGGGAAAGAAAGAGGGAGGATGTTGAGTGGTAGGAGGAGGTGAAGAGATGATGAGGAGGAGGAAAGGAGGTGAAGAGATGATGAGGAGGAGGAAAGGAGGTGAAGAGATGATGAGGAGGAGGAAAGGAGGTGAGGAGATGACGAGAAGGAGGAAAGGAGGTGCTTTGAAGAGGAACAAGAAGGGAAGCAAAGCAAGGAGGAGGTGAAAGGAAGGGAAGGAGGAAGAAGAAAGCAGAGGGGAGGGGCGAGAGTGATAATGGAAGAAGGGAGGAAGGGGAGAAGGCCCGGGAAGATGAAAACAGGATTTTATATATCTATATTTATATATACTGTATGTACTTTGTGTCACCTTAACGCCTCCATTGGTCATTTGTTCATATTTCCATTGATAGCCCTCTAGTGGTCGTAGTAATTATGACATAAGCAAAGAAGGAAGTGATGTAAAAGAATAAGAGTTCCAAGTTCCACATGAGGAGGTTGGTTGGGGTGGTGGATGGTTCAAACAAACACAGGACTTTCACCTAGGAGACCGGGTTGTCGGGGAAACAGCGAGGCTTGGACCTGAAAGCAGAGACATACTCCAAAAGGCATGAAGGAAAACCAAGACCCTTGAGCAAGGCAGTGGCCAGCAGATCAGATGTGTGGATGTGATCAAGGTGCTGCAAAAAAGAGGCGGCCTCTTAGTGAATCTTCCCTAAATAAAGAAAAGGTTGAATAAAAAAAATAAAAAAAAGAATTAAACTGTGACCTCATGCTCGGGAATGGGTTTGTATGATATTGCACAAAAACATATGCACACCAATTTGTAAGATATCATACAAAATTAGGCGATGGTGACATTACAGTTAGTCTATATCCACGACATTCCATTTCTGGGATTTTTCAAAATTTTTCAAAATTGAAAATCAACACTTTTGTTGACGCTTTTTCGTCAATGTTTTTAACTTTTTCTTACGTTTTTGTCCCTTTTTTTCAACACTCTTGACACTTTTTTTTTATGTTTTCGACACTACGTAACACTAACTTATTAACTTAAATTTTTTATTTTTAGAATTTATGGTCAATAAACCTAATTTATAGGAATTTATACCTAATGTTTGAGTTAGAAAAGCAGAAAATAGGAATTATTTCGACTAAAATTAAAGGAATGTTAAATTAAATGTTGGATAATCACAGAATATGTCAACTTTTACTCAATACTATTTAATTAATACTATTTTTTTTTTCAAATGTTATAAAATTTAATAAGACGCCCCAAAATTAATTAAAGTAGAGATTTGTACTTGGCAAAGAGCGTTGTGTGGAATCAATCATGTTATTTTGGGGAATTAAAAATTGGGTGGGGCTGCTGTACAAGGTGCCACTACCTTAAGGTCAAAGGTCAGCTTGAAATGAACACTGCACTAAAACTCCCTTCTTTTCTTTTCTCTTCCATCGCTTCCTCCTATCTTTTGCCCTTCTCTCTTCCATACGGTGATCATTTCTTGCCTCCCTTGTTTTTTCCTACCTACCTTCCTTTCTCCCCTCCTCTCCTACCTCTATTTCACTACCCTTTCCTCTTCTAGCTCTTTCTCCTCTCTACTCTCCTCCCTTCTTTTGTCTCCTCAACACTTTGACCTTCTCAACTCCTCTTTTCTCCTCCCTTACCCCATTTCCTTCCTCCTTTTCTCATTCTCTGCCTTTTAAACCATCATTTCCTCCTCCATTTTCCTCTCCTCTCTTCTTTTTCCCCCACCCTCCTCTGTTTTCCATTCTTTTCTCCTCTCTTTTCTTCTCCACCTAACTCGTCATTTCCATGTCTACCATATTCTTCTCTCCTCCCTCTCTTTTATCCCCTCACGTTTTTCCTTTCCCCCTCTCCTTTCCTAATACTGTCCTTTAAGCCCACCTTCCATCTTCGTCTCCTCCTCCCTCTCTCCTCCACCCTTCGTTCTTCTTCGTCTCCTCTGCAGGTTTGTTGACCAAGCGAGCGTCAGACCAAATTAAAAATGCTGTCTCTGCTTCTTTCCCTCAACCGGGTCACTCTTTTTTTGGGTTCTATATTTTTCCCCCCTACACTTCTTCCCTTCATCCCTCCATCTCGCCATCTCTCCATCTCTCCCTTCATTTCCCATGCAGTCTGGTTGGGTACAATGCTGGGAGCCAGCCAGCGCTGCAGACAGATGGTCCACTTATTAGATGTGCATCAGCCCTCCCTCCCCTTCCTGCAACTCGCTTTTTAATCAAATTAGAGCTGAAAGAAGAGGAGAGAGAGAGAGGCAGATAGAGAGAAATAGAGAGAGAGAGGAAGAGAGAGGTTTGGGAGGTCTGCTCGCTTGTTTTGGAGACTATTATTTTTTTGAATAGGATGAATGATGACGACAATAATATGAAATTTGGAAGACTGAATTGCTGTCTGTCTGACTGCCTGTATCTCCCCCTTGCTCTTCTTTTCTACTTCTCTCTCTCTCGCTCTCGCTCTCGCTCTCTTTCTGTCAGTGTGATTTTATGTTTTTTAAAGGGGAACTCCACTAATTTTACACATGGTGATCAGTGTACCTGTCAGAGTTAATACTGTACAGCCTGTGACAACAGTTGGACAATGTCTTCTGTGTCTCGGGAGGAGTTTTGTCAATTAAGTGTGACTCTTGTGAATTCCCCAAGCTTTTACAGAAGTGCGATACCAAATTGCCGGAGTAATCCTTTAAGGATTAAAACCAAAGCGAGCAAACCGGAAATGACAGTAATAATTCCTAATTGCACAACAAAACTGTGGGTGCACAACTACAGCAATGCATTCTCATCAACTGGTTGTTATGATATGAAAACATGTGCACACCAATTCTTATGATATCCAGCCAAATTAGGCGACCGCCGGCCGGTCACGTGGCAACCAGTCACATGACAGTCACTGCAAAATATTCTGTAGCCTGTTTTGCTAATGTATTTGCTGTTACCAAATCAGTATACATTTATATTTGACATGCAGTATACTACTGCTATTATTTCATTGTATCAATGGGAAACATACATGCGTACAGACAATGGCTGATTTAATGAGTCATTTGCAGTTTCACTGTACCGGCCGTGTGTATTTAGACTTTCATGACTTTCTTCCCACAATATAGCCATGCATGCTGGGTAACTAGGACTACATTTAAAAATCCGCCGACTGTCTAACCCTGGTGCATTTGCAGAAATGTTGATTGCGCATTGCCCTAATCTGCTAGACACTTTTCTGGTGTGCAAAGAGCCGCTACACAACCGAAACGCCACGCTCACGCAGGCGGTGTGCAGGAGGCCTTAAGTAGTATTCTCCAGGGACACAAACAGCCGTTTCCTGGGTGAGAGTCCTGTGTTTTCCCCAGGACACAAACTCTGTTTTATATCCACAGAGGTTTTATACAACAGCGTTCACTGTACTGCACGCAGAATAAATACATGGAATGCATGTGCAGTGCTTTACTTATTGTAGCTATATGGACCGATGGTTCATGAGGATTTGAGAATCTCCTTAATCACAGCATCAAAGGTGGAAAGAGTACAAAAATGTTCAACATAAATAACATAAAATATGACTTTAATGAACTTGTACTTCAGTATAAGTCAGACTACTGCTATAAAAATCTACTCAAGTAAAAAGTAGTTGATTTAAATGTACTAGTGTAGACTAGTGTGACTTAGTGACAGTGGTGGGAGTACCTATTTATATTTATTTGATTTTTTACTGGTTATTGATCCCCAGTGGGGAAATTACAATCTACACTCTGTTTTGTTAGTAATCACTACACACAGGCCTGAAATACACACACACACACACACACACACACACACACACACACATACTCAGGACCAATTCATGCACAAAGTGAGTGGGCTGCCAGTGCTGGACCAGAGCCCAGAAAATGTGTGTGTGTGTGTGTGTGTGTGTGTTTGTGTGTGTGTGAGTGAAGGGGGTGCGGTGCCTTACTCAACCGCACCTGTGCCTTGCACCAATCCACACTCGTACTTATTGTACGGGGACTTTTGAACCGCGATCCTCCAGTTCCCAACCCAACTACCTTTGGACTGAGCTACTGCCACCCCAGTAGTCGTGTGTGTGTGGGGGGGAGTCTGGCACAACCATCTCTGATTGGCCAACACTACGATACAGGATATTAAACCTGTAACTGTTTGTCCTTTGTCACTAACAGACAAGTTCACAAACTTGTTATTTATTATTATAATTTTTAGGGGGGCTAAGATGAAATTTAGGGGGGGCTGAAACGGTTGTTTGCTAAAACAACATTAGATACCATTTTTTTTTACTCAGTGACGGATGTGATTCATGACTCCCGCAAGGAAATTGAAATTTCAGCAAAAAAAAAACAGTATAGAGAGAACGAAGACAGTATAAAGATAATAATAAGAATAATAATAATAAGAATAATAATACCAATAAAAGCTTTGGCTATAAAAAGACATTTACCATGCATTATTAGTTAAGAGATTAAAATGTAGCAGAGCCCAATCAGTCAGTAAAGGTAAAATTACAGATTTTAAAAACTACTAAAAGTATACACATATACATATATATATACATACAAAAACACGACTCAGTTACAACACCGCGGGAGTAATTGTAATTCATTCAGACTTGTACGGTGTTGTGGTGAATCTGGGCAGTCTGGGTTTCTGGGCCCGTACAAAAACCTGCATGTGTATCACACTTCCGATGGAGGCTCTTTGGTATTTTATAAGTTTACCTTTCATTTCCAAGGCACCATCTGACCAGTTTGAATGAAACTTTGGGATCATGTTGCAAATAAAAAGACAGCTCCTCACACAAAACTGTGAAGCCATTCTATTTAAATAAAAAGTCACAGCCAGTTGTCTGGGATGTCAGTAACATTGTGTGCCAGGAAGAAAAAGAATTCAGACACTCATTTAGGTTAGTACAATGTTTCCAAAACTTAGGGTCGGGACCCAAAATGGGTCGCAGACCCGTTTTATTGGGTCGCCAATTGGGAGAGTAAAATGAGAATCTGGCTTTTTGACTCTAGAAACCTGAAAAACAAAATGAAGAAATTAAAATGAAAAAACCTGAAAAACAAATACAGAAACAGACTAAATGCTCAGCATGACCTCAGCATGACCTCAGAATGACCTCAGCATGACCTCAGCATGACCTCAGAATGGCATTTTCAAAAACCGAACCTAGAGTAGATCAGCTTGGTTCAACCAGACACATACATCTCATTAAATTCAAGTCAGCATTATTAAAAACATGTTGGTGTGAGTCCTGAGGGACGATGGGAGGGGACGGAGACACAGAAAGGACAATAGAGACCTTTTCTGTTTTTGTTTACTTTTATAATGGAATAAATATACTTCATATACATTAAATTCATTGTTTGTTCCATCTTTTGTCCACAGTTAAAAAATGTAGATGTTACAATGATTCATGGTGTATTTTTCTAAATTTGGGTCTAAATGAACTAAAAGTTCTTTTTCTTTGTTTTGTGGAGGGTTGCAACCATAAAATGACCTAAAACTTAATCACAATTCATTATTTATTCGGCAAATACCGTATAGCAGCGTTTATCGCATAAGCCGTATATCGATCAAGAGAAAAAACGATGATACTGTATTTCCTTTAAGTCGAAATTCCATCGAATTTTACTGTTTCCATAAGGCATTTTTCATTCGATAGCACTTAATTCAGCTAAAAACGTTTGGATGGAAACATAGCTTCTGATTTTCATTCATCCGTTGAAGCAGATCAGGATACATTAACGATAGGGTTGGAAAAAGTAAGAAAAACAACACAAACATCAGAAAAAAGGGCCAATGGAAATTTTTCAGCTTTGACTCAGAAGGACAATGGACAATTATCAACCAATCAGATTGTCATCTCCCATCAACCCTTGTGTTGTCTTCCCGTCGACCATGAACTTGTTGGGCCATATCTTGCACCCAACGCCAAGCCGTCAACGTCAATTTTCCGTCCAGCGCCCACGTCATATAAATACCCATCTTTGCGCCCATGGGCGTGCTGGTCTTACAGGGAGGTGTGTTCAGGTGCATTCTGGGCGTATTGCTATTTTGAGGCAGTGGGAAATGATCGCGCCATTGACCAACAAAAACCTGGTCTAAAGACCATTACACAGCATTTCATTGTTATTTTAACAGTGAATTGGTCAAATGTGCCCACTATGCCTGGTACACACACACACACACACACACACACACACACACACACAGGGAAGTGCAGCAGCACACAAAAAAAGATTACAAATAAAAATATTAGGGGGCAAATCCGCCATCATAATAGCAATGCGCCAAGCTACAAATGCCCCTGGTTTTTAAAGGGAATTGGAGATGACACTCTGATTGGTTGATTGAAAATGAAAGATTACTTCCATTGAATTTTGGGTGTTTTATTCCATTTTATAGCATTTTAAAACCACCTCCTGACTGAACTTTGGCATGAACCCGTCCATGATTCAGTCAACATCCTCCTTAGTCAAAATAATTCATTATATCTGCTTTTTTAAAACTCAAAACCTAGGTACAGTGGCTTGCATCATTTTACACCCCCCTGCTAAAGTTGATTAAAAAGAGGAATAAAAACATCTTTGGAAATTGATCTTAATGCCTTAATTCAAAAAATTTAGGAAAATACAACCTTTTAAGGACACCAATTTTCATTGTGAATGAATAATGTATGGTAAATAAATGTTTTTGCTTAAAATACTGGGGGCATTAGTATACACCCCCTATGTTAAATTCCCATAGAGGCAGGCACATTTTATTTTAAAGGCCAGTTATTTCATGGATCAGGATATTATGCATAAAGTTCCCTTGGTCTTTGGAATTAAAATAGCCCCCCCCACACATATCGTCACATACCCTTCACCATACATAGAAACAGACATGGGGAACTTTCCATAAGATCCTCTCTCAATGCAAATCAAACCAGCTATTAGTCTAATTGATATAAAAACCAGGCCTGTCTCTATGTATGGTGAAGGGTATGTGATGATGTGGGGGGGGGGGGGGCTATTTTAATTCCAAAGACCATGGGAACTTTATCAGGATGCATAGTATCCTGATCCATGAAATAACTGGCCTTTAAAAATAAAAATGTGCCTGCCTCTATGGGAAATTAACATAGGGGGTGTATTTATGCCTCCTGTATTTTAATGAAGAACATTTATTTATTCACAATACATTATTCATTCACAAAGAAGATATGTGTTCTTAAAAGGTTGGAATTTCCTAATTTTTTTTAATTAAGATGTTGTTTTATTCCTCTTTTTAATCAGCTTTAGCATGGCGGTGTAAACATATGCAAGCCACTCTATAATGCCATTTAAATTGGGTTTATTGACCATGAATTTAAGAAAAGCGTTAATAAAAGGCCAACAAAAAGTTTGCAATTTTGACCCAGAAGGACAACAAGTTCATGGATGAGGGGAAGGAAACAAAAGGGTTAATGGATCCGATCTGCTTCAACATTTACAGCCTGATTAATAGAAAGAAGTTCCGAACTAATGCTGCTGACAGCTTGTGACTCAGACATTCAATGTGTGACTTCCAAACTCATGATTAGTCATAACACCAGCATCAGATGGTCGCTGGTAGCCGGTCACCATAGCAACTAACAATTTGTTGTTCTTGGAATATTTAAAAGAAAATATTTTGAAATGATAGAGTCAACAGACAATGCCAATCAATTCTATACAGGATTTTTTTTTACTCGACTTTCAAGTATAATAAGTTCATATTACATATGCAAGGCTATTTCATTCTTTTAGAGCCCGACCGATAAAGGATTTTTAAGGCCGATACAATACAAATATTTAAAAAATCCAATATTCCGATGTATCGGCCGATATAAAAAAAAAAATCAGAAGCGCGTGACAAAACATAAACACAATTCTTTAACATTAGTTATTTGTAGTTAGTCATGAGTTCTCACTAAAATGATATGATAATAACTTGTTTTATTGTCACAACAGAACAGAGGAACATCAAAATATATTAAAGTTGTAATAAATTAAAATGTATAATAATACAAACTTAAGATATGAAACTTAAAGTCCTTTGAACAAAAACACAATAACAAAAAAATAATCAGAGTGACGTTGTAGAGCGCCCTCCGGTGGACAAACTATACAATGCATATGCAATATATTTAATTTTTTTTTTATCGGCCATTATAAATGCCGATACCAATAGATCGGGAAATGCCTAATATCGGCCGATAATATCAGCCCCCGATATATATCGGTCGGACTCTACTTTTAGTGTAAAGGCTAAAGAGGCATTTGAATATGGAACGAATATGTTATCATCTCAAATACCCAACATCACACATCTCCCAAAGAAGAAGAGAGGAGGAGAGTGCCAAAAAAAGAGAGAAAAGTTAAAAGATGACAGGTCGTGGAGAGGAGAACGGTCAATATTTTGAAAATGGATGTGTTAATGTAACTAATCTAAGTGAATGATTTTGCTTTTCAAATTTTTTTTGTAAAGAAATCAGAAAAAAGTACAAGGCAAGGAAAGAGGAGAGGAGGAAACACATAGGGAGGAAACAAGGAAATAAGGGAGGACATGTGAAAGGAGAAAACGAGAGAGTAGGAAAAAAGTGGGGGATTGAGTTAGGAAGAAGAAGACTCGAGGAGATGAGGAAACAAGGGGGAGGAAAGAAGGAAAGAAAGACATGAAAGGGGAAGGTTAAAAGAAAGAAGGAGATGGGAGGAGCACACAATGGAGGACATGAGTAAACATGGGAAGGGAACAAGGGGATAATGGGAGGAAATAGGAGAGGAGGAAACAAGAGACTAGGGGTAAGGGAGGAAGAAGGAAACAGGAGGAGAAAACAATAGGGAAGAAAAGGAAACAAGGGGGTAGGCAAACAGGGGAATGATGGGGGGAATATAGTAGGAGGAATCAAGAGAAGAAAGGAGGAAAAAAAGGAGAGGGAGGAAAGGACTAAGGAGATAGATGGAAACAAGGGGCGAAAGGAGGAAACAAAAGTCTGTAAAGGGGAAAAGGAAGAAGAAAGGAGGAGAAAACAAGGGAGGAGAGGAGTAAACACACGGGGAGGAAACTAGGGAACATGGGAGGAAATAGAGAGGAGGAAATAGGAGGCAAAAACAATGGGGGAGAGAAGGAAACAAAAAAAAGGGGAAAAGAAGGAAGGAAGAAGAAGAAGATGGGAGGACATTAGGTCAGGGGGAGGAAAAAGGGGGAAAAGGAGGAGAGTAAATAGGAAAGAAGTAAGGGAGGAAGAGGTGGGAAAAAGCAAAGGAGAGGAGTGAACACAGGGGTAGGGAACAAGGGAATCAGGAAGGAAATAGGAGAGGAGGAAACAGGAGAGAACGGGAAGGTGAGGAAGAGGGATACAAGAGGAGAAACAATTGGGGAGAGAAGGAAACAAGGGTATAGGAAGCAAGGAAATGCCGGAGGAAATAAGAGGGGTAGAAAGAGAGGGAGGAGGAGATCAGCGGAACAGGAGAGGAGTTGAGGAGGGAGAGAAAAAGGAGAAGAGGATTAAAAAGGAGGAGAAGGTGCTGAAAGAAGCGCGCGCTCTGGAAGCGGTGGAAAAAGTGAATGTTCGGCTGAGTTCAAAGACAGGCGGCGAACTGCAGCACCGCGCGAGGTGGGGTGGGGGGGGTGGAGGGGGATGACTTCCAGATTTACTGTGGAAAGTTGAAAGAGTGTCGGCGAGCGCGCCGCGCGCGCGCGTCCGCGAGCGCCTGTGTGTTTCTGTGCGCGTGACACGCTTCAACCTCTCCTCTTTCAATACATTCTCCGTGTATGAGTGTGAGTGTAAGTGTGTGAGAGAGAGAGAGAGAGAGAGAGAGAGAGAGAGAGAGAAGGGGAGGGCCACTTCTCTCTCTCTCTCTCTCTCTCTCCTCTCTCTCGCTCTCTCTACCTACTTTGCATATTCCGCGTGCCTCGGCTCGGCCATATGGGAAAATGCAACTGAAGGAATTGTCGGCGGGGGAAAAAAACACGCAGGCAGGAGCACGCGAGCGGAGCGGCGAGAGTTTGAGATCATAACAAATCCGAGAAAAAAGTTCAAACAGCAGAGGAAAAAGAAGAAAGGTGGAGAATAAGGAAAGAGAAGGGGCGGGGGGAACGCAATAAACCAAAACAAGAGAGAGACAGAGAGAGAGAGAGAGAGAGACGCGGAGAGAGAAAAGGGAGAAATCGAGTGTTTCTTTCTGCGGAGGAGAGGAACGATGTATTGTGCGTACACCATCCCCGGGATGACAGGCAGCTCACTGATGTATTACTACAACGGCAAAGCGGTAAGACACACGCTTCCATCCCTCTTTTCTTCCTCCGTGAGGGTTTGGGTGAGAGAGAGAGAGAGGGGGGAATGAGAGAGAGAGAGAGAGAGAGGGGGAGAGAGAGAGTGAAAGAGAGAGAGAGAGACAGAGAGGGTGTCAAGTGTGGCTTTCTATGCACCGACTCAACAGTGTCAACGGTGTCCGCCGCGCGGCAAAGCGGCAGCGGACTGTGACTGAGACTCTGTTGGGGTTCATTTTTGGAAAAAAAAAAAAAAAAACGGCGGTGATGTTGTTAAGCGGGGGAAATAACTTTGTTTGTGTGTGTGTGTGTGTGTGTGTGTGTGTGTGTGTGTGTGTGTGACAGATGCTGTGGAGTAGCCTACGTAGCGCATGGATATATAGGTTGGACCGACTCTTCTGATATGTGATGAATTTGGGTTTACAGTGTGTGGATCACACCTCAGCTATTAGAAAGAGTGTCCACAAAATAGTCCCTAAGCTACCGTTTGTCTTCCTGATTCGGCGCATGAAATAATCCTCCTCACCTCTTTATTTCTCTTTTTCCGTCCCCTATTTCTTTTATTTGTTAAAAGGACGGAAATGCGGCGGAAATGAGTAGTGTTGCATCGAATGAGTGATTACTTTTTGTTGCTCTGTGGCGAATGACACGCGTGTGGTTTTTTTTGTGTGTGTGTATGTTTGGTTGTGTGTTTCACTCTGGGACTTGTGGCTTCTCATAGGCTATTTTTCATTTCTCCCCACACAAAAAAAAAAATAAAAAAAAATGTTGATTTATCTGTCGTAATTTGGCCTGTTTGTGATACCTTATTATAGTAGCCTACTATTCAATTATTGCACCCATAACCTCGAAAACGCATTCATGCCAAAGCTTGCAAATACGTCTGGCCTAAAATATTTTTTAATGCATTTTCATGCCATCCAAAAAATATGAATGCAGCTAATTCAGAAAATGATAAAGTTTGAAGACCACACATCTGTTTATATATATATATATATATATATATATATATATATATATATATATATATATATATATATATATATATATATATATATATATATATAGCAAGCCTACCCATAATTGTTAATCTTAAAATATACTAGCATTTAGTAGTGTCTCAAAAATGAGAACCATAACCCACCATCCAAAAAGAAATACATCTGAGAAAGTGCTTGTCTGGCCTTCTACGAACATGTCTGTCTGTCTGTCTGTCTGTCTGTCTGTCTGTCTGTCTGTCTGTCTGTCTGTCTGTCTGTCTCCCAGTTACCCCCACCTGTATAACCAGTCCCAGGTTGAAGTGATTTGGGGTGGGGGGGGGGGTGACGAGAAATGAGAAACAGGGTGTAAAGCGAAGCGAGGGTGAAGAAATTTCACAGGTTTTCTCACATAAAGCTAGGAATGTCTGCAAGTCGCAGGTGTAAATGAAGACGGAAGGCTGGGATTTCCCACAGATCCACCTGTCAGTGAACTGCCTTTGTCTCACCTTTGACTTCTATTTGCTACTTTCCAAGATTTGGTGTGGAGAAAAGAGGAGAAAATAAAGAGGAGATGACCGCAAGGGCGGACGAAAAATAAGAACAGAAATAATCTTTTTTTTTTTTTTTTTTTTTTTAAGAATTCTGCGTCCAAACAGTTTGACCTTTGTTATCATATTAGCTGTAATACATCCAAGACATTTTCAAATGATAAATAATATGTCTGGAATGGCACCTTTACAGGCCTTCTGAGAGAATTGATCAATCAGATGCACACAGCTGGGAATATATATATATATATATATATATATATATATATATATATATATATATATATATATATATATATATATATATATATATGCAACAACAACAACAAAAATCATGGTTTTCTTTATTTTGCACAGAAAATGTAGGATTAGATTTTTACACAAAAAAGGTTGTTAATGGTATGTTTTTAGAGGATTTACATGTCCATGACCTTTATTATCAATGTGATTCATGAATTAGATTTTAATTTGTGTGGTTTCAATTATATTTTATATATATATGTATATGTGTGTGTGTGTGTGTGTGAAAATATATTTTTTTAACTGATGTCTCTGTGGTTAACGGTAATCTGTGTCCAGATGCTTTGGTAGTTGATGTGACCCGTGCAGCTGGAGACAGAGCCTCTGTTGTTCCAACGCTGCCACACCAACAGTCGGCTCCTGTCTGCCCGGCGCCTGTTGGTTCTCCGGCCCTCCATCCGGCCGCCGAGCGCTTGGAACCCGCTCTGTCGGTCGTCAGCCGTGGCTCCGGAGCCTTGTGCTTTTTGTTCCCCCGCTCTCTGCCCGTATAGCTTAGGGCCTTCTTTGTATCCCGGCAGCTTTCGCCCGGAGCCGGAGCTCCTTAGTGCGGGGCGATGCCACGGGGCTCGGCGTGGCACCGCTTTGTTTGGCGGCTGGCTGCTGGATGGCACATTGTGCCAACGGTCTTGATCTGGTGCCAAGCTCCTTTCCATCTTCACTTTACCCCCACCCGTCTCACTCTGTTTGTCTGTCTGCGTCTGTCTGTCTGTGTCACAGCTTGTTTACACCCGCCGTCCACTGACAGAAAGTGAAAACACAAATAAGAGAATTGTGGTGATAAAGTAACGCTTGTCTTTTTGCGGCCTATTTTCTTTCTAGCTGTTTTTTGTGGCCTTAGCCAGCTGCTATTCCTAATGGGTTTTGGTCATTCCGTAGTTGTGTGAGAGCAGATTCAGGCCTGTCGGTGTGGTATGGAGGCAGCGAAGTGGAGCGAGTAGAAACTGGGGCAGAGCGGTCGGGGTTTGAGAGAAGAGACAGAGAGGCTCGGACTGATCTGCAGCAGCAGCAGCAGCCGCCACAAGCTACGGCCCGGCAGGACCAAACAGTGAAGGGGGCTGAATCAGGGCTTTGGTTTAAGGGAGAGTGCGTGTGGGGGAGGGCGGAGGGGGAGTGAAGAGGAGGGCGAGGGCCAAGGCCTGAGCTTCGGTTAGGGGCTGTCGGCTCGCTAACTTAAGCTCCGGCGGCTTAATGAGGCAGCAGAAAGCTCGGCTAAAACAATAGGCCTCATTTAAAGCCAGCCCGGCCAGCCGGCCATTGTTATGCTGACGCGGCATTTGAATATTCAGCAAGTTTTAATTAGGAGGGTCCTGAAACTGCCTGCCAAAAATCCTGCAGTCCTCTCTCAATGTGCAGCTACAGGAAACCGCACGCTTTAGACACTTTAAAATGATGATTCTGTCAGTTATTCAGTCATTCAGTTAGCTGTGTGTGTGTGTGTGTGTGTGTGTGTGTGTGTGTGTGTGTGTGTGTGTGTGCGTGTCTGCATTTCTGAGACAAGCACTCCAAATGAGAGAAGAGACAGTGTTTTTTAGTTAATGAACAATTACAGTTGGATACATATATATATATATATATATATATATATATATATATATATATATATATATATATATATATATATATTGTATCCAACTGTAAAATGAAAAATATGTTTATTTGAATAGATGTTCATGTTCAGTTATTGCAAAGAAGTGTACATTTAAATCCATATCTAACTATATATATATAAGAGTATTTTCTTTTAATTTGACAATTTAGTCCTGTTGACTGTCGAACAGCAGACACTGCTGGAGAGGAGGTCAAGGGTCAAGGCTACACACGACCGTATTGAATAAGAATATTGATAGTTATATTTCTCGGATAAACGAGTCATTTCATTTCGGTATTTAAATTGTGGTTATATCATGGGAATGCAATATGACTACTAAAGGATTAAAACATATGATGATGATGATATTTAAATCAAACCCCCAAAATGAATTTATTTTTAGGTTAAAATGACATAAGTGTTATGTAATGTCAGTTTAATGACTCGGCCGACTCGTGGAAACAGTTGAAAGTCTCGTCTAGGGAAATGAAAGTGACTTAAAGCACAGAGAGAAGCTTTTCACGCCTGCAGCAGGAAATATGCAAATTATGTATGTTTCTATGTTTCGGCGCTGTTGTCTGATTCTCTTCTTTACATCGCCTTTATTTTTATATTTTTATGTTTTATGTGCACTTTTTTACCTACATAGGATAGATAGATAGATAGATAGATAGTAGTAGATAGATAGATAGATAGATAGATAGATAGATAGATAGATAGATAGATAGATAGATAGATAGATAGATAGATAGATAGATAGATAGATATTGATCCCAAAAAATGGGATATTATGGTGTTACAGCAGCAAACATACATCAGTCACACAGCACAGAATATAAATATAAATGAAATAGTAGTGTACAACACATGGTAAATGCATTGAGGTGTGTGTGTGTGTGTGTGTGTGTGTGTGTGTGTGTGTGTGTGTGTGTGTGTGTGTGTGTGTGTGTGTGTGTGTGTGTGTGTGTGTGCGATTGTGAAGCCAGTGGACATCCTGTGTGCTCAGTAGGCTGGAATTAGAGCACAGCGGGTTATGCAATTATTACTTTATAAATAGACGCATTGTGTGTGTGTGTGTGTGTGTGTGTGTGTGTGTGTGTGTGTGCAGGCCTGTATCTCCATCTGCTTAAGTTTTTCTGTTTGAACAACAAAAAGACAAATTTATTGCATGTTTGTGTCTTTTTGTATGCAAGTGTGTATGTGTGTGTGTGTGCTCACGTGTCCTTTCTTTGTGTACAAGCATCAACTTTGAACCGTCTGTGTGTGTGTGTGTGTGTGTGTGTATTTAAAATTGTGTGTCCGTTTCAACATGCTCCTTTTTTTCTTTTTCTTTTTTTTTAGAAGAAACGTCTCTTTTTTTGATAAATGGATGTTTTTCACTTTTTGTTGTTGTTTGTCTCTCTAGGTTAAGATTGAATGATGTCCGAGGAGGTTTCAGTTTGTCGAGCTTGTGCCGTGTGTGTGTGTTTGTGCCGTTTGTGTGTGTGTGTTTGTGCTGTGTGTGTTTGTCCCGTGTGGTTTGTTAAATAGGCTTTTACCTTTCTTTACATTGGGATGACAACATTCCATTAACATTGACAAAGTCTGCCTATGTGTGTGTGTGTGTGAGTTTGCTGAGTGCTTTAAGACACTCTTGTGTGTGTGTGTGTGTGTGTGTGTGTGCGCGCGCCGTTTAGGCATTAACTTAATCCTTCTACATCAGATTATCTGACACTGATGCCACTGATACACACACTGATACATGAAAGAACACACACAAATACACACTCACTCACTCACTCACTCACTCACTCACTCACTCACACACATACAAACACACACACACACACACACACACAAATACACACACTGATGTCTTTACACACTAAACACAGCTTTTTATTAAACAGGAAGCCAGTTAAAAATGATCGTTACTGTTTGTGTGTGTTTTTTTTTACATTAAAACTACAGAAAATTAATAATTCTTAGTTCTGGTATTAACGTAATTTCTTAACTCAAAATTATACAACTGTGACATATCTTTCCTGTAAACATTTAGCGGGTTTAGAATCACAGCAGCCTATGAGAAATCCAAAACATTTTTATTTTATTTTGTTATTTTTCAGAGTTTTCGCACCTAATTATTAAATGATGCATCACACACATACCCCCACCAGACGTAATGATAATGGGAATAAATTGTATTTGGCGCCACATGCTTCTATATATTTGTGTCTCACTGTGTTGTGACAGTTTGTCTTTTCTCGGTTTTCTTGCTATGGTCATGGGGTGTCTGCCAGGTCTCTGCCCTGTGTGGACCACAGTATGTTTCGTGGACGTGTGATGTTCTCTCAGCGTAGCATTCAGCCAGTGAACGGACGAGACCTCTCTTTCCCCATTTCTTGGATCTCCATTACTAACGTGGGAAAGGGTAATGAGCATTAGTGATGTCATAGCTGTCAGACGTTTGACATGGACACGTGAGAGTGGCTGCCGATGAGGAGCTGATGTGTCGGTGATAACGAGACGCTTTCTTGTTTAATCTTGCATTAAAGAGGGTGCCTGGGGGAGGGGGGGGCTCACCTGGTAGAGCGCGCGCCCGCGGATGGAGGCTCAGGCCCTACGCTGCATGCCATTCCCCATCTCTCTCCCCTTTCATGTCTGAGCTGTCCTGTCATAAATAAAGGCTGAATGAAGATGATTTTGGATTATTTGGACGTGCTAACATGTTGCACGAGGGATGGGACATTTTGTTTTTGTCCCGATTCGATTCCTTCACAATACAGGGCTGCCGATTTTGATTTGCATTGTCATTTTCCATTAATTCCGACTTCATAGTTTAGAAGTTTTCATAGCCATTTTCTTTTATTTCTTTTAACAAAAACAAAATTTGAATTTCCAGAGACAATATACAATGAGAGATTTCTATTTGTTTTCTACAAAGAATGCACATTACATGTCAGTCAGTCACTCTAACATGTATTTCCTTTGTTAAGAAGTACATAACCTGTACAGTGCTGATCATGAGTACAGGAACCAATGCTTAAGTTGATTTAAAAAAGGAATAAAAAAATCATATGTTGGAAATTGATCTTTATGCCTTAGTTAAAAAATGAGGAAAAATCCAACCTTTAAGGACACCAATTTTCTTTGTGAATGAATAATGTCTCATACATAAATAAATTATCTTCCTTAAAATACAGGGGGCATAAGTATACACCCCCCTATGTTAAAATACATGGGGCATAGGTATACACCCCCCTAAGTTAAAATACATGGGGCATAAGTATACATCCCCCTATGTTAAGTTCCCATAAAGGCAGATTTTTATTATTAAAGGCCAGTTATTTCATGGATCACAACACTATGACTCCTGATAAAGTTCGCTTGGCATTTGGACTTTCCAAAAGATGATTTTTTATTTTTTTTATTTCTTTTTTTAGTCAACTTAAGCTCCTGAGCAGCACTGTACTTTCAGTTTTTTCTATTTCCCGTCTGTTTCGCTGGAAACGGATATGATGTGGTCGCCGTCAGAAACAGAAAATATTTAGCTTAATACTTGTTTTTTTTTTAAATGGATTCTAAGGAAAATCATAAATTCTTAAAAATAATAGGTAAAAAAACAATCACGATAACATATGTGAATGGGTTTCTTTTTCCACCCATATTGTGTAGGCTGTTTTGGGGTATTTTTAGTTCAATTTTCTTCAATCAAGCTGTAGTGTTTGAAATTGAGGTTCATCTTTACTGCTCACTGTCTATTATTTATGTATATTTGGAATGTGGGGTTTTAGGTTTGAGGGATTAATGCACACTGACATGTGGTTGTGAGATTCAAATGATGTGATTGGTAATCAGAGGTAAAAAAAAAAAAAAAAAAGATATAATTTATTGTGTATGTGATTTATGGAGCTTTCCTGCAGTGAAAAGAGACAGGGTGAAGTGAAGGCAGCATGCAGCCTGTAGGATTAAAGGCCTGAGCTAGCTGCAGCATCACCAACATTTACTGTTTTATATTGCGCACTATATTCTATATTTTTGATGCATGTTATTAGAAGCATGTCTGCAGAGCGTCCACGTGTCCTAAGAGCATTTATTTGTTTAAAAATCAGAACTTGGAAGTAATTGGATTGCCTTAAAATTGCACTTTTATTAGATTTTATTTGTCGTTCTGTCATAATTTGCCATATTTTTCAGCAGCGGAATCAGAAGGGAAATAAACTTCTGTCCCTAGTGACTTAATACGTACCTTTATAAAGAGAGGGATCCTCTTTTAATTTTTTTTTTTATTTTATTTTTTACAATCTAGCCTAGTACTAATTAGAGCTGGGCAATATAGCGATATTATATCGATATTGGGATATGAGACTAGATATTTTCTTAGATTTTTGATATTTTAATATCGGAATATGACATTAACTGTTGTCTTTTCCTGGTTTTAAAGGCTGCATTACAGTAAGGTGATGTCATTTTCTGAACTTACCAGACGGTATTATTTACCTTTACCCACTTAGTCACTTAATCCACATCATTGATGATTATTTATCAAAAATCTCATTGTGTAAATATTTTGTGAAAGCACCAATTGTCAACACTGCAGTATCGATGTAGAGGTATTTGGTCAAAAATATCGTGATATTTGATTTTCTCCATATCGACCAGCCCTAGCAGTAATTCAAGGTGGACCTAAAAAAAAAATATATATATATATATATATATTCAAAAAAGAGAAAGCGCTAATCTAGATAAAGAGGCTACTGTTAAAAGATGTCTAATGTGACTGAATACACAATCATAATGGTATAACATGCTATAATGGTATAGCATAACAGTATGTAAGCTTGTGATCACATAACTCCAAGATGTTTAAATGAAATACTTTAAGTTGGTCCGGAGTATTTTTTTAGTGTTGTGGTAACCAGCTCCGCAGTTTGTCTCGGGTGTATCCGTTGATACCTATCTGTATATATTTACAGTACAGACTCCATACCTGCATTTCGTTACAGTGACCTGTCTGACCAGCAATAACGTGCCTGAACGCAACTGGAATTTGTCAAAAAGGTAACAAAAATAAACACAGGGCGTGTGCTGTATGTCATTGATAATATGCAGGTTGTTTAAAAGAATGGTTTGTTTTTCTCTCTCTCTCTCTCTCTCTCTGTCTGTGTGTCTGTCTTTATAAACCCTTGGCTTTTAATGTGCAAAGTCACAGCTGCCAAAATGATGTACATGCACATCAACACACACACACACATAGTCAAACTGTGAGTCATCCGTGTGTGCGTGTCCCATAAGGGAAGGTGGACTGTAGTAGAGCAGAATGGGTCTGCATTCTATGGATAGCTGGGTATTTCCACCCTGACCTGGCCATTGGGAAGAGAAGCTCTCTGTCTCTGAGTCACAGGTTTGATTCCCGGTGTCTGACTGAGTGCCTGCCAGCCTGCTCAAACCTCTGAACATCCAGGTCAGCTGGCAGATGGGGACAGGCGGCAGCGGCAGTGGACGACGGTTCACGTATCTGGTTGGCTGGCTGTAGTTTCACACGGGCCATTGGAGTACAGTGGCCTTTCAGCTGCGCGTACAGAAACAAGCCATCTGGCAGTTGAGGGGGTTGGAAATATTATCACTAGGGCAGGGTATCGCCAATGATTTCCCCCCATTCGATCCTGATTCCCAAGGTCCCGATTCGATTGGATTTAATAGATATAAAAGAGAAAACAACCCTTTGATAATGTTGATGATGCACCAGGTTAAAGGTGCTCTAAGCGATGTTGGGTTAGGGTTTTCAAGCAAAACTAGGCTAGCTCGCCCCCCCTCCTCCTCATCCTGTCCCCAAATCCATCTTGTCAGTTATTGGCTAGAACTAGTAATGACCAAACGAAGCTTCATGAACCAGTGTCTTTCTTTACTAGATGGTGCTCTTGGTTTTAAGAGAACGGCCTAGTCATCTCCTAGTGAGATGTTTTTTACAGTGTGTTCTGGGACAGGCAGCTAGCAGATAGTGAGATGTTTTTTTTACAGTGTGTTCAGGGGACAGGCAGCTAGCAGATAGTGAGGAGATGTTTTTTACAGTGTGTTCATCAGGGGACTGGCAGCTAGCAGATAGTGAGATGTTTGCTGTATGTGACAACAAATGTAGCCTAAAACACGTGTGCCATCACCTTTAGTGTTTACATGCCAGTTTTTTTTTTTTCAGTTGCTCAACGACGGTGGAACTGAGTCATAGTCGTTTGAATGTGTTCTTAACAGTTTGGACAGCAGTGTGTTAGCATTTGAACAAAGTGCAGTAAATTCACAAAATGTTGTGCATGTTGTGGTTGAAGCCATGGGATAAGTGTGTTGAGTTAAAGCAGTGGAAAACCAGAGTTTGGTCCACATGAACTGCTGCTGTGCAGACTGTGGTTAGAGTTTAGCACATGTGTCTCCAGAAGAGCCGATACTGAAAAAATATTTGGTTATTTAAAAATCAAAAATCCAATATTCCGATATATGGGCCGATATATATGTATGTATGTATATATAGTATATGCATTGTATAGTTTGTCCACCAGAGGGCAGTCTACAACGTCACTCTGATTATTTTTTTGTTATTGTGTTTTTGTTCAAAGGACTTTAAGTTTCATATCTTAAGTTTGCATTTTTATACATTTCATGTTATACATTTCATATATATATATATATATATATATATATATATATATATCGTCCGATATTTTGGAATATCGGATTTTTAAATAACCAAACATTTGTATTGGTATCGGGCTTAAAATTCCTTAATCAGTCGGGCTACAGTTAAAAGTAGAGTGAAATAGCCTTGCATATGTAACAAGTGAAAAGTTATTATACATGAAAGTTGAGTAAAAAAAATAAATAAAAAATTCCTGTACAGAATTGATTGGCATTGTGTGTTGACTCTATCCATTTCTTAAGAATATGTATAAGAAAATCCAGAAATACGTAACAAACCAGAAACAGATTTCCCTAACATTGGTTATTTATGAGTTCTCACTAAAATAATATGATAATTACTTTTAATGTCACAACAGATCAGAGGAACATCAAAATGTATTAAAGTTCTGATAAATAAAATGTATAACAATACAAACTTAAGATATAAAACTTTAAAAAATCAGAATCAGTTGACAGTCTGTTTTTCTATATTTTTTTATTTTTTTATCGGCCATTATAAATGGCGATACCGATAGTTCAGTAAATGCCCACCGATATATCGGTCGGGTTCTACTAAGTACTGACTCCCACAAAGGGGGTCACAGAAGGGAAAAGAAAGTAGAAAATATTCACATTTAAGAAGCTGGAATCTGAGATTTTTTACTTTTCTTTTCATAAACGAGTCAAACTGATTAAATCGATAATCGAAATAGTAATTTAATAGTTGACAACTAATCGATTGATCTTTGCAGCTTTGGGCAAATCCACACCTAGCCTGACGTGGTCTCACATAGATTCTGCTCCACTGGGCGTGTTTCAACCGAACCTGGGAAGAAAATGCCTCTGCACTCAATTGGATAGCCCAACAACCAATCGGAGCAACGGAGTGTGTGACGTATGTTGGACTTTTGCCGAATCCCGAAGGAAGGACGGCAAAAACATTGTTCCGATCGACAAATGCCTTGATCGCAGTTCTCTGTTCCTCTTTCAAAATGAATACGCTGTCGATATCTTGACCGCACTTCCTGACTCAAATGTTGTGGGCGGGGCTAAGTTTGGCTGGCATCCAGGCTAATGTACACCAGCTTCTGAGCTAAATTAGCTTCTTTTAAACTGTTATGCTACATGCCATTTAGCCTTGGTTTGAATGAGTGGGAAATAAATGGAACATTGATACTCTACATTAAGATGGCTGTAAATCAAATGTGTGGATTGCTGACGTGATGTTAAATTTAGCTACATTAGCTGGCGGGCTGATAATGTTTGAAGAATGTGGTTTATGAACCCTAAAATTTGAGGATGGGTTTGTCGCACAGGATTTATTCAGTGCTTTGGTCGGAGCTTTACTCACTCATCCTCAATTTTATAAAACATAGCAAAAAGCCCAGCTGGGGTTTTATGTCCTGTACAGTTGTAAAACACTGCCTGCGATACATTATCACATCAGCTCCTTTTTCTTTGTGCTGTGATTGTCTGTCGCACAAGCGCCTGTGTGCAGTTGTAGTTTCTTTGCTGCGTAGTTGCTGTTACTCCACACCTTCACTCCTGTTACTGTTAGCGGGGAACGGTGGTGATTGTCAATGGCTGACTCGCTCTTTTCTGTGTGTTTGTGTGTGTGTGTTTGTGTGTGTGTGTGTGTGTGCGAAAGCCTTTTCTCATATGTACTAAGCACATGATTCATAGCAAAAAGAAAGCTTAAGTAACCTAGAGAATAAAGACAACTTGGTAGGTTTTGTGTGTGTGTGTGTGTGTGTGTGTGTGTGTGTGTGTGTAAGATACCACTCTATACCAGGGCTGACACACTTGTTCCCTTACACAAACACACACACACACACACACACACACACATATAAAACCTACCATGTCTTCATTATCAAAGTGGTAAACAAGGGCTATTGTTGTTTTGTTAAGCACACACGCGTGTGTGTGTGTGTGTGTGTGTGTGTGTGTGTGTGTGTGTGTGTGTTCTAGTGGTGAGCTGTTAGAGAGGCTGCATGGACTGGCTGATTAACACCGGACAGCTGTCACACTTTAAACAACAAGACAACGAAACTGTAACACACACACACACACATATACACACACAGTGCAGCTGAATGGCAGTTAGCGCTGTGTCTGAGCTTAGACCGCATTCTGTTAGCAGTTTAGCTTCAGTGGCAGTGACAGCTTATGTGAGGATCATACAGTTCAGTCGGAGAGGTGGGTGAGCGTTTTGGGTCTCTGACGGATTCTGAATCGGACCAGCTCTCACCAGTGCTGAGTGACGCCACTTCTGATTTCTGTCCACATGAGTACCCTTTCTTCAGATTGTTACCAACAGTATTATAAATAGGCTGATATTAACACAAAAATAGGCTATATATGTTGTGATGTACTGAGAAAAAGTAAAGTCAGACCTTCAGCACCCCCATATAGCCCGAATGGAATGATCCTTTGTTTCATAACCACATTTTCAGACACTTTGACGATTCTACTGTGAGATTAGAGACAAGATATACCTATGAATATAAATATATCTGATACACATGCGAGGATCATGTCATGCAACTGTTGAATTAGGGCATTGGCACCTTTTTTGGTCCAATTCATGTTCTGGTCTTTAATACTAGAGGCACATTATATGGTGCCTTCAAGTGAATCTCCATTTTAAATTCACTTATTTGGCATTCAGTAGAACATTTCTAGAGATTTGGTTTCAAAATGTCAGGGCAGTGAAGTTAAAACGTCATTTTTTTCAGTACTTTCCTTTTTCCTCCTTTGCTGACACTGAAATGAAGAACAATGATTTGTGAAAAATGGAAGAAGGCAACATCCATTTTTATTGTCACTCATCTAACAGCCCTGAATCACTTGAATGCAAAACATTGCGTCTGTTTTTCGGACAACCTCACTAAGTTTTTGTATGATTCACGTATGACACATTGAAGAAAAATGTCTTGCAGAATTATGTTTCTCTTCCGTCTGTATTCTCTCATCGCAAAGTGGTTGCAAATGAACACATCCCGTTGCCAGGACATTGTATTGTTGTTTTAGTGTCTGGATTTGCACCCCCAACCCCTGCAGTGTTAGTGCCTTGCTCCATGTTAGACTGACTGATTTACGGCATGAATGAAAGAAAGAGCAACATGAACTATTTATTTTTATTTTTTTAAGAGCAAATGTCATATTTTGTCATGTCGAGGTAGACAACGCATTCTCATGATATTAGGCATTTCCCAAACTATTTTTATTTAAATATTCATTCATCAGAATCATTTATAATGACAAATAAATGATTCTGATAAATGAATATTTAAAAAATAAAATAAAAATGGACGGTCAACCATGTTATGCGTGTTGGCTTTGCATAGTTTGTCCATCAGACGGTCGGGCTATGATAGGAGAACTTGCATGCACAACAATTTGTATCATATCCAGTGACTGCGGCCGCCGGTCGGTACCATGACGACCATTCACATGACAGTTAAGCTTTGCGGTTTTAAAGTTGAATTTAGCCGAGGAAAGGTGACCGTGAGCCGGGTACAGAGCGCCGTCGGGAGCTGGTCGTTTCAGACGCCGTTGAGTTTAGCCAACAAAAGGTGGTTGTCATGGTGACGACAGTTAGAAACTCCTCCCCCTCCCTACGCAGACCTTCACGGTCTCATGAGCGATCAATGTGGGGCATACAGCAATACATACGTGGAAGACATAAGCTATAGCTACAGTATTTGTAAGAATGGGTGGAATTTAACAGCCCTTAACACACAGACACACACTAACTGTGCCACGCTGAGAGGAGCGCTAGTTTGGTGCCCATTTTGTCCTGTGCTGGCACAGCCAGGCGTCATGCAATTAGGTCACACACACACACACACACACACACACACACACACACACACACACACACACTAGTGCTGCACGATATGAGGAAAATATCTAATTGCTATTATTTTTGACTGATATTGCAATTGATTCACGATAATGGTAGGGAATTACCTTTTTTGTGTCATTATTCTCATTTTCATTGAAAAGTAAAAAAAAAAAAATAAATAAATTATAGTGTGATTTTTGCTTAGATCTATACCAAACAAATATTTTTCCGGTAGGCCGGGATGTCTCTGCAGCATCACAATACTTCATTCAGAACGGTTTGACACATATTTTGCACATATATTGCTACCCCCGTGCAATTTGGATATTGCTCTAGTCCATATTGCAATGTTGATCATATTAACATTAATTGTGCAGACCTAACACACACACACACGCGCGCGCCTTAAAAACGGTTTGCTGCTGTCAATGCTGGACTCTGCACAAACATGGACCTTTCTATCCATCAGTTCATCCATGTGATCAAACATCTGGTCCACATCATGCTGAATGTTCTCACTCTCCATCCATCTACATTTGGGTCATGCTGCTGTTTGTCCTGAAATGCATCTCCAGCCAACAGCTTCACTGCTCTCTCTCACTCACACACACGCACACACGCACGCACGCACGCACGCACGCACGCAGACACGCACGCACACACCCACCATCAATAGCGATGGTGATAGATGCTACCAGCATCCATAGCTGGTTTTTAATACCTGGTCATGGAAGAAGAAAAAAAGAAAGAAAGAAAGAAAGAAAGAAAGAAAGAGAAAGAAAGAAAGAAAATGTGCCAAGGACTACAAAGAGAAATAAAGGAAGGACATAAAGAAAGAACAAACAGAAAAGAATCCTGCAGCTCCGGAGTGCTGAAGTAATCAGCTCTTTGATCTAGCTCCTTTATTATTCCAGTGTGGGCCAAATAATGTAGTCCTGATTGTGTTGCTGGCAACCAGCGAGCTTCCATATGTTGGCTATTAGAGGCTCTTACAGGCTCGTCTCCACGCCGCTGCTGAACACTGCTTCTTCTGTGGTGGTTTTTCAGGGGTCACAGGTCCAGGCTGAGACAGGGAGTTAACGTTTGAATTCATTTTTTGATGACTGACAGTATGTATGATTTGAAGAGTGGTGTTGAGGTAAGCACAGTAGGGCTGCAGCTAATGATTGTCGATTACGTTCTCGATGAATCTTATTAGTCTAGAGAATTGGTGGTGAAAAACATTTTCAAATGTCTTGGTTTGTCAACTCAAAGATATTACGAGGAGTGAAGAAACCAAAAAATAAATATACAATATAAAACATATATTGCGATATGAGACTAGATATCGTCTTAGATTTTGGATATTTTAATATTGTAATATAACATGAGTGTCTTTTCCTGGTTTTAAAGGCTGCATTACAGTAAAGTGATGTCATTTTCTCAACTTACCAGACTGTTGTAACTGTTCTACTATTTGCCTTTACCCACTTAGTCATTATATCCTCATTACTGATGATTAATTATCAAAAATCTCATTGTGTGAATATTTTGTGAAAGCACCAATAGTCAACTCTACAATATCGTTGTGGAATCGATATTGAGGCATTAGGTCCAAAATATGGTGATATTTGATTTTCTCTATATTGCCCAGTCCTATGCTAGAGTCAAATAATTCTAACTTTCAATTATCCAAATAGTTGGTGATTAATTTAGTTGACAGCTAGTTGATTAATCCATTAACCTTTGCAGCTGTAAAGGGAAATGTAGAAAATGGAAAGCAGTGAATGTCATGGGATTCACTGTGATAGACAGGGCCGATTGCGGTGAGCAGGTTTGCAGTACACAGTTCTGGTAGGTCCACCATGCCAGTTCCTGTGGTCTTCCCGTAGTATCCCCGTACTGTAGCACCGATACGTAGTTCAATTTCTTTTCAGGAGGGTCACACCAGCTACAGTAATAATCCCTTAATACATTAATCCTCCATGTCCATTAGACCGCCCCATAATCTGACCCAGTGAGATATCTAACTGCAACAACCATTGGCCATGCTTTTCTTTTAACAGTTAACATGCTTATTCCTGCTCTGCAGAGGTTGATTGTCATTGATTTTAAAACCTCCTGACTTCTCTTCCAGTGCTTCAGACTGAAGTATCCATTATTTTCCCGTGACAATTTGTCCTTAAAAACTAATAGCTGGATGTTGAATGTAATGATCACTACCCTGCTCCTCAGAGGATCTACCCTTGACCTAAAACACAGGGCTTTGAAGTGGGGGAGCGGGGTTTGTGTCCCAGGGAGAACACATGACTTTCACCCAGGAATCATGGGTTGGGGGCAGCATTAATGTAGAGCCAAATAGCATCTTTCATCACAGAATCATAGATGGAATTGCAAAATTCCAAATGGAATTCAGACAGATTCCATACATCCTACGTTAAATCAGTGCTAAAAGCTAACTGGAGATTAAAAAACCAGACAACGTCTAAGTCTCCCACGGAGCTGCAAAAGAACTGTAGTTTTAAAAAATGTCTGAAAGCGCCCATATTATTCTTATTTTCAGGTTCATAGTTGTATTTAGAGGTCATACCAGAATAGGTTTATAAGGATTCATTTTCAAAAAACACCATATTTTTGTGGTACTGCACATTGCTTCAGCTCCTCTTTTCACCCTGTGTGTTGAGCTCTCTATTTTAGCGACAGAGTGAGGCATCTTACTTCTGTTCCATCTCTGTTGGGAGTTGCACATGCACAGTAGCTAGGTAAGGACTAATAGCCAGTCAGACGCAGAGTATGAGGGCGTGCCCTGACAGTACCTAGGTAAGGACTACTAGCCAGTCAGAAGCAGAGTATGAGGGCATGCCCTGACAGTACCTAGGTAAGGACTACTAACCAGTCAGAAGCAGAGTGTGAGGGCGTGCCCTGACAGTACCTAGGTAAGGACTACTACCCAGTCAGAAGCATTCAAAAAATAATTCCCAGTTGTTTAGGCTTGGTGGGGGGAGACTAATGTCAGGAAATGTTACTGTCGTTGTGGCTGTACAGGGCAGAGCGAGGAACCTGTCGTTTCAAAGGCTGTACACAACCACAGTAACATTTTTGAAAAAACTGAAATTGAAAGCCCCCATATTATGCTCCTTTTCAGGTTCATAATTGTATCTTGAGGTTGTACCAGAATAGATTTACATGGTTTCATTTTCAAAAAAACACCATATTTTTGTTGTACTGCACAATGCTGCAGATCATGTTTGCCCCCGTGTGTTAAGGTCTCTGTTTTAGCTCCAGAGTGAGACATCTCACTTCTATACTATCTGTGTTAGGAGACGCACATGCTCAGTAGCTCGGTAAGATCCCATCAGCTAGATAACTCTTTCTCCAGCTTTGGTCAGTCCAAGGCAGGATTAGCTGGGAGACTTCTTCTAGACGAGGGCCACTTGTGGAATACCTGCACTACAGGGACAGGAAGTAGTTCTTTTGGAGATTATGGTCAACTAGTTTTTGTTGTAGCAGTGTTTTGCCATTGAGAACGAGCTAACATGCTAGCACTAGCATGCTACGGTCAGCCACCTCGTCTCTAGTGACGTGGAAAGCCGTGCAGATGTTGAACAGCTCACCCGGAGACTGAAGACAGAGGACATTCAAAAACCTGTATCTCACTCAAAACAGCATATAGTTTTTTTTCCCCAGGTGTGTATACGTGTGGAAGCACCAGAGACACAAAATAACCCCCCAAATCCCAGAAAAAGTGTCTTTTTCATTATATGGGCACTTTAAGAAAGCTAAACTCTTCTTTCGCTTTTGGTACGATAACAGAGTATGTTGCATAATTAGCTTTGCTTCCAGCAAGACACCAACAATAGCTCAATCCCCAGAAGCATGTGTGTTCTGTCCAATATTGTGGCTGTATTTATTTTCTCTTTTTTAACATTCATTATTTCCTATAGCCACATACAGACAGATTAAGAAAATGGCTGTAGAGACAGGTTTATAGGCCCAGTGGAAACAGGACTAGAGCAAGTCAGTTCACACAGGACGCCGATATTATAATCCTTATTAACATTTTTATGGATCACCAGGCAGAACAGGATCAGAATCAGATGTTCAGAGGAACCGTGCGCTCGGTTTGAACCGGTTAAGGTCGGCTTGATTTACGCTGTCAGGCTCTTGGAACAACCTCTGAAGCCCCAACATCTCTGGAGAAATATTAGTATCAAGCACTCTGCATCCTCTGGCTTCTATTTACTGATTTAATGTTGCTCTTTTTATTTTCTCCCAAATATTTTCTACATCAGCTCAAATTTTATTCTTCGGGAATTTGAGCCGGGATCAAACAGAAGTAACAGAACTAAACTGAAATTTAGATCAGATGACATGAACGAACTTTCCCCGCTGACCGACTGTGTCCCATCTGAGGGCTCTGTTTGCATTTGTAACTCCATCTCACTTACTTTTCATTGTTTTTAATCTTTTTCTCTTCATGTTTTCTTTTTTTTTTTCTTTTCTTTCTCTCAGGAGCGTGACATTCAAAATAAATGTCCAAGCTGAAAAGATATCTCCCATGATTTATTCAGCAAAAACTCGCCAACATTTAATTCACCGTAGTTAACTTATTTTCGGGAGCATGAGGAAACATTCAGGTTCCTCTGATGCAGGTATCCGACCCGGATCCCTTCCCAAAATGTTTAAAAATAATTTTCTCTTAACTTTATACACACTCTACAGAAACAGAGTCAGAGTATGAAGCCTGCAGTCCTCCGCTTCCTTCAAACTTTCTACCGAGCTGAAACACCTTTAAAATGTGTTCTACACGGCTGATATAAAGACAGTAAAAAGAGATCGGGTGATGTAATGCTGAGGCCGGATCGGTCTAATGGCTCCACGGCCTCTCTTTAAACAGGAAGAGGTCAAGGGTTAAAATCCCTGCAAGGCAAAATGAGGAAGATGAAGGATTAAGTATGTTAATGTACTGTGTGTCAGTGTGTTTAGTGATTTAGTGCTTTCTCTCTCTCTAACTGTTGCTGAATTCTGGTTTTACTGTAGTCGGGCTAGTACACACAGCATTCTGGGATGGGAGAGAAACGCGCTCTGGGTCATTGGCATTTCTTCAAACCAATCACAATGGTCTTGGGTGGGGCTAAGCGGCGGACGGAGCCCCGGTGCCTCTACAAAATACCTATAGGAAGGAACTTGTTTTGGTGGAACATGTGTATGTTCAAAAGAAGTCTCCGATTGGACAGATAGTCCAGCCAGCTGTCTGGATTTACCCTGCAGAGGTCTGAGGAGCAGTTAAGTAGAGGGGTACGATTCAGAAAATAATATAATATTGATTTTTAGGCTCAAGATTCAACTTAGAATTGATTTTTGATTCAAAAACAATTCTCAATTTAAAAAACCAATGATTCACAGTATGTACATGTAGTTACTTTTTCTATGCGATGGTATACACGCCATTGCAAATTTTTTTTATAAAATTATCAATGGATTTTGGGAATTCTATGAATCAATTTTGAATCTGTAGAGCTTGAATCGCGATATGAATGTCAGTCGATTATTTTTTTATTTTTTTTTTATTTTTTTGCACACCTCTACAGTTAAGTAAGCAGCAGGAGGTAGTTTTATTTTACCAATAGTACAAACCCAATCAATTCAACGCTCAGTTAAGTATATATTTTTGTTATCTCATTTTTTTAAATAGATCTATTTTTTTGTAATAATTGCATATGATTTGTATTTTCAAATGTTAGAATGTCTGTGTGTGTGTGTCTGTAATGTGATGTCGTAAAGAGTCACAAGAACAGATTGAAGGACCCCGGAAAGAATAGCTTTTAGCTTATACTGAATCTAATGGGGATCCAAAAGCCAACAAACCATAGTCCTCATGAATCCACCGGAGTTTAGAAAGCCAACACAAAGGAAGCCAACGTAAGGTAACGTAAACCCGGTCGGGGAAAAAAGAACATATGGCGGAAGGAAGTGGAACGTCGTGGATATAGACTACTTTTACTGTTAAACAATAACGGAACAAAACAGGAGAACAGGTGTATTTTTACAGATTTTAAAGCATACTCTGAGTTTGACTTTGAGCCTGACACGTTTTCATTTGGATTATTAAAACTGAAAATGGCTTTGATCCATAAACTTAACAATACTAGTTGAAGCTCACTCTGTAAAAGGCTGTGAGGGCCAAATGTGAAACTTGAAATTACTGAAAACACTTTCAGCCTTGTGTATGTTACTGTAAGGCCATATGTAATTCTATAAATATTGATTCTATCAATGTAACATATTGGCTTTACTTTATTTAATGCCATCTTATTACTGACTTCTGTTTCATGTCAGGTTATGGTGGCTGTTAGTTACAGCAGAGCAAATATAATGTGTGATATGACTGAAGCTCAGACTGATTGAGTGAGCAGAAAATGATTATGAAAGAAAGGTTAAAACCAAACTTATAGAAAACACAAATTTTATCTCAAACTACATATGAGTGAATCCTGATGAACTTAACTTACCTAATAAACTACAGTTTATTACACCTGATGAACTACAGTTTATTATACCTGATAAACTATATTTTATCTGATAAACTACAGTTAATTCATTTGATGTTATCCAGAAAGATGAGCTAGCCATCTGAATGATTTGTAACCTGAATCAGCAGGTGAACACTGATCTTGCGGCAGCCATCTTAGTGTTTGATCTGTTCACCACGTTACGTTGCTGTGCTGAATGAGACCAGCGCGCCCGCCGCCAGCTTGCATCACCGTAGCAACGGGATAACTGTGACCCAGCATCCCACCAGCAGCCGTGCTCGCTGTTCCCCACTCTCCGTCTGCACCCTCTTCAATAATTAACATGCCATGGCAGCCATCTTAGTTTTTGGCATCGGTTTAGGTGCCTGCCGGGGTGTTGCCTCGGCAACGGGGTCCCTGCGACCCATCACTCTGGTGACGTTGGGCGTGTTGTAACACTCCAACTTTCTGAGTTGGAAACCACGAATCTGCTTCGAATGACATGGCAGCCATCTTAGAGAAGGTGAGACGGTGAAGACGAACCAGGATTAGACACACACGCGCGCACACACACACACACACACACACACACACACACACAGACATACACACACGTCAGAGCCATCCAACATTAACTCATTTTCACAAAACAGTCCTGAGTGACAGTTGATTGGATTTTTGAAAATATGAACTTATTTATGTTCCGTTTTTATGTTCTGGCTCAGCAGGCCGGATGGCCCTGTGTATCCAGGGTGACGCACACGTGTTTCAGCTGATGACCTTCATGACTGTATGTGTCATCAGTTTAATTTATTTACACAGTGATTATTTATTTATAGAAAGCTTCAATTGGGGGACTGGTTGAGAGTGGACGACTGCCAAGTTACAAAAGATCAAACTGGAAAAACTGCATGGGAATCAAACACAGACCAAAAGAAATTGCTCTCTAACCCAATAAATGGACCCCATGCTAGAGGAGCTTTTAGATAGATATTATAAATCTCAGGTGACGTGAATCAATAAATGTAGAAGTCCTTTAAAAATGACATGAATATTAACAAAGGTGACAATAAATCATCTAAAAAAAAAGAGTATTATCCTCTCAGTCCTATTACTCTATCTTTGAAAATAAAATCAAATCCTGAATATTCATAGAACTTACTCAAACTTTCAAGATGCGTGCAGTGTGTGTAGTCACACACACACACACACACACACACACACACACACACACACTTGCTGCCTCCTACACTCTTCTTCTCACCCTGACAGCTTGGGTGCCGCAGAGAGCAGAGGTCTCATTGGCCGAGTGCCCTGCAACGGCTGTTTTGATTGGATTGTCGGGCAGGCTGCCACCATGCCATCTGAGAGAACACAATTTTGTGTGTGTGTGTGTGTGTGTGTCAAGTGTGTTTGTAATGATGGCAGCTAACAACCAATCAAAATGCTCACCACTTTCTATGACTCCCTCTCTTTTGTGTTTGTCTCGTCTTTTTTGGGATTCTTTTTTCTTCTTCTCCATCTTTTTCACGTGACAAATCCCAGCAGGTGACATTCTTTGGATTTACTTGTGTTTGTAATGTGATAAAGGCCTCTTTGAAATCAAACATGGCTCTGTCTCTTAGAGCAGTGGCTCCCAACTTGGGGGTTGCGTCCCCCACGGGGTCCCGAGTCATATCCGAGTGGGCACCTGATGATCAAAAGGATTAGAAAGAAAGAAAAACTTATATTACACAATTTGATATACATTGTTCTTTAACTTCTCATATAGTAAAATTATGAAATACCTTTTGGGCTTTAAGCCTGTCAAAATCTGTCAGTTATTTCTGTGAAAAACTCTTGGGTTGATTTGCTCATACAACATGAGTAAGCATTACTTTGTTTTATGGTCAGCTTACCCAAAGTCATTGTTGCAGGACTGCTTGCAGCACACATCACCATACAACTGAATTATTTTTGACCTGCCAAACACTTTGGAGTCTTTTTATAAATAGGTGTGGTCCATTGATAAAGTACTGTGTCCTGGTCGTCTGAATTAAAACAGCAAAGTATGGTGGTTGTCCATGACCTCTAGAGGCGCTTTCTTTTTCTTTTATTTAACATTTATCTAACCCTAACCCTGGACCCCATTTTCCCATGCAATGGTGTTGCACTGATCACTTCAAGAAATCATTCCTACCACAGGCAATACAACTTTTTAACACTCTATCCTATTGATTATTTCTTTGATATTCTGTATGTGTGCTGTGTGTCTGATATTTTGCTGCTGTACCGCTTATAGGTCCTATGACATGATGCTCTTTGGATGCTTTTATATAGACCTTAGTGGTCCCCTAATACTGTATCTGAAGTCTCTTTTATATAGACCTTAGTGGTCCCCTAATACTGTATCTGAAGTCTCTTTTATATAGACCTTAGTGGTCCCCTAATACTGTATCTGAAGTCTCTTTTATATAGACCTTAGTGGTCCCCTAATACTGTATCTGAAGTCTCTTTTATATAGACCTTAGTTGTACCCAAATACTGTATCTGAAGTCTCTTTTATATAGACCTTAGTGGTACCCTAAAACTGTATCTGAAGTCTCTTTTATATAGACCTTAGTGGTCCCCTAATACTGTATCTGAAGTCTCTTTTATATAGACCTTAGTGGTCCCCTAATACTGTATCTGAAGTCTCTTTTATATAGACCTTAGTGGTCCCCTAAAACTGTATCTGAAGTCTCTTTTATATAGACCTTAGTGGTACCCTAAAACTGTATCTGAAGTCTCTTTTATATAGACCTTAGTGGTCCCCTAATGTCCCTAGGGTCCCTTTCCTTAGTATGTGCCATTTCTGAGTCAGTAGCTTTTGTGGAGGAAAGAGGGGGGGCAAGGTGGAGGCTGGGGGTGTGGCCTCGACCAACTGCCACTTTGCTCATTTGAAAGCCATGATGTCTCTCTCTCATGGGTGGGCCAAATCTTCTGGGCGGGCAAAGCAGAGAAAGGGGAGGTAACCTTGACTTGGCTTGATTGACTGCCGGCGGATTACATAACGACCGGTCACAGGACAGTTAAGTTTAGCGGTCGTTGCAGTTCAGTTTAGCCGACAAAAAGGTTACTGTCCAGCGGCGGCGACAGTTAGTAGTTTTAGGCACCAAAAAGACTGGTTAACACAAGAAACAAGTTTGTGATTTAGGTTAAATTACCCAACTCATTCTAATGATGCACACCAAAACGTATCATATCCTATGAAAATAGGAGACGTCTTGATGGTCCGTGATGTCAGCTGGCTACGAGCTCCATGACATTGCTAGTTGTTGGAAATGTTATATTGGAAAAAGCTACAAAAAAGCAGGAAAAAAAAACCTTAAACCTTAAAAACATTGCCAAAGGTGACAAAAAACTTGTTAAGGAAAGTGTCATAAAATATGAATAAAATCGACGAGAAAAGTGGAGAACAACACAAACAAAATGTTGAAATTTGCATGGTCGACGGGAAGACAACACAAGGGTTAAGCCGCTACAGAGCTTCGTGACGCCGGTTACAGCCCTCCATTGGATCAGCGGTAGTTGGTGGTTCAGGTACCCAAAAATAGGTTCTGGTCTTTGAGCTGGGTACACATCACCGCGAGTCTCTTCTGCGAACATTACGGTTCAACTTAGTCCAAAAGATATGAGCGTTTTGCCACGCCGAAAGTTAAGATTGGGCACCAAAACGACTCTGGCTTGAAAGTCCTGTATGTTAACGCCCCCCCCATCCACCCCGGTGGAGCCTGGTTTAAGTTCCTTGAGCAAAAGGCCAGTACCTTCCTTGGTGGCTTGCTCCCACACTAGCCAACTTCTCCAATGAAAGTGTAAAAAACTTGGAGTGGTTGCCACTCAACGACAAGATTGGCGGTTTGATCCCAGGCTCTCCGGCCATATGTGAAAGTGTATTTCACTGCCTTGTGCTGTGCGTATGTAACAAACAAGAATAAAGTTAGTTTGTTGTAAAAATATCCCAGTGTGTGTGTGTGTGTGTGTGTGTGACTCTATGATGAAAAGTGCTCCATAGAACAGTCCCATGGAAGGGTTCTGTCTCTCTGAAACTTAGAGATTGTTGTTAATTACTTCATCAGTTGATTATTTATAAAAGCACCTAATGAGCTGTCAGACAGCCAACTGGCTCAACACCAACTCTTTACATCTGGCGGGGGTTGCGTTCTTGTCGTCTCTCTTCCGCGTCTACCTTCCTGTTGTCTCCTGCAACAAATAAGATACTTTCTATCTGTCTGTCTGTCTGTCTGTCTGTCTGTCTGTCTCAGTTGCTCTCAAGAGCCTGTATATATGGATCAAACTGTTCCAATTTCCTAATTTACCCAACATTGGGCCTGCCACTGTGTCATTGAGCAAGACACTGAATCCTCCACATTTGCAGGAAGTTGACCTGTGACATGTAACCCATTAAGGGAAGTGGCAGGAGGAAAAAAAAAGCACACATTTCCCCTTTGGGAGTCCCAGTTATACACATTTTTATGTGTCCTCATCTGTTTCAGGCCAAACAGGAGCCTGTGTGTGTGTGGGTGTGTGTGCGTGTGTGTGTGTGTCATTTCACAACTCAGACTTCCATATCTGTCAGTTCAATAACTACATGATGGCAAAAGTCCTTTAAATTAGAGGTGTAAATTCCAAAGGGTCATAATAGTCTAGTCTATAATATATTGTATTGTATCCCAAAGGCCTACTGTACATTTTAAAACATCTTTTTTTTTTTTAAAAGATTTGGTATGTTCCTCGGTTTTGGGGTCAAAGTTTTCAGGTAGAACCCGTGTGACGGATCCACATGTGCGAGAAGTAGAGCTGGGCAATATATCGATATATTGATATCATGATATGAGACCAGATATCGTCTTAGATTTTGGATATCGTAATATCGCAATGTGGTATGAGTGTTGTCTTTTCCTGGTTTTTGTGTTCTATTATTACACACAAACCACAAACCTATTGTACTGTTCTATTATTTGCCTTAAAGTCATTATATCCACATTACTGATGAATATTTATCAAAATCTCATTGTGTAAATATTTTGTGAAAGCACCAATAGTCAACACTACAATATTGTTACGGTATCAATATCAAGATATTTGGTCAAAGATTTTCTCCATATTGCCCAGCCATGAATAGACTTTTTTAACATGTTTTGGTCGCAGGGTGTGCAGAAGTAATGTCTCACAAATACACGTACCGTTACAGTCTATATTTTTTTTTAAGATTCTTTTTTTGGGGCTTTTTCCCTTTATTTAAAGTCACAGTGGATAGACAGGAAAGGTGGGAGAGAGATGGGGGGATGACACGCAGCAAAGGGCCGCGGGTTGGATTCCGACCCGGGCCGCTGCAGGACCCAACCAACATGGGGTGCACGCTCCCATTGGGTGAGCTAGAGGCCGCCCCTATAAGTGTATATTATATAAAGGAACTGTCCAACATGTTTAGTAATCCTATTGATCTCCGTCTTCCAGATTCAGGACGCTGTTTAGACTAGCTTAGCACAAAGACAGGAAGCAGGGGAAAAAGAGAGAAAATCCACATTCTTCCAATTCTAAGTCTGAATACATGCTCTATTGTGTTTATAGAACAAGTAGAAACCTTTTTGCAGCAGATAGCTCCCGTCTCTGGAATTCATCACCACCCCAACTAAGTAAAAAATAAGAAAAATTCAAAAACTGCCTATTCCACTTAAATGTCTATTGCTAGGCCCTTTTCTGTTGTTGCTATTGTTGTATACTATTTCTTGCTGTTCTATGTCCTTGAGTGCTGAGAAAGGCACCTTCAAATAAAATATTATTATTATTATTATTATTATTAGATAGTGTTGGAGCTATTTTGACCACTTTCTGGGTGCAGTAACTGCATTTGTGGATTCAAATTAGAATTCACTTCACATTTTAAAGGATATCGACAGTTAGGGTCATAAAAAGGATAGTACTACAGATCTGTTTTGTGCATCTGTCTTTTTTTCTATCCAGGCGCGTGTGTGTGTGTGTGTGTGTGTGTGTGTGTGTGTGTGTGTATTTATGTCTGTGTGTTTTCTGCGTCTTCCCCCTTCGGCCTTTCAGGACTCTGTGTTGGTTGAGGCAGTCCTCTCGCTAACGATTGCTGGCAGTCGGCAGCATGTGGCAGTAATTAAATCAAAGGAAATTGGTGAAAGAAAGAGGGGTGTGTGTGTGTGTGTGGGGGGGTGACTTTGCCAGAAAAAGGAAAAAAGTCGTGGTGTTTGAAAGGAAAACGGGAGACTAGTAAAACGAGTGTGGAAGAGACTCGTAAAGAGCCGTCACCTGTGGAGAAATGTTTTTGTTCTCTGGCCTAAGAACCTGCTGGCAATCACACACACACACACACACACACACACACACACTTGTGACACATCTCACGTGTGCTGACAGACGTGCACAATCCGCCTCGTTATTCCCTTTCACAGATGGGGAAAGAACACACACAAACACACACGCACAAACGCGCACACACACACACACTCAAGGTGGGACTCTGCATAAACACACACATTAAAAATAGATTTGGAAGAAAGACCGCTTTTTCTATCAATTCAAAAGGGGCAGATGCATCTACTACATTATTATATTATTATAACATACTATATCATATTAACATTGTTTTAATTATTACCAACAACCATAATAATAAAATAATAATAATAAAGCAGCAATGTCAGAAAATGTAAAGTTTAAAGGGTAACAACTATTTTTTTCATTGATCCATTATCCCTGCAATTAATTACATATTTTATACAAAATGCTCATCTTCATTTTAACACTGTTGCAAGACTCGTTTGTCTTTAAGCAGCTGAAAGTTACTCGCGCTCGTTCTTTGTGCTTGTTTTTGGTGGATGTGTGTGGATTTGTACTCGTATACGCGTGTGTGTGTGTGTGTACTATAGACGGATATCGTTGCAAAATTCACCCTAATCAATATAAAAATCATAAAATCATGAAAACTACCTGACAGGGGGCTCCGTGTGTCCTGCAAGACTGATGCCCGAATGACATTCACAAAAAAGAATATTTTTTTTATACTTTCCATATATATATATATGTGTGTGTTCAGCCGTTCTAGTGTTAAGATGCTTTCAAGTGCTGCTACGGGAAACACACTCATTTCATAATAGTTTGAAACAATGACAATTTTCTTTTTTTAAAAGGAGGAAATCTCATGTTGACATTTACCGTCACTAAAAAATGATGAATATGAATATATTTGTTTTCCAATATATTAATGGTGACGAGAATGCGCTGTGTGTGCTGTTATGGAGCCCTAAGTGCTCTGAAAAGTCACAGTGGGAGTCGTTATTTCCCTCCTCTGATGGGTATTTCTCCTCTCACACACACACACACACACACACACACACAGTCCCAGACCTCTGGCTATTTCCTGTGTCAGGGGGGACATTATAATTTCACATTATGTTCACTATGAGCCTCCATATTCCACCATCGCTGAAATCATCCTGTGTGTGTGTGTGTGTGTGTGTGTGTGTGTGTGTGTGTGTATGTGTGTGTATATGTGTGTGTGTGTGTGGGATTCAAAAAGAGGAAGTCATCTTCCAGCGTAGCTAGCTAATTACCGAGCTACATTTATGAAAAATATGGCCAATGGGTGGACACAGAAATAATTTTTAAAAATAATTTAATTTTTACATTATTTTTGGGGGCACGTTAGGCCTTTATTTTGATGTGTGTGTGTGTGTGCGTGTGTGCGTGCGCCACTGTTTGGGTCTGATCCTTTATTGCGAGGGTGTGTCGGATTTGATGGAGGGGGCGGGGCTAGCTGGGTGGCTGCACACCAGAATCAGGCAGCGTGACTGCAGTGAGGCTCCGTGCTATGAAACAAACACCCCTTTACCCCCAAAAAGATGCCGGGGGGGGGGGACTTGCGTCAAGTGGTTTCAGGAAAGTGGCTGCGTGTGTCCATGACCGGAAGGTTGATGTATGTTGCTCAGCAACAGGTGAAAATCAGGGTGAGGTTGCGTGACTAAAGTTAAAATGAATTGACCTTTTATAGTGGCTCTAAGGGATGTTGGGTGACGTTCAAAGTATTTTCAAACAAAATCGAGACTAGCTTGCCCCTCCCTCCGCCTCATCTTGTCCCCTCCCCCTCCCTTCTGTGCTTCTGCACACTAACCCTCACCAACCTCCACCCTCAAATCCTTGTTGGTTATTGGCTGGAACGCTGGGACGCTATTTGTGTATGCTTCGTGTTGGAGGTGGGCACAGTTTGTTTTTGTTGCCATTTGTAGACCCTGGGCAGAGACCGCATCTTTTTACAGTGTGTTCTGGGGACAGGCAGCTAGCCGATAGTGAGGAGATGTTTTTTACAGTGTGTTTTGGGGACAGGCAGATAGTGAGATGTTTTTTACAGTGTGTTTTGGGGACAGGCAGATAGCTGATAGTGAGATGTTTTTTACAGTGTGTTCATCATTGGACAGTCAGCTAGCAGATAGTGAAGAGATTTTTGCTGTATGTGACAATAAATGTAGCCTAAAAACGTGTGACATCGCTAAGCACCTTTAGGACCAGGAAGATAAGCGAATTGCCTCTATGTGTGAAAACAGCGTTGTCTCGCGCATCCGTTTGTTTTGTGCATGTGGAATATATAGCATAATTATATAATTTGTCATTCTTTTGCGGGGGGAGACACTGACTTCTCTGCAACTTTGCATTGTCCTCCACTGGGCCTGATTGGAGCCTTTGGTGAGCCAGTTGTGGCCCACGGGCGGTATGTTTGACACCCGTGGTTCTATAGAAATCTACAGTATTTCCAGTTTTTGGACTAAATGAAATGTCTTTGAACATAATGACAAAGGCCCTTTTCTGATAGGACACTGTCCGTTTTTTCTACGGAGTTTCTTTGTTACAGTGCACTTTGATTTAATTTAATTTAACTCACACACTCTAATACACATAGAAAAGGCCACAGAAGGCACTCACACACTCCTCCAGTTAATTGCGGGTAATTAGTGGTCAATTAAAGCGCTGTGACTTCATTGGCTGACTCTTTGATGTTGCAGCTCCTGGCGAGACCAGACGCCATCTTGAATTAATTTACAGGCCGCAGTGTAAACACGTCACACAACTGGACCCTCTTCTTCTTCTTCTTCTTCTTCTTCTTCTTCTTCTTTTTCTTCTTCTTCTTCTTTTGCAATTTCACTTTTTTTCTGTGCAGATCTGGCTTCTTGTTCTCCTCACTTTCTTTCTTCTCTTTCATTGGTGCTTTTTACTTTTGAGCTCAACCCTCCTTCACCTGGTTTTCTCTCTTTTTCTTTTCCTTTCTGTCATTTTCTTTGCTTTTCTGTGCATTTTATTACCTTTTAAGTTCAATTTTTGATTTGTTTATCTTGCTTTCTGTCTTTCTTTCTTTCTTTCTTTCTTGTGTATTATTCAGGCCTGTGTGTAATATCAACAGAGTGTGAACTGTAATTTAGTTAATGGATTAATAAAGTATAATTATTTCTTTCTTTACTTTTCCCTAACTCG
>JABXJD010000123.1:1282500-1290000 GCA_013375575.1 Percina caprodes | reverse complement strand
TGTGTGAGGGTGAATAAAGACGAAAGTGAAAGCAGCATGTTAGAAATGAGAGAGGACAGCGAGGAGGAGGGAGATAGTAAAAAAGGGAGAAAAAATTGGACAAGCACAGGTGCAGCTGTGTGTGTGTGTGTGTGTGTGTGTGTGTGTGTGTGTGTGTGTGTGTGTGTGTGTGTGTGTGTGTGTGTGTGTCAAGAGGTTTCGTGACTGCTCCTTTGAGTGTTCGCATTCCAGCACATCTGCTTTGGATAAAGTGTGGTAAACTGTGTGTGTGAGAGAGAGAGAGAGAGAGAGAGAGAGAGAGAGAGAGAGAGAGAGAGAGAGAGAGAGAGAGAGATATGGTTTGCAGAAGGCAAAGAGAGAACAGAAAACAAGCCAAGAACAAGTCATTTATTTGAGCAAAATGTTCACTTGTTTCTTCCGTTTTCTGTCCGTGTGTGTGTGTGTGTGTGTGTGTGTGTGTGTGTTCTGGAGTTAATGACAAAACTAAAAAGTGAGGCAAAGACAAAACCCGCTGATCGACCCACAAGTCAACATTTGAGAGGCAAGAGTTGAGTAGTAGCTTGACAAGTCAAACCCACATAAAGATGGTGATCCGAGGGGTGGGGATGAACGGTTGTCTGTCAAATTCCCCTCTGCACGCAATAGGACAGCGCTACAGCCAATCAGAGCAACGCTGGTTGATAGATTCAACTTTAACCTCCGAACACATCTTCTTTTCTTAAGAATGACTTCAGAGCTTAACTCCAAGTCTTCCAGAGTCGCGGCCAAAGCCGATTGGAAAGACAATCTTTTTCAAGTAGCAGGGAATTCACGCCGAACCGTCGCAACTCAGCCCGCCCACCGACTCTATACACGACGTGATTGGCCTGACCAGAATTTCTTTTTTCCAGCTCGCAAGCCAACGGAGAGTTGCTAGCCTGACCCCGGCTGCAGATTACATTCGCTGCCGCTAGGGTGCGTCTAGATTTCTAGGCTACAAGAGTAGAGCTCTGAAGAAGAAGAATGGCGTGTGTTGATGTGTCAGCAAGCAATTGGTCTTTCTTCCATTTTCAAGGTTTGCCCTCAGGTCATTTGTACATTCATTTTAGGTAGGTAGGTAGGTAGGTAGGTAGGTAGGTAGGTAGAGAGATAGAGAGATAGAGAGATAAATACTGTAGATAGAGGTACTGTAGGTATATAGGTAGATGGAGAGATAGATAGATAGATAGATAGAGAGATAGAGAGATAGAGAGATATAGATAGACAGATAGAGAGATACTGTATATAGAGATATACTATAGATAGATAGATAGAGAGATACTATAGAGAGATACTATAGATAGATACTGTAGATAGATACTATAGATAGATAGAGAGATACAATAGATAGATAGATAGATAGATAGATAGAGAGATACGATAGATAGATAGATAGATAGATAGATAGATAGATAGATAGATAGATAGAGAGATACTGTAGATAGATAGATAGATAGAGAGATACTGTAGATAGAGAGCTACTATAGATAGAGAGATACTGTGGATAGATAGATAGATAGATAGATAGATAGATAGATAGATAGATAGATAGATAGATAGATAGATAGATAGATAGATAGATAGATACTTTATTCAGCCTAAAGGAAATTTTAAGTGTGGAAGTGAAGTGAGAATGACATTCCCGTACAACTAAAGTGATAAGTATTAACTTTAAATACCTTTTAATCTGGAACATTTGCAGACAGTGCTATATTATTTTCTCCCAGAATGCATTGCCATTTACAGTATGATCCTGTATAACATTAAAACAGCCAGATATTTTAGCTGTAAACTTACATGAATGATGAATCTTTTCAGGCTCATCTTAACTACACACTGTGTGTCTGTGGACGTTTACTGAGGTCAGAAGTGCTGGGGAAGGAGTGGTGGAAAAGGAGGAGAGGCGGAGAGGCTGAACAGATGCTCCCCACATTTGGAGACAATAACGGAGAGAAGAAGCATCAAACGCTAAACAAAGACAAAAAGCCTCCCTCCCTTCTTTTCTTCCTTCATTTACTCCCTTTCCATTTTTCTCTCTTTTGTTTCCGTTTACTGTCTTTTCATCTGTATCCAACTTTTGGGCATTTCACTGTGTTCCATTTATGGTTATTCCATGTCGCCTTCAGGGCCCGGCAGCATTTCCATCGCCGTCAACAAGTTCGAACTGAAAGGAGAAAATAAAGTTTGTCCTTTTCTTCTCCCAATTTTGCGTTGACTCTACGACATTATTCCTGTTACTAATGACAACACGATTCCTCCAATCCTGGTACAGCAATTGTTTTCTTTTGCTTTCTTTTTCACACTTTTCCATTGAGTTAGTTTTCTAGTTTCTATTGTTGTGACATACCAAGCAGTTTGAAGGCAGCAATTTCAAATGTTCCCCTAATACTGATACTAATACTAGTAAAGAGCGCAAACATCAAAAAAACATTAGAAATAGAAAAAATAGAAACGTATCAGTGTAGTTGAGTCGGGCAGTTAGGATTAGGGTTGTGGTTGCTCTGAATACATTTTGTGTGTTGGTGTGTGTGTGTCTGTGTTTGTGCGTGTGGTTTGTTAGCTCCATGAGGAATCAGTGTTCAGTGGAATGTGCCTTTATATTCTCGTCTTGTTGCCGGGGGCGACGCAGAGCAAAGCTTTGATGCGATCTGTGATGTTTCTCCCAATCCGTCAAATGTGCACTTGTGCCATGAACAGTTCATCTTAATGCCTGTAGAAAATGTGTATTATATTCGGATACACAGTACAATTTCTTTAAAAATGAAAACAAGGGAAATCAATAATGAATGTGACGATTGTTTCGGGGTTTCTGCTGTGGTGCAGATGATAATTTGACTCGACTGGCTGTATTAGGAGCATCTCTCCTAAGTACCCTGTGTGGAAAACGCTAACGCTAAAGAGTGAATACACTGTGAATACATGTGATACATAAATCAGCTCACTCCTAGTTAGTTGTTTTGTTGAAATATGGTGACAATCACCTTAGGCTAGGGTTAGGGATGGGCGCTGCGAGGGGCACGGGCACAAGGGGAACACTTTAAAGCCTCCTTAAAAAAACAAATTTGGGTTATATAAAATATTATATTAAAAGTAGGTCAAAAGAATCACTGGACAGGATGGACTGCGGGAGAAAATACAACTTAATAAATACAAAAAAATTAATAAATAAAAGGTCACCTCTACACCTGCCCTGGCCTCTCTCCTGGAGAGATTACAACATAAATAATTAAAATAAATAAAAATATAAAAAATTATGAAAAAGGAGATAGATAGATAGATAGATAGATAGATAGATAGATAGATAGATAGATACTTTATTCATCCCGAAGGAAATTTTAGTTCTGGAAGTGAAGTACAATGTTTTGTATGTTTGTGTTCTGCTGCGCTGCCCTGTGTGTGTGTGTGTGTGTGTGTGTGTGTGTGTGTGTGTGTGTGTGTGACAAGCATTGGGTGCGCAGGTTGTGCATAAGCCTAGGCGCTTTTTACGAATTCACTGTTAAAACAACAATGAAATGCCGTGTTATGGTCTTTATGGACCAGGTTTTTGTTGGCCAATCATTTCCCGCTGCCTCAAGATAGCAGTGCACCCAGAATGCACCAGAACACACCTCCCTGTAAGACCAGCACACCCGTTGGCGCGAAGATGGGTGCTGGTGCATTTGCTATTGAAACGATGTGGACATGGGACGGTCTTAAAATAGCAAAGACACTTGTGTTGGGCTGTATTGCTGGCTTTGACTGTCTGGCACTGGGCTGGTCTTGGTCTTGTCTCGGTCTCAACCCCTAAAAGTCTTGGTCTTGTCTCGGTCTCGATACACTCTGGTCTCGGTGATGACTTGGTCTCGGTTTAGGTGGTCTTGACTACAAGACTTGTACTGCAGGACTTATATCAGGGTATGGACATTACTTTTTCACACCTGGTTGGACTAGTTTCTGGTTTCTGTGCGGTTTTTATTGAAGAACCATTATTTTCCCATTACTTTCAACCCACATTAACTATATTCATGCAGTAAGAAGTATTTAACTTAAGCGAATGGACAAGGTTCTGAGACATTTTATGGAAAATATGAAGGTTATTAATCTGATATCACCGCTTTCTATTGAGGTTACTTTTCTCTGGTCTGTAGTTTGAAATGACAACCCTGTCAATGGTGTCTCTCTGATTGGCTCAAGGTCCGTCTGCTAGCTGTGGGAATTCTGATACTGTGTGTGTGTGTGTGTGTGTGTGTGTGTGTGTGTGTGTGTGTGTGTGTGTGTGCGCGTGTGTGTGTGTGTGTGCGTGTGTGTGTGTGTGCGTGTTACAGACTACAAGAAGTGAGGTTGTTATTGTGTCGCTCTACATTCCTCAGACTTATGCACCTGTTCCTGTCCGTCTGTAACACACACTCACAAAGATCACACACACACACACACACACACACACACACACACACACACACATACATGGACCCATACGCAATACGCAAATCGCAGCCTTTCGTCACCAGTCTAATAACACAGTCAATGGGAAAATATGTCTGCTTGAGACATGAGACATAAATCAAAATATAGTCAACAGGAACACACAAGCATGTGTGTGTGTGTGTGTGTGTGTGTGTGTGTGTGTGTGTGTGTGTGTGTGTGTGTGTGTGTGTGTGTGAGAGAATTTTCTTGTACAGGCTTTGGGTCAATAAATATGGTTTTATCATCAGTTCTCAGAGGGAAAGAGGAGGAGGAAGTAAGAGGGGATTTGAGTTTAGCTCTAATGACATCTACAGACACGGTGTGTGTGTGTGTGTGTGTGTGTGTGTGTGTGTGTGTGTGTGTGCGCGCGCAAGTGCACCGACATAAGGATTTGGATTCTTAAAACTCTTACAAGGTGCATTGTGGAAAGATACAGGCATCTCCCTGCTGATTAGCAAATTGTACAACCGTGTACATAAGTGTGTGCGTGTCTGCAGGTCTGTATGTGTGTGTGTGTGTGTGTGTGTGTGTGTGTCCTGACTTCAGTCTTTTATTCCCACAATTCCCCCGTGTTCTTTGCTCCACTGATGTCGTGATTGTTGTGGTTATTATCGTTGTGTCCGCGTCTTTTCCGCTAGCAGCGGTTTTCAGGAAGTAAACACAGTCGACACAAGGCTACGCTCTGGAACACAAGTATAGTAACTGAACAGTTACTGTGTGGAACAACAACACTGGAAACACATGGAGGGATTGGACTTCATTCTGCTCATACATTTCAAATAGATGCTGTATATCTATTTTTGGAGATATTTTCCCCCGCTGTGTGTTGAATACCGGCTGAGCTACTGTGATCTAAAGAGTAACAATACGCAGGCAAAATTGCAATTGTTTGCAAATCGAATGTGAAATATTAAAAATGTTTAGTGTCAAGTTTGATTCAACATTTTCCATTCCATTCCTCTTTTCATTATTATATTTACTGTTTTTTCATGAGATAGACGGCTGAATAATGTAACGTAATCTTATTTTCAGTGGATCTTTGATTTATTTTTAGGTGCACTATGTAGCTAACAAAAAAAAAAAAAAAAAATGATAATTGAATCGTAATCACAATGTCTGGCAAGAAAATCGCAATTAGATTCCCTCAGAGTTTTCCCGGGCTACAACCTGTGTGCTATATCACCTCATAATTAGATTGTATTGGTTTTTAAGGCCGATATCGATACAAATATTACAAATGTATATTGGCCGATTAAATATTTTTTATATATATAACACGTAACAAAACATAAACAGTTTTCCAAACATTAGATTTTTGTAGTCATTTCTGAGTTCTCACTATAATAATATAAGAATGTGTTTTATTGTCACAACAGAACAGAGGAACATCAAAATATATTAAAGTATTGATAAATAAAATGTATAAAAATACAAACTTAAGATATGAAACTTACATTCCTTTGAACAAAAACACAATAAAAAAACAACTCATCACTCATAACATGGTTGGCTGTCCGTTTTTATTTTATTTTTTAAATATTCATTTATCAGAATAATTTACTTGTCATTATAAATGATGAATCATTAAAATTGCTGATGAATTATTATTTAAATATTCTTTTTGTTTTTTTATCGGGCATTATAAATGCGATACCAATAGCTTGGGAAATGCCTAATTTGGCCGATAATATTGGCCCGCCAATATATCGGTTGGGCTCTACTCACATTGCATAATTTGCCAATCATAGATGGGTGTAGGTCATAAAAAAAAATGAATGTGAACGTGAATCACACCTGAACACTGGTCACATTTCATCAGAAATATGTATTTATTTTTAACAACCTAATTTGGATAATTCCATACAGCGGTCTTCGCGAGTACAACAAAAGATAGGATATCTACTTTCATTGACTTTTTGTTTTTTTTACAACAAAAAATTAGCATTTTGAAAAAAAAATAAAAATCAAAACCAGACTGAAGATTGATTATCAATATATGAGTCTACATAATTCATAATGTCTGCTTTTGTAACTTAAGAATTAGGTATGCTTTCCTATAAATGGAGGTGTACTGACCAGAGTGTAAAACTGATAATATGGTAGTGAAAAGAAGCCAAAAACAGTGAAAAAAAGAGACTAAAGTGTCGATAACAGACGGAAACGTCCGGAAAAGTAGATTTTCAGGACAAGAAGTACACGGTTGAAAGGAAGACAACACAAGGGTGATGGTATGTTGCAGAGTTCATGGCCAGAGGGCTTACTGAAGGAGAGACATCACGGGAGGACAGCATACTGACGTGAACCTGAATGCAACACCTGTGCACACACGTCTGAAAGTTGCAAGGGTCATATTCCTTTTCAGATCCAGAAATCTGATTCATTTATTTTTTTAATCCTCAGAACGCTGAAAGCTTGAGCAGAGAAACGAGCTTGTAGTGATATAAAGAAGAAAAAAAAAAAAAAAAAGTCAGGGGGTTTTTGTTTGACGGAAACCGTTTTAGGCTGTTTTCTGTTTTTAATAATTTCTCTCAGGGAGTGTGGGAAGTGAGATGCTTTTTTTTTTTTTTTTAATGCCCCCAAGTGTTTTTTTTTCTTCATTTTTCTTTCATTCCTTCTGTCTGTGTTTCATCATCCGTTTTTTTTTTGTTTTTTTTTCCCTTCTTCTACCACATCTGTGTTCTGTCCATATGCAAATACTCTAAAGTTAACAAAGCTAGCCATGTCTTTTTTGGGAGGGTGGGGGTGGAGGGAGGGAATGGGGGTGGGTGGGTGGGGGGTAGATTAGGTGTAACCGTGGAACGGGACATTTCATTTCGATGTGAATCAATGGGGGACACAGAGAGAAGGAAGAGCGCTTTCAACAGCTGTTCCAGGGTTTGCGTCATGCGGCGCGAGCAAGCGTCATGGCTGAGTGTTCGCACGCTATATGCACACACAAAAACGCACACACACTCACGCACACACAGAGAGGCATGCTGTGGGGACCCCCAGTTGAAGGCATGACCAAACACAGGCATTGTGTTCTCATGCAGCCGCTGT
>JABXJD010000123.1:1190000-1280000 GCA_013375575.1 Percina caprodes | reverse complement strand
CCCCATGCTAAAGTTGATTAAAAGAGGAATAAAAAACATCTTATGGAAATTGATCTTCATGCCTTAATTTAAAAAAAAAAAACTTAGGAAAATCCAACCTTTTAAGGACACCAATTTTCTTTCTGAATGAATAATGTATTTATTATACTGGTTTCTCTTTGGATCCTTTTGTGACATGACCATATGATTTAGTTCTGGAATAGTTAGTGGTTCTTGTTGTTAAATAAATCATAAATATATTATTCTTCCTTAAAATACAAGGAGCATAAGTATACACACCCCTATGTTAAATTCCCATAGAAGCAGGCACATTTTTATTTTTAAAGGCCAGTTATTTCATGGATCAGGATACTATGCATCCTGATAAAGTTCCCTTGGTCTTTGGAATTAAAATAGCCCCCCCCACATCATCACATTCCCTTCACCATACATAGAGACAGACATGGGGAACTTTCCATAAGATCCTCTCTCAATGCAAATAAAACCAGCTATTAGGTTAACTGAACACCATGCCAATCTCTAGGTATGGTGAAGGGTATGTGATGATGTGGGGGCTAGTTTACTTCTAAAGGCCAATGGAACTTTATCAGGATGCATAGTATCCTGATCCATGAAAAATGTGCCTGCCTCTATGGGAATTTAACATAGGGGTGTATACTTATGTCCCCTGCGTTTTAATGAAGAACATTCATTTATTTACAATACATTATTCATTCATTCACAAAGAAAATTGGTGTCCTTAAAAGGTTGGATTTTCCTAGATTTTTTTAAATTAAGGCATTAAGATCAATTTCCAAAAGATTTTTTTTTATTCCTCTTTTTAATCAGCTTCAGCATGGGGGTGAAAGCCACTGTATGTGTACACAATGTGTTTATTGCGCCAGTTGATGGCAATGAAAAACCAATATATTGTGCAGCCCTAACACACGCACGTGCACACACACACAGATGCTGTGAAACATGTTCTTATACCAATATCACACAATTTGAGTTGTGTATTAGATTAGTTATTGTAACAGCTGCCCAGATAAGATATGTATATTTTTGCTGAAGACAACAATACAGACAAGTAGTTGCTTGAAAACGTAACGTTGGTTTACACCACTTGAAGGTGCACAATTGTGCAGGGCCAAACGTATCGTGTCTAGTAGCGTTCATTGGCAGAAGGTGGAAGTCACAAGAGTGCCAAGATAACTTTAAGCAAAGAAGTAAAGTTCCTCAAATATGTACTTAAGTACAGTAGTTGAGTAAATGGTGCATTAGTACTTAGTTACTTTCAGCCACTGGTCACAGCAGAGAGAAACCTCAGTATCGGAAAGTACTGGACTTTATGCAGCCATGTGATACCACCTAATAAAGAAAATCTACTTTAAAGTAGTTTATTTATGTTATTTTTCCATTATGACTGACTGTTAAACTGGATAATAAAAAATAAAAATAAAACATCCATATGCTGTTAGTAGTATACAGCTGTTTTTTTATTTTTCAAAACACTGTTACTGGTTCAGAACGCAGTATCAGCAGAAAGTTCAGTTATTGGAATCTGTATTGGGAAGCAAAAAATTGGATGGAATCTCTAGTTTTTACTTTTTTACTGTGCCTGATCTCAAACCAGCACATCCCATGTACTCTCTCTCTCTCTCTCTCTCTCTCTCTCTCTCTCTCTCTCTCTCTCTCTCTCTCTCTCTGTGTCTCCCTATCAGACGGTCACCACAGTGGCGATCCCTGGAGCAGCAGTAGTAGCAGCATGAGCCAGCAGGGTTACCATGGCAGCATGCTGGGGGGCGGGAACTCGGCCCACGGCCCCTCCCAGAGCTCCTCCTACTGCGGGATTCACCCTCACGACAGATTGGTGAGCAGTGCTGTCAATCACACACACCGGGGGGATACGTTCAGGAAGTCACTTCAGAGAGAGAGGCAAATTCCATGACTCCCATTATATTCCATACCTGAACTGACACATTTTATATATCCATCCATCTTCGTCCGCTTATCTGGTATCGGGTTGCAGCTCCAGTATATAGTATATATACACTTTTATGATTTAAACCATATAATAGATGATAATAGAGTCAGATTTTAGGCCTTAAAAAGGTACCAATCATTTTCAACAGGTCTTTATTTCCCTACATCAATGTAACATTACCTCTAATGCTTATTGAAGTGTTCCCACAGCGCTTTGGAATATATATATAAATATATGTATTTTTTTATAATTCTGTGGTGTTGTAGTTCTTTCTGTCGCTAGTCCAAATATAATTTGCTGTATTACGAGTACTAATGAGACCAATATGCAACTTAATTTGCAGCCAATATAGAAACCAGTCCTAAAAGAAGAGGCAATTATGTCAGATGATGTTTCAGGACTTTGACATCTGACTCTTTTATTTTAGATTTTATGATATAGGTTTAACATTTCATTTATAATGGTCTTAAAAAAGTCTTAAATTTGACTTGGTGAAACCTGCAGAACCCATGAGAAAGTGGAAAGTAGATTCTGCTCTTTACCAGGTACGCTAGCTATCTGCAGAAGCTATCTAGAGTGAAATGCATGCAAATATAAATGAAATGAATTATCAATTCAATTCAGTTTCAATTAATTTTATTGATCGTGTCAAATCATAGACATTATTTCGGGAAACTTTACAGAGTAGGTCTAGACCACTGGTGCTCAAACTGTGGTACAAGGACCACTGGTGGTCCGCGAGCTGCCTCTAGTGGTACGCGGATGGAATCTTTAATGTTTAACTGAAATAAATTAATTTAAAAACAATATTATGGAAAAACAACATTTACAATAATGAAAACTTAAAAATATCAGTTAAAAGTAATTTAAATTAATTGTTAACCCTTATGTTGTGTTCCCGTCAAAATTGAAAATCATAATTTTTGTTGAGTTTTTTTAATCGGTTTATCACTTTTTCTTATGTTTTTGTCCCTTTATTCAACACTTTTGATGCTTTTTTTTTTCAATGTTTGTCACTTTTTGGATGTTTTCAACACTACGTAACACTAACTTATTAACTTTAGTTTTACAGTTATTTTTGAAATATATGCTCAAAAACCTAATTTATAGGAAATTATACCTAATGTTTGAGTTAGAAAAGCAGAAATTAGGAAATATTTAGACTAAAATTAAAGGAATGGATGTTGATGGATAATCACAGACTGGAATATGTCAACTTTTACTCAATACTATTTCAAAACCACTTCAATTTTTTCTCAAATGCTATAAAATTGAATAAGACGCCCCAAAAATGAATGAAAGTAGAAATGCAACACTTGCCAAAGAGCGAATCAATCATGTGATTTTGGGTAATTAAAAAGAACATTGAACAACTAGCTACATAGTTACATTCATGGACGGAGTGCGCATACATCCATGATTAATTAAGAGCTAGGATGGCAAGATAGTTAGCAGAGGTAAAATGAATGGTTCAAAAACGCTGCATTCGTGGCTCCAAACAGGGACTATGAGGAAGTGTGGATGAGGATAGGATGGGGCATTCTTTATTGGAATCATTTGGAATCATTTTGTGGATTTTGGTTTCAAATCCGATCATCTCTTCCCAATTTAACATGCGCAAGTTTGTTGCGTTGCAGCCTTGGAGCACAGTAAGCAGCGCTCTAGTGTGGCTTTATTTGGCCTGTAAAACTGCAACCCACCATTTAATCCAAATAAAACTCTTATTTGTGAAAATAGGCATGTCAAAGAATCGGAATCGGGAAATGGAATCAGTTGAAATCCAAAAGATGCCCAACCCTGGTATGAGGAGGAGGATAGTTCAAGCAGCCCTGTTGAAACTATAGTACAGGAGCAGAAGTGCTATTTGCTACTTAAAATGTAACTACTGTTTTTTCAACCTGGGCCCTATTTTCCAGCAGCGGTGAAACATGCTACGATGTAAGTTAATAGGGCAATTGTGGAACACCTTCATAAAAGTGTCTGGCAACATAATTGAATGGATTCCTAAGGTCAGCCTTTCTGTTTAAGAGTAAGATCCTTTTTTTTAAACATAACATTAAAAGACTAAAAAAGGCCTATATGTGTAGGGATCCTGTCCATAATGTTGGCAGACACTTACAATAATAATGTAAGCCTTTCAGTGGTGAAAAACCAGCACCATTAGTGGATTGAATTGACAATTCACATTTGCCCCATAGGGTTACATGTGCAGCAGGTCTGTGGCTGGCGGTTACAGCATTTACACTTAATACTGGCAAAGATTGTTGTTCCCATCAATCATGTACACACAAAAACAAAATAGAGTCCAGGTTGAAGGTCCAGGTTATCCTTTAAGAAGCGGCAATGGAGTCTCCGCAGGACCTGCTAAGCAAATTATGCAAAACAGTAAGGAGAAATGACCCGAGTTACCTTCAAATTTGGATTCATTTTGAATCAAAATTCACTCTTGCGTGAACTGTCGGTAGCTGAATTGGGTGCTACTCTATTTTAACGTGGGCCATAATGGTTGTACTTAGAGAGCCTAGACCAAACTGTCAGCATTGCCATTGTGAGGCATAAGCAGGGCTGCGCTGAATCTGCATATTATCTTACATCTTAACATATCTCTAACACATCTGTTTGGGTCTGATCATAAGTACGCTACATGTTTTTTAAGGAGACATATGAGCAGTATTATTATATTTAAAACAACATCTCCTAGAATTCATAATATTATGGTGCTATCTGTTTAAATAAAGTATATAAAGTAGAGCCCGACCGATATATCGGCGGGACAATATTATCGGCCGATATTAGGCATTTCCCAATCTATTGGTATCAGCATTAATAATGGCCAATAAAGTTTTTTAAATTATTCATTTATTTTTAAATTTTCATCAGAATCATTTATGACAAAAAATGATTCTGATGAATTGATATTTAAAAATGAATATTTATTTTAAAAATGTAATATTTGAAAATATTGAATTGTGTTTTTGTACAAAGTTTCTATTTTTACACATTTTATTTATCAGAACTTTAATATATTTTGATGTTCCTCTGTTCTGTTGTGACAATGAAACACATTATTATATTATTTTAGTGAGAACTCATAAATAACTACAAATAACTAATGTAGAGGAATCTGCTTATGTTTTGTTACGCGTTTCTGGATTTTTGTTTTTTAATTATTATATCGGCCAATATCGGATTTTTAAAAATTTACAAATATTTGTATCCGTATCGGTCAGGCTCTAATATATAGGGGATCTTTAGAGGATACACATCTCTACTAAACCAAAGTTAAAAGCTTTCAACTTCATCTCACAAGACCATAAGATGAGCAGATAAAGCTATTAAGTGGACCATGAGTTAGAAGTTGTATTTATTTATCTGTGTTAGCTTACCTAATATGGGTGTATGAAATTACGCAGTTTAGGGTATAGTACTCTCACATAATAACTAAAGAACAAGATAATTCAGACGTTGGTTGTCTTTACAGCGTCAACGTCAGTAGTCAATAATAAAAATTATATTACATGAAAATTTTACACAAAATGTAAAGCTATAAATATCTCAATAAGTCCATATATGGTAACTCCTTCAAATTAATAAGCACTTTGTGTAATTTTACAATAAAGAGGCATCATGGTTAGCACCACTTCCATTTAGTTCTGTCCATGTCTCTGCAGAGCTACCCGTCACACTCGTCTGCAGATATCAGCTCCAGCCTTCCTCCTATGTCCAGCTTCCACCGGGGCGGAGGGAGCGGGGGCGGGGGCAACCACTACAGCACCGCCTCCTGCACCGCTTCCACCAACGGCACAGAAAGCATCATGGGTAAGTTACCGGTGTCTATTTGTATCTTGAAGAAATGAGTAGTGGACCAGGAATTCCCCAGGAATAGCTAGCTAGCTTTGTTTCTAGCTAAGTAATTCTAAGTAATGCCAACAACACCGTGGGCGTGTCAACAAGCTGCAAGCCTTACGTGTTCACGCACAGCCCCCACCCCTCCTCCATGCAGTTGCTAGTAGCCAAGGAGGACACGGAGGATTAAAAAAGATGATGGACTCTTCAGAAGAGAAAGATCTTCACTCAAGTTTCTGCGCGCAAAAGTTGCCTGACAACACAACTCAATTTGCAACGGCTTGAATGTAACGGATATTCACTTAAAATCCAAATTTTGATAAAATACGTCATCAAAATACGTTACACACTAAAAGTTTTAATATTTGTTTTTAAACCATTTTTTAAAGGTCCCATGGCATGAAAATGTCACTTTTATCCACATTATCCACATAAATTTTTCCCCCTTCCTTAATTTGAGGCCGGCCTTTATTGGTCCGTGTTGACCACGCCCCCCGCCACTATCAGAGGCCCGGCTTTTAATTGACTACCGGCCTTTATTTGAGGGATTACGGTAGTGACGATTCTCTTTGAGCAATCAGTAGTCTGCAGGTTCTCACAACACCTTTTGGTATCGCCTCAGCTCCCTTGGAAACCCGACTGAGGTGGTACTAAAAAAAGTAGCCGTTAGCAGGTACCAGGGACTTTTTTTCTTTATGGAAAACCAAAAAAGGCAACTAGAGTCACGGCGTGTTGAGGAGGTACTACGCAGTGGTAAAACGCCATAACAGACATCCATGACCCATTCAGAATAACCTTTAATCACTTAAGTGATCTCCTGACTTTCTCTCTAGCGAACTTTGAACTTTGAGCTAAGATTGCTAACAAGATAAAGATGTTGCCTCAAAGAGCTGCTAGTATGGCTGCAGACTTGTGTTTATCTATTAATAGTTTGAATGCCTACTTTTTTTTTTTTATATGTGTGTCGGAGCTGTAGACGTAGACTTCAGACTTGGACTTGAGTCAGACTTGCGTCACAACAATGAGGACTTGACACTTGAAATGGATTTGACTCCTGACTTGGACTTGACTTTGACACACTTGACACCCTAAAGACTGGACTTGACTTTTGCTAAAGACGTGAACATGCTCTGCTGTGTGTAAGCTTTCACTCTTATGTATCTTGCATTGCCAGACCTTCCTCCACAGCACTGCAGAGTACTGCAGTGTATCTGATGAGCAGGTGGCACCTTGTACAGCAGCCTTGGCCACAGTGTATGAATGTGTGTGAATGGTGAATGGTTCCTGTACCATGTAACAGCACTTTGAGTAGTTGTTGAGACTAGAAAAGCTCTATATAAGAACAGTCCATTTACATTTACATTGGGATGGTTTATTGGCTTTTCTTTAAACCAGTCAAAATCTTCTTGGGTGGCTCCTCTGCAAAATAGCTTCAGGAAGGAACTTGTTTTGGTGGAACATGTGTACGTTTAAAAGTTTTTTAGTCGTGTGACAGAAAACTCAGATTGGACAGATCCGAGGACCAGGTAACCATAGTCCTAAAATATCCACTGGAGGTTAGAACGCCAAAACAGAGACAGAAGAAGGTGACAGACATCCCACCGAAATGAAAGACATCCGATGAGATTTTTGGCAGCACTTGAACGATCACGGAAGTGGAACATTGTGAATACTTTTATCATGAATCTATCTGCAGCAACCTTTACTCATTGTTTGAGTAGACAAGATTATAAAACTGTAATTGATCAATTTGATGCACTCATTGTGTTTGTGTTTCAACTTTGGAATAATCCACGGATGAACAACTCACAGTTATTTGAAAGAAAACATAATTGGCCCTATTCTATTCAGAAGACCTTGTTTTATTTACTGCCAAATAACATGATATAAGTGTCAATGATTAGACTCAGACTATTTGTACCACTTAAAAACTAAGGGGAGAAGGCGCAACCTTGACATCCCTGAGACAGACACACACACACACACACACACACACACACACAGTGTGCCATATGGACCCCTTGCTTTGAGTCCCGTAGAACAAATAGGAAAGCAATAAGAAACAGATTGAAAGTTTATTTTCATGGGAAGACATGGACCGCATTCCACAAAGATATCACACACACAAACGCGCACACACGAGCCCGCGCAGATGAGTGCAAACACAACATGAAGCTAATAAAAACCATGACGCTGTTGTTTAAATATAAACTTATGAAGCACGCGTGTGCACACATGAACCCTTAAACACGGATGCACAGTGTGTACAAACTTATCTCTGGGAGTGGGTGAACAGCGACTAAAGTGCTATGGATTCATGTCAGTTACAGTTGGTTTGAAAAATAGAATTTTCTTATCAACAAAACGTCAGATTCGTACAGTCACCTCTCAGTGCGTGCTTGCTAGCTCTACAGTGTTGGACGTGTCTATATCATGGGAAAAAGGAAAGTGACCGGAACACATTGAAGTGGATTAATACCACAAATCATGTAGTGTAGAGCTGCAACAATTTTCTTTTCATTTATGTATATACTTGAAACATCCATAATGTACAATAAATGACGTGTGCCAGATATAGCACAATGCTTACATCTGTTGTCCCTGAGCATGTAGCCTATATAATACACATCTAACGATAAAAAAAAGGATAAATTATCATAACATTCATAAATACACCCATAGGACTGGCCAGTGCATCCATTTAAACACTTAAAGCTGTAGTGTGTAGTTTCTGTCTCCCCCATGAGGAATTCTAAGTCATGACAACAACACTGTGGGTGCGTCCACAGGATACAAGACACAGCGCCCACCCCTCCGCCACACAGTTGCTAGTAGCCAAGGAGGACGCGGAGGATTAAAAAAACATGGACTCTTCAGAAGAGGTCATTGTCTTCACTCGAGTTTCTGCGCGCCAAAGTTGCCTGGATGACACAAAGTAAATCCAGAGAGAGTTGTGTGATAGTCTTAATTAGCTTTGTAGCAACTCATCAAAATATGTTACGCACTAAAGCTTTAATGTCTGTTTTTAAAGGTCCCATGGCATAAAAATGTCACTTTATGAGGTTTTTTAACGTTAATATGAATTTCCCCAGCCTGGCTATGGTCCCCTAGCGGCTAGAAATGGTGATAGGTGTAAACTGTGCCCTGGGTATCCTGCTCTGCCTTTGAGAAAATGAAAGCTCAGATGGGCCGAACTGGAATCTTGCCCCTTATGAGGTCATAAGGAGCAAGGTTACCTCTCCTTTCTCTGCTTTGCCCACCCAGAGAATTTGGCCCACCCATGAGAGAGAGACATCATGGCTTTCAAATGAAAAAAAGTGGCAGTTGGTCAAGGCCACACCCCCAGCCTCCACCTTGCCCCCCCTCTTTCCTCCTCAAAAGCTACAGACTCAGAAATGGCACATACTAAGGAAAGCTCATCGTGGGACTGGCTCTAGAGGCTGGAATTCTGCAAGGCAGAATTTTGGGAAAGAGACTTCAGATACAGTATTAGGGGACCACTAAGGTCTATATAAAAGAGACTTCAGATACAGTATTAGGGGACCACTAAGGTCTATATAAAAGAGACTTCAGATACAGTATTAGGGGACCACTAAGGTCTATATAAAAGAGACTTCAGATACAGTATTAGGGGACCACTAAGGTCTATATAAAAGAGACCTCAGATACAGTAGGCTATTAGGGGACCACTAAGGTCTATATAAAAGAGACTTCAGATACAGTATTAGGGGACCGCTAAGGTCTATATAAAAGAGACTTCAGATACAGTATTAGGGGACCACTAAGGTCTATATAAAAGAGACTTCAGATACAGTATTAGGGGACCACTAAGGTCTATATAAAGAGACTTCAGATACAGTATTAGGGGACCTCTAAGGTCTATATAAAGAGACTTCAGATACAGTATAAGGGGACCACTAAGGTATTTATAAAAGCATCCAAAGAGCACCATGTCATGGGACCTTTAACATTCATTTTAAACCCACTAAGAGTGATATTTTCTCTATTATTTGGGATAATGCTGTTTTTTTGCTGACTGATAAAGCAGTTGGAGCAAGTTTTGTTGAGCAATGTTTTGTATTACAGTCTCCCCTCGATGACAATCTTGTTTGTCTTGTTTCACTATAATCAATTAATCGAATAACTGTTGAAACTGTCTTGATGATCAAGTATTTTAGACTATTGTATGGACAAAACAAGCCACCTGAAGAAGCAACCCTGTCTCTTAAAAATTACATTTCTATACAACTAAACTGCATTCTCAATTGCAAAAGGCTCAACAGCCCATGTTGTGAAACTATCGTCATTTTGAACACGTGGTTAGTGTTGTGAATTGAAACAGAACTACTTTGTTAGGGTTAGCCAAACAAACACACAGAAAAACTTCAAAATCAGTTTCATCTTATGAATGCGCTCCTCCTTTGCAACTATAAGCTCTCATTTATGAAAAAGATTTTCTCCTGCACATGTTCTAAATTATGTCAGTCAGGACGCAAGCGTGTGTGTGCGTGCGTGCGTGCGTGCGTGCGCGCGCGTGTGTGTGTGTGTGTGTGTGTGTGTGACAGTAATCCCTTGGATGCTTTACTAGGCCAGTGGTATGGCGTGAGTGAGACATGAGGCTTTAACCCCAAAACATATGCTGCTTCCTGTCTCTCTCTGTCTTCATCCCTCTCTCTCTCTCTCTCTCTCTCTCTCTCTCTCTCTCTCTCTCTCTCTCTCTCTCTCTCTCTCTCTCTCTCTCACAGCTTAAAGAAGTCCAGTCCTGCCAATTTTTGTAATGGATTCATTTGCCATGAAAGGATGCGTTTTGCTGTGTCTGTCTGGCGTGTACGTGTCTAACTTGTGTGTGTGCGAGCGTAAACTTTCCATCTGGGATCTGCTATCAGGAGAGATGAGCTGTGAGCATGTCAGAGTCTCTCTGCTTCTTTGTGTGTATGTGTGTGTGTGTGTGTGTGTGTGTGTGTGTGTGTGGGCGCTCATCTGGTCCTGTGAGGTCACTTCCTTCCTCTCTGGCCTCAGTGCTTTTCGAGTGTGTGAAACAGATTTAGTTGTTTTGAAGTCCAGCATTTGCACAAACACATATGGTCAGTCACTTAAAATGGGAACAAATGTAGATGTAGAATGTCGGTTCCTATTGATTTCTGTCCCTGAATCTTGTCACATTATTCGAGAAGGGTCACACCATCAAATGTTCTGTGTCACCATCTAATTGCACACAACCATGCACTGCTCAATGCATCAACTGCTCCACATAAGAGATGCTTTGTGATCTGCCCACAGGAGTTTTGAATCAATGTGTCAACTTATTGTCCATTGGAAAAAATCCACATGCATAAAAAATGCCATTGGGAGCTTTCACTTCTTCTATTCCTTGTGTTATTCCCTGCAGTGTAAGAAAGAACAAATACAGAGTAAAAGGGAAACCAGGCACAAATGCTACACAATGTGTGTGTGTGTGTGTGTGTGTGTGTGTGTGTGTGTGTGTGTGTGTGTGTGTGTGTGTGTGTGTGTGTGTGTGTGTGTGTGAACAAGGAAGACAAATCAATTATGAAAGTAAAAGAATTGGATTTGTAGGCGAATCAATGTTAATGAATATGTTTTGCCAATTTGAGTGTGGAACGCATCGTCTGAATGATCGAAATATGTTGTACAATACAACAACATCCTTATTTTCAAGAATGCGTGCCTCTTTTTCCCACGTGTGTGTGTGTGTGTGTGTGTGTGTGTGTGTGTGTGTGTGTGTGTGTGTGTGTGTGTCACAGCTAACCGAGCGCCGAGCGCAGCAGCCAGCAGCTCTCAGACAGGAGATGCCTTAGGGAAGGCACTCGCATCGGTAAGTGCAGCACACACACACATTCAAATGTGACCTACCTGTTCAATGCAATAGTATTGTTTCTTAATTTGTCGTTCTATTGTATTTGTCTTTTTTAATTTCTTTGGAACTTTAGGAGTTGTCATTTATCTCATTTATGTTGTTCTACGTGCTTCTCTGACTTCTATATTTTTTTCATTTTTTTTTCAGATCTACTCCCCAGACCACACGAATAACAGCTTCTCGTCCAATCCTTCCACCCCAGTCGGCTCCCCACCCTCCCTCACAGGTAGCACATGACACTCACCATCCCATCAGCAGAACCAAAACCTCAGATGGAAAAGGCAGAGCTGACTTGGACTGGAATAGGAATCACACAATTAATAATTAAACTTTAACCTTGACTTGGACTTGTTGCACATGACTTCAGACTTGACTTGGACTTGATTCAAACAATTTCTTAGACTCAACTTAAACATTTATTTTAAATGACTTAAGACTTGACTTGGACTTGTTTCACACGTCTTAAAATTTGACTTGGACTTGTTTCACATGACTTAAGACTTGACTTGGACTTGATTCAAATAATTTCTTAGACTCAGCTTAAACTTGTTTCAAATAACTTTAGACTTGACTTGAGCTTTTGACTTGAACTTGTGTTAAATTACTTTAGACTTGACTTGTTTCACATAACTTGAGACTTGGACTTGTTTCACATGACTTAAAATTGGACTACGACTTGTTTCACGTGACTTAAGACTTGATTTGGACTTGATTCAAATAATTTCTTAGACTTAACTTAATCTTGTTTCAAATGACTTTAAACTTGACTTGTTTTGACTTGAACTTGTGTTAAATGGCTTGAGACTTGACTTGAACTGGTTTCAAAAATGTACTTTAGACTTGACTTGAACTGGTTTCAAATAATTACTTAGACTCAACTTAAACTTGTTTAAAATTACTTGAAACTCAAATTGAATCAAGAAAGTTAATTAGTTTAGAATTGACCTAAACCTGATTGAAATTACTTGAGACTTGACTGGAACTTGTTTTAATTGACTAGAGACTTGACTTGGAGTGGTTGGAAATGACTTTTGACCTAACTTGACCTTTTTTCAAATGACTTAAATGCAGCTCTGGGAAGACGAGTAAAGGTATTTAGACAAACTAAAAAGTACACATTTAACCAAATCTATGAAGGTAGTTGAATTAAAAAATTTCAAGGCATTTAATCACTTAGTCTAATTTAAGACCATAAAGACACATTGCTTTGTTTTCTCTCCATCCTCTTCCTCTTATTTGCACCAATTACTTCTGCTCACAGCTGATGTTGAAAACTCTCACTGCTCCTTAAAATGAAAAATGACTTTTCCTAATAATAGTTGTGTCAAATTTGTCTCTAATTGCAGCGGCTACACACACCGTTAGATATTTCTGCGCCCCGCCTTGTGACTGATAGCTTTAATTACGAGCACCACTTCCACAAATCGTTTACAAACCTACCGGCTCTGCAAACACGAGCCCCCTCCCCTCCTCTCTTCCTTCTCCTCCTCGTCATTATAGCTGCCTCGGATATTGCCTGCTAAACCATAATTGGTGTTTATCATTGTGTCAGACTTACTCCGCTTTTTACAAATTAGAAATGAAGCCTATTAAAGCAAACTACATGCAAATTGATATCCAAGGCTAATTCTGTGAGGGTGTTTTACTGTGTTGGACTTGAAACAATTTACCCGGGTGTTTAATACATATATTTGTATTTGCACATGAATGTACCCAGGTGATTATTCATTCATTAGCATATGGAAATGAGCATGTAATATGAATAAAGGAGAGGGGAGAGAAGAGATTGTGAGACAAAATGGGAAGACAATTAAAAAAAAAACCAGGAGAAACATGAGCTAATGAGATGAGATCAGAGTTACAAAGGAGAGATCAGCGCTGAGGGCAGATGGATCGTAAGCGGAGAAAAGACGAGCAGAACATACTATTGAGCCTTTTTTTTTTTTTTGCACGCCCAAGCTCGAGACCTATAAAATAGAACATTTTCCACCAGTTTTGATGTATTTGCAAATGTACGCACATTCTCTTTTTCATAGGCCCTCAAAAATGTGATTACGGTGCAATATAATAATAATCCTAAGCGATTTCATTAGGGCCTTCGCCTCGATGATGCCGGGGCTCAGGGAGAGAAAAGTAGAAAAACATAAGGAGTGAATATAGTGAAATGCTAATAAAAGACGAAGATAGGAAACAAGTAAAGAAAACAAGCGACAAGAGGAGAAAAGAGAAAGAGCTGTGATATGATGATGGAGGCATGAGAAGAGAAAAACGGGAAGGAATAGGAATCGTGAGGAAATCAAGAGGAAACAGAAGATTACATGAGAAAGGAGGAAAAAATTAACTATTGTGCAGCAATATGAAGACATAGTGGGCTGTCCTTTGCTTGTGATTTTCAAACTGTAAAAGTAAACAAGCTTTTATGCCTCTTCAGTAATTCGCTTGTGTAGTAGTAAATACAGAGCAGACTCCCCAGAATGTCAAAAGATTGAGCTTGGTCTGGTGATAGCCAGACTAGATTTTCTCCATAACGCCCAGCTCTACTTTGGAGTGTATCAAATATATTTGGTTTCCATTCACCACCTCTTATTGTGGTGGTGAATAAAAGAGATAGCTACCTTCAAACCTGGGACAAAGAGAACCCAATAGGGTTAGGGTTAGTAGGGTAAGTGATATGGGTGAAATTGGTGCTTTAAATGTTGTCTCACATCTGAAACCCAAACGCTATTGAAAGGCTTCCATATACCAGCCCGTCACCACTCAAAGCTTCATATTAATGTAAATTCACACACAAGTCGCTGTGTCTGCCTACCAGCTAATGAGACCTGTCGATTCAGATAGGACCCTTCAGAGCGACGGCAAACACAAAAGCAGAAAAGAACAGAGACACAAAGCTTGTTTATTCTGCAAAGGGGACATGCTAATCAACCACTTGTACCTTTTCAAAGACAAAAGCCTGATATTAGCATTTCGGCTATGAGATATGAGTTGGTTTGTTTAGTCCTTTCTTCCTCATCTCTCGGTTTATTATGTCCGAGCACCACGGGTGGATACAATGAAACACTCCTTGTGTGTAAAGATGTTTTGTCTGCCATTTGGTGCTGCACTGAGTGGTTTCTTTTTCGCGACATATCAAAGGAGAAGAGGTTTGGGCTCTAATCCACACATAAGCTATGTTTCCATCCACATGTTTTTATCCAAATGAAGTGATATCAACTGAAAAATCCCTTATGGAAACACTAAAATTCAAAGGAAATATGTTCAGTCTCATTGGATTTTCTCTTGATCGACATACGTCGAACTCGTGAAGGAAATGGGCTACAAAGGTTACAACAAGCTGTGGGACGTCCTCCGGAGTAAATGGAAGGCGCTCAAACAGAGAGACATGTCTCAAAAAAGAGTTGTCTCGCAGCGCCACATAAGCACAATTACAACTTGTCCCATATTGATCATGTGCTGGTAGACGGCGCGATCCAGTTTGTCTAGAAAAACTTTGTTCCAAAATGTTGAATGTTGTACGATTCAATGCGAAAATACACCTTAAAATGTCTAAAATCAATTCCATATTCCAATTTGATCGCAAAACAGCATGTGACGTCATCACCACAGGTTTTTATTGGCTTTAAAGCCGTTGGATGGAAACACACTTCCACCAGCTTTATTCACAGGAGCTTTTTTACTGAACTTCAGATATTTTGATTGACACGTGGATGGAAACTTAGCCATAGACATCCATCCCTTTTCCATACACGCTGTGAAGGGTCGCTGAGGGCTGGAGGGTATCCCAGCTTGCATTGGGTGACAGGCGGGATATATCACATAACATACATTAAATGCAGATGAACGGGTGCCAGTTTGGACTAAACTAAACCAAAACACTCAATGCTCACGTCTCCCTGTTCTCTGAATTCTGTCAAGCATCCTTGCTTTTAATCTCCCACTGTCATGTCCTTGTTCCCCATCTCCTCCCCTGATGATGTCTCCTTATCTCCTCTCTCCTAGCTGCCAGTTCAGCTGTCTGGTCAAGGAACGGCGGACAGGGAGCGTCATCGCCAAACTACGAGGCTCCATTGCACTCTCTGGTATGAAGACAAACACAACACATTGTGTACTTATACATATATTAGGGGTGTAATGATACACATATTGAACCGTTTGGTACAAGGCTTTCAGTAAGGTGCACACTACAAACAGAACATTTCGTTGGACTAATCCTATTTTAACTCCAGTAAGGCATGCTACGCTGAACTAGCTCGTTGCAGTATGGCTAGTAGCGTTAATGCAAATGTTACCGGACCAGAATTAGAAGATCCTCCAATAACCAACTGGTCTGCCGTTTGCAGCCACTTTGGTTTCCCTGTAAGTTATAAGGGTGATGGCAAGAAAGTGGTGGATAAAAAAAACAACGGTATGTCATGCCTGCTACGCAAAACTAGGCTATACTAGTGGGAATACTACAAACAACTAATTTACGCTAACATCATCCCAGTGTGTCGATAACGGGAACTAGACGAAAACATGAAGCAACTTTTAACTAATTCAAACAGGGCGAAAGACATTAATGCTGCGATTTCCGAGACCCTACGAGACCTTACTCTGTTGTGGAAAACGCAGGTTTTACAAACATGGTTAAAGTAATTGAGGCCCGTTTCACTTTTCATTCACGACTGTAATTCCGGCTTTGTACAAAAAAACAAAAGCCCAAATAGAGAACCTGTTGTCCGAAGCACCAGCTGTTGCTCTGACAGCAGACTTCTTACTTTTGGATGTCAGGGGCTACACAAAGCTACCTGACTGTAATGTTTGTATTTTTTTGGAGCTGTTTTTGATTCATATGCTGCTAAGAAGACACCCCAGAAGATGGGTCAAGTATAGCTCTGGCATTTTTCAAATGGCATTTTTCCATTACATGATACCTGCCAGAAGACAAATTAAGTTTCAAAAACGCTGGCCAAACTATTTAAACATGGCAATGGGCTGGGCGTGATATGGAGAAAATCCAATATCATAATACCAAATACCTCGATATTGATACCTCAACGATATTGTAGTGTTGACTATTGGTGTTTCACAAACTATTTGCACAATGAGATTTTTGATTTGTAATGGGTAAAGTCAAATAATAGAACTGTTACAACAGTCTGGTTAGTGTAGAAAAGTACATCACTTTACTGTAACGCAGCCTTTAAAACCAGGAAAAGACACTTATGCCATATTACGATATTACGATATCTAAAATCTAAGACAATATTTAGTCTCATATATCACAATATTGAAATATTGCCCAGCTCTACTTTCCTCCACATTTAGTGCTCCAGTGAATATTTAGGGCAGCAGGACAATGTATGTGGGATTGAATCCTAACAAACTACAGTGTGTATATGTGTTCATGGTAATAAAGAAACATGTCACCCAGTGCAACAATGTGTCTCAGGGTTATACTTGTTATTGGGATCAATTCATTGCTGGATTTGATCTATCATGGGATTTTTTTGACGGTGAGAAAAATATCTTTATGTTCACATAAACCTGTAGTAACTCGTTGAGTAACGCTGTTTCTTTGTATAGTGACTGATCAGAATGAATGCACTTCAAACAATGCAAAACCTTACCAAGTATATTCATCTCATTTCCAATCAGATTATCTAATATCACTTAAAATAAGACAAAATCACCTAGCAAGTAGAGCCCGACCGATAAAGGATTTTTTTAAGGACGATACAAATATTTGGTTATTTAAAAATCCCATATTCCGATACATCAGCCGACTATGCAACGCCAACGCTCATAACATGATTCACCGTCCTTTTTTATTTTATTTTTTAAATATTCATATATCAGATTAATTTATTTGTCATAAGTCGGCCATTATAAACGCTGATACCAATAGATCGGGAAATGCCTGATATCGGCGGATAATATTGTCCCGCTGATATATCAGTCGCGCTCTACTAACAAGTAATATTTCAGTGAGATATAGGGACTATTTTTTAGATGATGCAGCTTAAATATCTTCTTAAGTGAAAGTGTTGAAGACATCTTGGCTTGAGTCATATTTCAAACAAAACACCCTTTAACATCTCATGAGGTTTTTAAGCTGCGTTGTTATTTGTAAAAGTGGACCATGTTGTTCGTAGATCAAATCTTATATCAAACAGATCTTACCAAGTGAAGTTTAACAGATTCTTTACTTATTACAGGCAAAAAAACAACACTTGGATTCGTTGTTTTTCAGTCTGTTGAGTCCCAGCTGCTTCAGGTTTTCGGAGATACAACCTCAGCGGGTTTCTCATGCTTTCTTTGTCACTCCGCAGCAAAGTCGTATCGAGGACCGCCTGGAGCGTTTGGACGATGCCATCCACGTACTGCGGAGCCACGCGGTGGGACCGTCGCCGGGTATGGCCAGCGGGCATGGTGAAATGCACAACCTCATCGGGGCCGCACATACGCACAACGGCGCTATGGGCGCTCTGAGCAGCGGGTACGGGACGGGACTGCTGTCGGCCAACAGACACTCTCTCATGGTAGGACCCCAGAGCATGTTTATACTGTAGAAATGAGTGTAAGGGTGAGGACAGAAGTCCCATTAATCCCTCTAAATATGGTCCTCAGTGTTGATAGTGAAATGTTGGAGCTTTTAAAAAAAAAAAGAAAAATCCATGCACATCTAAACTAGAGTGCCAAAATCTGAAACCCTGAAATATAATCTGCACTAAGCCTTTTACTGAAAAACATGTTATTGTTAAGATATTGTAGCACTAAATGTCTAAAATCTCTTCATATTGAGCTATTAATACTTAATTACTTAATGCAATGCAAATATGTCACACTCAAGATGTCATCGGGGCTCTTATTCAGTCCTAATATCTTTTTAACCCTTTGTTGTCTTCCCGTCGACCATGGAAAAAACACTGTTGTTCTTATCTCAATGTTTCAGTCACTTTCTTCATAGTTTTGTATTTCATATTTTAGTGTTTTTTCCCCATTATTTTGGTCACTTTTTTCAACATTTAAACCGCTTTATCTGAGGTTTTATATCCAATGTTTTTGTCACTTTTTCAATGTTTTTGGCGCTTATATTTTGCAGTTTCGACCATTTTTTGTTTGTTGTTGCTTTTTTACATTATTTACATTACTGGTGCTTTATTGCCATACCATATTTTCTGATATAAAAAAACTTTGAACACAGGTCAGATTTGACCCGAGGACCACATGAGGGTTAAAGGGGGGTCAGGCTGGCAACAAAATATAAATAAAGTAATTAAAATGATGGGAATTATTTACTTGTATGCAAGATTGTTAATGTGGTTTTATATGATGGACAAGAAGATAATTTGTGGTACTGATCAAGTTAATTTGTTCTGATCTTGACATATGTTATTAAATGAAATGAAATGCTGAAATCTCATTCTCCAAGCAAAAATAAGGGAACACTCAGACCTCTATGAAACACTATCAGACCATACGTCTAATGGAAGATGAAGATCAACATAAAGATAAGTAAGATAAAAGTTCTTGAACCACGGCTATTTGTCTTTTAATTCAACTCAATGTACAAGATAAAAAGACAGGAATTATTAATACAATAATCCCAGGCTTAAAAATGGGTTGGACATCTACAAAGGGAAATTGAGGCCAGTTACACTGAAAGAGGCATAATAATTGTGCGTGTGTTGCTTGACAAGATTATTTGTCTTGGCAAAAAAAGTCATCTTAAAAGATAGATGATATGACTTTCTTGAAGTGGATTTAAAAAGACGAATGAGTTACGTCTTAACCAGTTCTACAATACTTACTCTTCTTACTATCACAGTCAGTTCCTCCAGGATTTCGCTGACTTTGTTTGAGATTGTTGAGGCTCAAAATGCCTGATGTTGCAGGAGTTTTTCAAAAAAGTGTGGCAATGAAGTTGCGGGAGACAGAGAAAGTTGCAAAAAAAGTTGTATAGTTCTTTAAAAATTAAAGGGAAACTTGTCTTGAGGAGAATAACCGACGAGTAACCTTACCAAAAAGGCTCAGCATGCTCATGAAAATGGCTGGTGGATTTAAAAAACAATGATTTATTGAATGAACATGTCTGTCAGTGACTTGTTGATCTCTACATTGTTAATAATTAGTTTCCTATCCTGGGCTGGGACACATTCATACGGTTTGATAAAGGACTTAATGGACTTTAACTTATCATTGCACTTACAATAACAAGCGTAGCTGTCCTCAATTTTGGTCATTCTCTACGTCTCAGCTCTGGTTTTTCATGCATCCACCATGTGTGTGTGTGTGTCTGTGTGTGTGTGTATGTGTGTGTGTGTGCGCGCGTCAGTTGCGGGGGGGGACTCAGCAGCCTCGCCCGCGGCAGAGAGCCGACAGGATTGAAACAGCGGCCGCTTTCAGCAACATCAGAGTGAAAAATCATTACAGCGTACATTGATGTTAAAATGTTAAAATGTATACAGGTTGGCAGGACGGTCTGAAGTGTTTTGTACAGTGTTTCGCAGTTTTGTTGGTAAATGTGAGATGTTCGAGTCACACACGTCTTGTCAAACAAGGAAATGAATTTGGCGACGTACGTGTGACGTCAACCCGTTCTCACTCCCGCTTGGTCGTTGGGTCTCAGAGTCACGTACTGATACAAAGTCTGGCACGTGGGACTGCTGGGGTTGGTTGAAGTCGTGGGAAACGCCGGGTATTGGTCCAATTTGTGAAATAAATTCAGTAATTTGTCAATATTGCGAGTCGCATTAATGTCACGGTGATTGGTTGAATTTGCGTGAATTGGAGACATCGCAAAATCCTTGAGGGACTTCACAGTGTGAAGAAGAAGAAGAAGAAGACAAAAAGGACAGTCTCACAAGAGGTCAAATAATAGTTTGCGTACTATTGTATTGATAGAGGTTAAAACAGATGAAGTTCAAAGGAGGACCAGGTTTAATTGAACACATGAAGTCAGACAAACAGCAGTAATGTTTTCCATGTTTAATTTTGTACTTTTTGTTGTTAACTCAAAACATTAAATATAAAGAACCAAACAGCTGTGTGCCATAAGGAGCTGTAGGAGGGCGAGAGAGAAAGCATTATAAAACACTGCCAGTATAAACACATTTGGATGCCTGAACATGTTCAGGCAGACCTGCTTTGTGTATTTGTGCTATGCGTTTGTGCATATTCAAATGCACACACACACACACACACACACGCATGCACCAGATGTTACTGCTGCAAATTAGCACACAAGATATTCTGCACTCTGCAACCTCAACCTCATGCATCCACGTCACCCATTGGGCTTCAGAAGGGACATTTTGACTTTCATTCTGTCCAACAGTTGTTGTGTTGTTGCTGTTATGAACACCGCAGCATCTAGGAGACGCTAGCAACAGCTAGCACTAGCACTGTCTGTTCTCACTACAGTAGTTCAGGAGCTGTGTGTGTGTGTGTGTGTGTGTGTGTGTGTGTGTGTGTGTGTGTGTGTGTGTGTGTGTGTGTGTGTGTGTGTGTGTGTGTGTGTGCGTGCACACACAGACCGGCTCCCACAGAGATTATGTTCTTTTCAGGCATATCTCTCCAGCTGTCTCTCTCTCTCTCTCTCTCTCTCTCTCTCTCTTTCTCTGTCTCTCTCTTGCTCTCTATGTCCATCGCTCTCCCCTTTTACGTGTGTTTTACTATTTTTTAATATTTCCTGCTTCTTCAATCTTAAAGGTGCCCCGAATAAATATTACCAATAAATACGGTGTAATGTGAATGGTCTCTCCCAAACTTCCGAACCCTCAACTGTACGCTTTAAGCTTCTTTTAGCACATCCAGTAGTTTTGGTTCAGTCTCACAGCTCACAGGCAAATAAACCAGAGCTACAGGGACAGTGCATTCTGGACATTGTTGTGGAATTTTGCCACTGGTAGTCAAAAATGCAGATTAAGAAACCCTTTAGATAATCAATTAAAATGTTATTTTCCACATTATTGAAATGCTATTCTAGAGAAATAAGACTGATTAGATTGATTGACCCATACTCCTGGCAGTCTTCTTACTCCCAGCTAATTCAAAGTGGGCAAAGGAGTGGAGCGTGGTTAAAGCCGAGGAAGGCAGAATGAAGCCCACAGGCTTGCCTCTTGTGGCGGCAGCCACCTGTCACTCCTAGCACAACACCCTTAATTATACAGAACTTTAACCCTTAATATAAATTAAACGATTAAGTAATTGTAGTATCAAATGTCCTGTGACTTGATTCAGGTTCTGTTCAAATCAATCACTGTTGATGAGCCAATACAAAGGGTTAAGGATTTCCATTTGAGTGAAAAGTTTGAAGGGAATGTTTATGTGAAATAAGTGATGAGTGGATAAAAATGCATGTGATATTATCCAAAAATGTGACCAAATGTTACTGTGGCCACATAGCAAACCTGTATGTGACTTGCCGTGTGACCTAAACCTATCCCATATAAAGTGCTTCTAAGCTATTGAAAGGCAGAGTGTGTACATCCGGCAGACATACTCTCCGAGCTTCTGCAGAGCTTGTAAATTGACGCTGAATCTTTGATATAATACATTTTATAATCAGGAAACAGTGTCAAGCGGCTTCCTTATCAAACACATCATCCAGCATTGCTGTTCAGACACCACATTATAAAAACAACTCACCCACGTTTAATTGTCATAAAGGGTGAACTTGGCTATCGAGACCAAAACCATGTTTTGCACCAGGGGTTAATCATGTTTAATTCTGCTGTAAAGTTGGGCATTTTAACAAGGTGGTCTACGGGGATTGGCTTGCTGTGGGGGCCAGCCTCAAGTGGCCACTCGAGGCCACTTGCACTGCGTTGGCTTAACTTAGTAGTTTGCCGCTTTAAGGGATCTTAATAATGTCCCTAAATCCTTAAACCTTCCTGTTGTCCTTGCGTCAGATTTAACCCGTTTTCACAGTTTCAGCTTCAACCAAATTGCTGAATTGTTTTGCTGAAAATTACTGAAATCCCCAATTTTGGGTATTTTATTCAATTTTTATATAATTGGAAAAAACTATGAAATCGCTCGCTTTCTAAACAATATGCTGACTAAACTTGGACGGTCTGTGATTATCCACTAAATCGTAACTATTTGTCAAAATAGTTCATAATTTCAGATTTTTTTTAACTCAAAAATGAGTTATAATTTCATATAAATGAGGTTTATCAATTATCAATTCCAAAAAAAGGGGAAAACTAGTGGTAATAAGTTGATGTTAGTGGTAAATCCGGTGGTAGTGGGAAAAAAACGTAAAAAAAGAGAATCTTGAAAAAAAATCGCCAGAAACATAAAAAAAAAAAATCATCTAAAAAGGGTTAATTTTCATTTTTTGCCTTGGAGTAAAAGTTATGTACAAAACAAGGGTTGTACTTAGGTGCATAAAGATTTTGAAGTGGAGAGAAGAAGCGCCCATATTATTCTCATTTTCATGTTCATAATTGTACGTTCGTACGTTCAGAAACCGGATCTCACTCAAAACACCATGGATAGTTTTTTTTCCAAGTTTGTATACGTGTGGAAGCACCAGAGACCCAAAATATCCAAGATATTTTCATAATATGGGCACTTTAAGATGGACATACTTGGCAAACTACTTTTTTAGTTTCATTCAGAGGTGTAAACACTTTTTCTGCTCTTTGGATGTCTCCAGAGACAAATCTGGACACAAATCTTAATGAAGTCACATGTGGTTCAGCCCAAGAAAACATGAAAAGTTAAACTTCTTGTTAAGTATAATATTTAGACAAACTACTTTCAGTTTAATCTTGAAATGATTCCAAATCCATTTCTGACTTGGTTTTATATGCAACCACTAGGAAAAAAAGAATAATGTGATGTATATGTGCTCAAAACACTGTTTACTATAGACTCTTTAAAAACAACACACACACAGAAGCACATAAATGGCTCCTTGTGTTGTCATTAGTGTGTGTGTGTGTGTGTGTGTGTTTATTCAGGCACTGGGTTATTGGCTGATACTCAAACAAACTCATTAAGACTGAAAACACAGAAGCTCTATGGCTTTTCCATTGGTACGGGTCGGTCCGTGCTGATCTCACACAGTTCCACTATAGCCTCAGAGCAGTGAAAAGCAGTACTTAGTGTTTATTTTCTCACCTATTTTTAATTTAGTCTTAGTCTTGTGCCAAATGTCCTTGTTAGTTTTAGTCATATTCAGTCATTCACATGTTTTTTTGTTTGTCAAGTTTTAGTTGATTAAAACTAAATACACTTGAATGATTTTTGTATCAAGCCTCTTCCTTCATGCAAATACAATCATATACAGACACATGTTAGATAAGAGCCAGGGCTCCTGGGCTCTACAGCACCTTGTTACACGGACACATGTTAGATAAGAGCCAGGGCTCCTGGGCTCTACAGCACCTTGTTACACGGACACATGTTAGATAAGGGCCAGGGCTCCTGGGCTCTACAGCACCTTGTTACACGGACACATGTTAGATAAGAGCCAGGGCTCCTGGGCTCTACAGCACCTTGTTACACGGACACATGTTAGATAAGAGCCAGGGCTCCTGGGCTCTACAGCACCTTGTTACACGGACACATGTTAGATAAGGGCCAGGGCTCCTGGGCTCTACAGCACCTTGTTACACGGACACATGTTAGATAAGAGTCAGGGTTCCTGGGCTCTACAGCACTTTGTTACACGGACACATGTTAGATAAGAGCCAGGGCTCCTGGGCTCTACAGCACCTTGTTACACGGACACATGTTAGACAACGTGGACTGCACTAGTTTTATCTCATGATGAAAAATTATGGACGCTCGTAGACGAAAATGCAGTGTCTTTTTTTGAATAATTCTTTTTACAATAATGCATGGTAATTTAGTCTTAGTCAGCGTTTTTGGACATTGGTGCAGTCTCGTCATCGTCTTCATCATGAAAAAGGTTGTTGACGAACATATTTAGTCTCGTCTGACAAAATGAACATTAGCAGCATTTACACTCCATTTTGCACTTGTTTACATACTTTTGTAAAACTATAATGTACTGTACGTGCTGTACAATTAGCTACATTCTGCTACATCTAAAAATGAATAAAAAAATAGATAAAAAACTAAGGGAACTAAGTATAGAGAAAAAATAAGTATAGTGTAAAAAAAATAAAGTATCTCTCCCCAAATCCCTATTTTAAAATTTTCTTTTAATAATCTACTCAATATTCCTCAATTTAGACATGGGTCATTTTACAATACCATAGGTTATGTTTATGGAAATTATTTTAATACAACCCTATGGCAGACAAAAGACAGTTAGAACATTTTGCATAACCCTGGATTAAGTGTTCTTGATAATGTTTCTTTATGTTACAGTATGGTGGATGTTAGTGAAAAACTGTGGTTATGGCAAATACACAACGGCATATGGTTATGGTTGGACAATTTAAACCAAATACTGTTGTTATTCAAGTTGAAAACACAACAATTTTTTTAATTGATTTTATGTTTTTGAAAAAAAGAATAATTTGTTAAAATGAGCAATATCTGATTATAAAAGAGCAAAAATTCACCAATCATTCTGCCCACAATTATTTACAATTTTTATTACTTAATTTTATGGACACAAAGGTATTGAGGTTTGAGTCCCAGGCCTAGGTATGTGTGTGTGTGTGTGTGTGTGTGTGTGTGTACAGTGTAAACAGGAAGTTTTAACTAAAAGAAAAGAGACTCAATAGATATACTGGGGGGAAAAAAGACATGAGTGGAAAATGAAGTGAGACGAAGGAGTGATGTAATGTCTAAAATGAAGTCACTTTCTTAGTCACTGTTTTAACTTTTTTACGCTCTCACACAGCTCGCTCTCCTCCCTTTTTTATTATTTTCTTTACTAGCTTGTCTTCTCTCTTATTGACAAACACTGTATGACATATTTACCCCGTTGCACATTTTTTGTCACTTTTGATTTCATCTTCCTGTCTTGACATACTCTCTCTCTCTCTCTCTCTCTCTCTCTCTCTCTCTCTCTTGCTCTCTCTCTCTCTCTCTCCTTCACATGCACACAAACACATATACACACTTACAGCTGTATGTAGTTTGGCAGCGTTAGGCAGAGAATCCTGCAGGCTGAGGTCATAACTCTGGGAAAACAGGTGGTAGACTGATGTGAGCGAGAGAGAGAAAGAGAGTGAGCGAGAGAGAGGGCGATAGACATAAACACACAGACATAAATGCATCATACACACTCAAATACCTGAAAGCATGCAGACATAGATACTGTACACACATACTGTATGTTTCGACATTTTACATTTTTTTGCAATTAGGTTTATGTTTTCTCTACGCCCCAAATCCTTCCAGTCAGTCTTGTTCTTAAAGTGTCAAACCACTATAGAAAATTAACAAATTATCCCTCAAAACAAAGAAGATCAAAAGCACATTTTTGCTTTATGTCATTGTGACGTGAATACGGGTTGAGAAATCAGTTTGGTGTGGGACTCTGGAACGAGGGGAAAGGTCAAGGGTGATAAATGTGTCTCTCTCTCTCTCTCTCTCCATTCAGCAGAGTGCAGTAGGTGAAACCAGCAACGCAATGCAGATCCTAATCTGCATTGCGTTGCTGGTAAACACACTAATGCCTTTTAATACTCTGAATCTCCTCTTTTCCGAGTCACTAAATGCACTCCTATAAGCTGATGGAAATCTTCTATCGCCCATTCACCTCTAGCACAATCATAAACTATCTGTTCAGATTAGGGATGCACTGAATCCAGATGTTTGGGGTTCGGCCAAATACCGAATCCTACTCTGCATCCTCACTCAGTCCATTAACACAGTAAACAGAGTAATGTCCTTCCTTTGCCGTAGCTGAAGTTGCTGCAGTTCGGTTCGGTGGAAAAAATTCAAAGGTTTGGCAGAAAAGCCCAATAATCGTCCGAATCCGAGGCCAGATCCTCACAGCGCTGTGGAATAAGGTCTGGCTAGTCCACACACACATTCTAGGATAGGAGGGGAAAAACCGCTCCGGGTTGTTTGCATTTCTTTAAACCAATCACAGTCGTCTTGGGCGGTCATGTATACAGTACTTGAAAGTAGAGCCAGGCCGATAAAAGATTTTTAAGGCCGATACCGATATATATATATATATATACTAATACCAAATATTTGGTTACTTAAAAATACGGTATTCCGATATATTGGTCAATATATATATTGTTTTTTAAACCTGATTTGCGTAAAAAAACAAATTGCCCTAACATTAGTTAATATGATAATCACAGAACAGAGGAACATCAACATATATTAAAGTTCTGATGAATAAAATGTATAAAAATACAAACTTAAGATATATAAACTTAAAGTCCTTTGAACAAAAACACAATAACAAAAAAAGAAAATCAATGTTGCCAACAGGGATGTTGTAGAGCGTCCTCTGGTGGACAGACTATGGAACACTAACACTCATAACATGGTTGACCGTTTTTATTTTATTTTTTTAAATATTCCTTTATCAGAATCATTTATTTAACAATATAAATGATTCTAATTAATTAATATTTAAAAAAATTATAAATGCAGATACCGATAGTTTGGGAAATATATATAATATATAGATTTAAATATATAGATTTATAGATATATAATATCAGCCCGCTTATATAGCGGTCGGGCTCTACTTGAAAGTAATACTTGAGTAAAATTGCAAGTATCTCACGAGAAAAGCAAATGTCTTTAAGTATCTGATATTTACTGTACGTAAGTATCAAAAGTAATTTTGTGATATATTGATAATTATTAGAATTAAAAGTAAAAAAAAAAAAACTTGATTATGAATGTGGCTTCCCTCATAATAAAGCAGAATAGTCCTGGTTTATGCAACGTTTTAAACTTCAAATTCCCAGTCTGACATCAACAGAACATTAGCAGAATTTTTCATTTTTTTGTGAGGAAGAATCTTTCACTCCCACGTATGAACACATTTTGCAAGTAACGAGTAACTGAGATGCTTAATGTATTAGTTTCTGTATTTTATATACATATTAAGACACGTACAGAATTACAAAATAAACAAAATAAAATGCATTCCCATTTCTATCCACATTGCCATCCATGCTTCACTTTAATATCAGTTGTTCATCCTACTTTTTAGTATTTCTTTTTTAAATCGTTGTCACATGTAACACATTTTTACTTCCTCATCTAAAAGATTCCACATGTTTACTCCTTTTGCTGATACACATATCAAAAAAACGAGAAGGCATGCCTTGTTGCACAATCCTAATTTTATTCATAACGCCGTTTGCACCGTGTAGCTAGCTAGCTCAAAGTCTGTCATTTCCTGAAAAGAATGGCAACACACCGAGAGCAGAAGGTGAGGGACCCGCTGGATGCAATCATCCTGGAAATGTTCTTCCGTTGATCCAGACTACATACGGCTGTAATGCATTGATGTCCTCATATCTCTGGTCATGTAGCATAGAGCAATACCTGGTGGAAACAGCTGGGAAACAAGCAGCATGCTAAAAATGACTACTGTTGCTTTGCATTTCTGCAAAACACACATTATGAATCTTTATATTTGTTCTTTTTTGGTTAAATGGATAAACTATCGACTTAGATTAATGTAACGCTGTAAAACTTTTCCCCCAAACTTTACAGTAATATACCGGCGGCAGGTTTGCCAGGAAACTATTGCTCATTTACAGTATGCGTACTGTTTTTACATTTTAAGGTATTGTCCTGTAAATAGACATTACAGCATTGTAATCCCTGCCTTTTAATTTATCTTCCCAAGATGCATTGGTATTAACAGTAAATACCTGTAATCTGTAACATTTGCAGACAGTACTGTAATATTATTATTTCCTCCAAGAATGCAGTGCCATTTACATTAGCATCCTGTTTAACATTAAAACAGCTAGATACTGTGAGATGTTAGCTGGTAACTTACATCAAAAGTTTACAGTGTGGTTGAGGGTCTCAGGTCGAGCGATGACAATGCTAAAATGTTTCTCAACACTGTTGTATGGAGAGACAACTGTGACAAAAATGAATACAATAACTGAATACACCTAATTCTGAGTCATCCATCCATGCATCCATCCATCCATCCATCCATCCATCCATCCATCTCCAGCCACTTATCCGGTATCGGGTTGTGGGGGCAGCAGCTCCAGCAGGAGACCCCAAACTTCCCTTTCCCGAGCCACATCAACCAGCTCCAACTGGGGGATCCCGAGGTGTTCCCAGGCCAGGTTGGAGATATGATCTCTCCACCTAGTCCTTGGGTCTTCTGAGGCCTCCTCCCAGCTGGACGTGCCTGGAACACCTCCCCAGGGAAGCCCCTAGGAGGCATCCGTACCAGATGCCCAAACCACCTCAACTGGCTCCTTTTTGACACGAAGGAGCAGCGGCTCTACTCCGAGCTTCTCTCGGATGACTGAGCTTCTCACCCGATCTCTAAGGGCGATGCCAGCCCCCCTCCTGAGGAAACCCATTTTGGCTGCTTGTACCAGTCAGATCGAGTCAATTTATTCAGAGAGCATATTTAAAACCAACCTAAGCTGAATAAAGCGCTGTACAAAGTTATTTTGTTATAAAAAAGAAAGGAAGACAATAAAAATATAGGCCCAATGAACATCATACAAAAAACACAATTTTATACAAATGTCCCTAGACCAAATCATACGCCAACGTATAAAAATGTGACCTAATATGAATGGGAAGTTTGTTCTAGAGCCTCAGAGCCACAACAGAGAAGAAACGATCACCCTTTGTTTTTCATCCAAGAGTGTGGAATTGCTAAAAGGAAGTGATTAAATGATCTTAGGTTCCTGGAGGAGTGATGTAAGGTAAGGAGATCAGCAATAAATAAAGGGGCCAATCCATGTATTGCCTTAAAAAGAAGTAGCATTACCATAAAATTGTTCCAGGCACGTCCAGCTGGGAGGAGGCCTCAGAAGACCCAGGACTAGGTGGAGAGATTATATCTCCAACCTGGCCTGGGAACGCCTCGGGATCCCCCAGTCGGAGCTGGTTGGTGTGACTCGGAGAAGGGAAGTTTGGGGTCCCCTGCTGGGGCTGCTTCCCCCGCGACCCAATACTGGACAAGCGGATGGAGATGGATGGATGGACGGATGGATGGATGGAATGATGGATGGATGATCCCTCCAGCATTCTGGACAAGCTGAATAAAGATGATTGGCAAATCCCAGAATATAATAAAAAATAAGATAAAGTAAATAATGGGAATGTATCAAATGTAGTTATGTAAAAAAAAAACTGAATGAGCAATAACTTAAAAAAATAATTTAAAAATACAAAAATCTAACTCATGTTTGGCATGTTCGTGTATTTAAAAAAAAAGTCTACATGGAGCTATTGGAAATTTAAAAAAAAGAAAATTATTTCAACAAAAAACTGCACTAGCTAAAGTCCACTTTCTACTGGAGCTGCAATGGTTTATTACAGTCTTCATCAACAGATGTCATTTTGCAGAGAGGTGCAGTGCAAACTGATAATAAGTGGACCTTGAGTTAAGATTTCCTATTAACTATTAAATACCTTAACCGTTATTATTATTATTATAAATGTGACGAATCACTGTAAAGAAAAAACCTTCAAATATAGTGCTAAACTATATATTTTATGAAAAAAGAGGTAGAAATATGTACATCTGCTTCCACCAGAACAGTAATCCAAACTTAAAATATCTTATGAATTAATAATATGATGTACATGAATACAAATATGTTATGCTGGAAATTCCTCACATGCACCAACGCACGAAATCCACCTGAGCGAAGATTAAATCAAATCTCATGGCATTTTCATTTCAAATTACCACACGCACCAGATGCATTTCACTTCGAAATAGTTTACCTCATAATGACATGTTTCCAAATGACGTATTTCCCAGTGCACCTTTCTTCCTCTTCCCTCCATTTTACTCTGGTTAAAAGTCGTCCTTCAGTCTACTCATTACACGGAAAATTAAGAAAAAAAATACTCACATATGACACGCCACTGGAAAATGTTGCTGTACTTTCCCTCCCATGGAAGTTCTCAATACTGGGCTCTGTGTGTGTGTGTGTGTGTGTGTGTGTGTGTGTGTGTGTGTGCGCCGCGTTTTGGCATCACTAAAGCAGGTGCTTTCTGTCAAGTGGTCAGTTTGCACAGAGAAGGGACTGTTCAGTTTGAAGAATGTTCCACGTTATGTGTGTGTGTGTGTGTGTGTGTGTGTGTGTGTGTGTGTGAGAGAGAGAGAAAGAGCATGTGAAGTGTAGACCAATGTAAATCCCAGGCCAATTTGTTTACAGTGTAAAAAATCCAAGAAATGCATTGCATTCACAAAAATGAATTATTTTCATTGTCTTTGCTTTAGTTTTAATCCATTTAGTAGATTTTAAAAGGAAAAATTATTTTTTCAATCTTTAAAAATTGTCCACACTTCCACCGCGCAGGAACCGAAAGTCTAACATGAATCAATAAAGCTATAGTGGAGACTTTGATATAAAAATGACCAACTTTCCCGCAGTCCTAAAGTGATGCGTTTTCCGTTCACCAGCCCGAGCTAACGGGTGCAGGAAGACGGAAGAGATCATAGCGACGGAGCATCAGCCAGATCTATGGCAGAGGCTGTGGCGCAGAGAAGTTTCTGGAATGGAAGCTGTTAGATCAAATTCAGAGGAAGGAAGTCCAAAAACAGAAAGCGATTGACAGCGAGGACAAACACAGATCAGCGCGTATCCTTGTCGGAGTGCGTTGAAAGATAAGAAAGGGACTAAGGACAGATAAAATGACTTAATCTGACGACTCATCACTTGATCTTTTCTTCCCATCTGTGTTGCTGGCGGCATGGGAGGTGCGGCAAGCTTGGGGCGACAGTAACTCACTAAATCCTGTAAAAAATAGCTTCATTAATTCATTGACATTGCTTATCAACTACGGACAGATTTTCATTTAATGTTGAATATGCCTTATTAAAACGGCCGGCACCACTTGGACTATCCTAGCCCCTTTCTACCCCCTTTCTTAAAGTGGTATGTTCTGGCTCCCTCTTGGGCCGCCAACACATGATCTGCGGCTATGCCTTTGTTTGTTATCATGGGGTTGAGCGGTGGAGACATCTTGGAGGAAGGGCTACCCTCGGTGTGACGCACCGCTCAAATTATTACAACTTTGACCTTTTTACCCCTAACCCCAGCGCAATTCACGGTCAAGCTCATGTAGAGTTTTGAGAGTTCCAATAGTTAGTCCAATAAAGCCCAAAACGGCTGTAGTGTGACAACACAAATATGTTATTTACAAGACAAAGGCATGCATGTACACCCTGTCAAAACTACCATTATTGTGAGAAGCTAACAGTCTCCTCATCTTTTTATTTTATGCCTGGTCCCCAGAGGAGGATTTCTACTGATTTTGATGAACCCCAGACCTTCCCACTACACCTTTAGGACAATATTTTCCACAAATGCAGGATGCATGCAGGAAATATGAAGATCTAATAGGTCATATTTCCAGGAAATGTGCTGATCTCATTCCTTCTCCCCTGAGGATGAACCCTTCCTGCCGCCTATCGCATCTCCTCCTTTCATCTGCTCCTCTGCAGAGGTGTGTTTTCTCAGACTGTGACAATACATAAATGAAACCGAGAAGAGGAAATTGCAGAAATCCGTCTACTACGGGCTGAAATATTACAATTTATGGAGTAAGCAAATTGACCAATTTCATTCTTCTCTCAGACATGTTACTGCCGCAGCAGAGACAGACTTGTCCCTACTGTTTACAACTGCATGATAAATCTGTGTGTGTGTGTGTGTGCGTGTGTGTGTCGGCGTTAGATAGAGAGAGAGAGAGAGAGAGAGAGAGAGAGAGAGAGATCTTGACCCAGAAATTCCCTTCTTTCTCTTCCTTATAGAGTATATTATTTATCAATCTTGTGTTTTATGAAAGTTTCTCAAGATGATACAGGAAGTTAAAAACGCTCCTTGCTGCTCACCTCATGTTATGAAAATTATCATTACTTTGGTCTGGTGTTGAGCAACAAACTGTCCGATTTTTTGAGGGTCCTTGAACACACCAACAATATATATTTAATTTTTTTTTTTTCTTTTATGCTGTTGTCAATTCAATTTTATTTTATCAATTTTATTTATTTATAGTATCAATTCATAACAAACGTTATCTCGAGACACTTTACAGATATTGCAGGTCCAGACCACACTCCAGAACCCACAAGGACCCAACAGTTCTAGTAGTTTCCTCCAGAGCAAGCAACAATGCGACAGTGGCAAACTCCCTTTCACAGAAACCTCACAGACCCAGACCCAGACCCAGGCTCTTATGGGGTTGTCTGTTGGGGTTAGAATGAAGACACAGTCACAAAAATAATAGTTTGTAGTAGTTCTTTGTAGTAGTTCATGGCATAGCAGGGCACTGTGCGGCATTACAAGGCACAGCAGGACGTAGCAGGGCACAGCAGAGCTTAGCAGGATGAACACGATAATCTTAACTTCATATTTACTTAGTAGCTTTACCATGATTTTTGCAGTTTGCAGTCCTGGCTGAAAGAAATCATGAAACATTCCGCTGGAAAAGAACATAAGGACTCAATGACTCCCAGAGCTAGGTTAGTAACAAGCATTTCTGGGACATGGATGCACACAAATGGAAAGATAGAAAGATAAAAAGATGGAGGAGAGAGGAGCTCAGTGTGTCAAAGGAAGTCCCCCAGCAGTCTAAACTATTACAGCATAACTAAGAGAGACAGGGTAAAGATGTTGTGTGATGTTGTGATAATACAGTTATCAGTAACTGTTTGGAAACTTGTTGATGCATTCAAGGACACTCCGACATCTGTTTTTTGAGAGTGCTGAACAGCCAACTCAGCAGCCAACTCTACCTTTTCTTAAATCAAGTCAACAATATTCACTTCATACTTTTCACAGCAACCATATATGCGTCTTAATTATGAGTCTTATTTGGTTGTCTGTTTGTTTTATTTTCAGACACGTCTCATAAATGCGATGCTGTCCAGCACTTAACAATCAAATACGGGAGCAAACAGTTTGAAACACACACACACACACACACATGCATTTGCAGAAAAGATAATCGACATTTTTCAATTTTGCTTTTAGCGTTGCTTTTTGGCAGCTTGCAGTCGTGGCTGAAAGAAATCATGAAATTTCACCCGCTGGATACTAAAATCACATCATTTCACTTCCATATTGTTATTGGCTGCGTTTATCAGCCATCCAATGAGATATCGTGAACCTGAGAGGACAGTGGGGAAGTGGGCGTGGCTCTAGTTTATGTCGACCGTCTCAGCCACCGCAGTTGAAGCACATCAGTTTACGTGTAATTTATTTATATTTTTCTCTTCCATCTGTCTCCTCGTCTTCCCTCCTCATTGAACTAAATTAGGGAAGAGAGAAGGGAGGCTCGTTAAAAAATAAAAGCCCTCCATTAAAAATGTACGCCACCCTCTCTGTCTCCATCGCTGCTGCCATTTTGCATTTGGGAATCCTGGCGGTGATGAAAGGCAGAGAACGGAAAGGAAAGACAGAAAGAAAGACAAGAGGCAAATAATAAATAAGGGAGCAAACAGTTTGAAACACACACACACACACACACACATGCATGCAGAAAAGCCAGTCGACATTTTGTCAATTTTGCATGGAGCGAGAGGGGAGTTTGGCAAGACCTCCAGCCGGCTGGATTGACAAACACACACAGGGGTTGATTTTCAAAACAGCTTCATATACACTATGTTCATCAAAAACGTAATGCCAGACAATAGTGGATTTATTATCCCTGACAATTACAAAATGATCTACACACACAATGTGTTATAATCTGCTCCAAAGATGAGTTTAACCCTGCTGTTGTCCTCGGGTCAAATTTGACCCGTTTTCAAAGTTTCTACATGAGAAATTTGGGTTTTCTTTCAAGCCCAAAAAGAACACGCGTTGTTCCATACAACACTCTTTTCGAGTAAAATGAAGTGTCAGATTGCTACTTTCATAAGATAAGTTTCCATCCACGTTGTCAGTCAAATTAGCTGAAGTTCAGTAAAAAAGCTCCTGTGAATAAAGCTGGTGGAAGTGTGTTTCCATCCAACGGCTTTAAAGCCAATTAAAACCTGTGGTGATGACGTCACATGCTGTTTTGCGATCAAATTGGAATATGGAATTGATTTTATTATGAACCATAAAATGACCTGAAACGTAATCGCAATTCATTATTTATTCGGCAAATAACGTTCCCATCAGCGTTTATCGCATAAGCCGTATATCGATCAAGAGAAAATCCGATGAGACCAAACGTATTTCCTTTGAGTCGATATTCATGAAATTCCATTTAATTGTACGGTTTCCATAAGGCATTTTTCATTCGATATCACTTAATTTGGATAAAAACGAGTGGATGGAAATTAAATTTTATAGCATTTGAAAAAACAATGAAATGGTTTCTAAACAGTATCCTGACTAAACTTTGACAGTTATGATCCACTCAATTGTACGTAACTATTTGTCAAAATAATTCTTAATTTCAGTGGTTTTTACTCAAAAGTGAGGTATAAATTCATAGAAAATCAAGCAACTGCCTTGGGCCCCCGACCCCTCATGGCCCCAAAAGTCCCACGGTCACTGTCAATTGGTTTAAGTAATCTGATGATAAGGCAGGTTCTACACCAGCTGGTCTTGTTAACCATTTGAAGAGTATTTGTTAATACTTGAAGAGTATATTCACATACTTCATATCCTTAAAACCAGCATAACCTCAGCCCAGGTTGTGGAGATCAATTAAACATTATAATCAGTTACAACTGTGTTATGTAAATGTAGATACACCTCAACATAACACATTAGATATTTCAACTACTGTATGTAAATGTTCTAGTTTTTTTTAGGTATGCTCAGTTTTGCTCCAGACGTCACGTTAAGTGCAAGGTAATGACGCCAAAGACAGTTAGTCTTGCATTGCCAGACCTTCCTTCACAGCGCTGCAGAGGAGGGTCTGGCTGGTCCACACAGCATTCTGGGATGGGAGAAAAACAATGCTCTGGTTTATTGGTATTTCTTTAAACCAATCACAATGGTCTTGGTCCGCTAGGTGCCGCAAAGAGACGCACTGTGTCTGCAAAATAGTCTCGGGAAGTTTGTTGTTTTGGTGGAACATGTCTACGTTTAAAAGCTGTCGTGCAACAGAAAATCTGTTTGGACAGATAGTCTAGCTAGCTGTCTGGATTTAGCCTGCAGAGATCTGAGGACCAGGTAACCATAGTCCTCAGATTGGACAGATAGTCTAGCTAGCTGTCTGGATTTACCCTGCAGAGATCTGAGGACCAGGTAACCATAGTCCTTAGATTGGACAGATAGTCTAGCTAGCTGTCTGGATTTAGCCTGCAGAGATCTGAGGACCAGGTAACCATAGTCCTCAGATTGGACAGATAGTCTAGCTAGCTGTCTGGATTTACCCTGCAGAGATCTGAGGACCAGGTAACCACAGTCCTCATAAATCCACCTGAATTTGGAATGCCAACACAAAGATAGCCCAAGATAACAGACTTCAGGCCTAAATGAGAGACATGGAATGTCTTGTATATAGACTAGAAAACAGATAACATGAGCATGATGTGCTGAATAATGAATTTAAATGAAATGGCAATTTAGTCTGATTATTACACTGTTAAAGACCCTGCATGCATTGGGCTTACTGTTGCTCAAATCCTTTACCATTTATATACTGTTCCACTTTATAAAGGAACATATCTGTCATGATTCATATCCAGCCACTGTCCTGCAGTTATGTTCAAAAATAAAGCTCAGGATAAGGAGGGTGAGAGAGGGACCATTCTGCACCGCACGATGCCACGAGAAAGCTGGAATCGCACACACACACACACACACACACACACGAAGAGAGCCCATCTTATGCCAAAACAGTGGGTCCCTGCTGGAAGCTGCTCGGTGCTCTGGGAATTAGAAATCCCACAATTAAACATATGGGCATTAAGATAATTGTCAGTTGTTGTGCTGTTGTGTGCGTGTGTGTCTGTGTGTGTGTAGCAGACAGATGGATAGGATTCAGCTAAGCACACAAACACACACATGCACCCCTACAGTATTTCCCTGAAAATACTCAAGAAAAACCAAATGACACACTCAAGTTCCAATAAGTGTGTGTGTGTGTGTGTGTGTGTGTGGGAGTATAAATACACATGTCAGACATACAGTTATGAACCTGGACTGAGACCCACACAGATACACACAACCACAGGCTGTCTGAAGAAGCAGAGCACAGTTTGCCTACCTGAATTGTTCTGGAAAAATGGAGAGGGAAAATATATCGGGCGGGATTGTGTGTGTGTGTGTGTGTGTGTGTGTGTGTGTGTGTGTGTGTGTGTGTGTGTGTGTGTGTGATAGAGGCAGATGGAGATCTTAAGTGGCTTAGAAAGGCAGAGGATGCCCTCAACAGGGCAGTTACAGAACTACACCATCTGGTGGAAAAAGACGAAAGAGAGAATGAAGAAATATTAGTCATTTAATAGTTGACCATTCTAGTGTTAGATTAATTTTCCAATCTGGATTTTTATGACCGTCTTATGAGTTTAATTGTTTTTGTAATGTATCACATTAGGATATACAAATATGCTAATTCTTTCATTCTAAATTGCAATAAGTAACCTTAAGATCTGGGGAAAATAAGTATGAGAAATGATAAAATTATATCAAACCAGTCAGTTATTAATTTCCCCCCAAGACAGTATGTGTGATTTTTATTTGAAATGATTAGAAACCCTAGTGTAATTGCACAAGTCCAAGTCAGTTCAGTGCCAAAGCATCAGTTCAGAACCCAAACAGGCTCAGACTACATCTGGACTTTAGAAGTTCCAATTTGAGTCAGTGTTGTCAGGATCAGAGCAGCTGCTTGTTCAAAGAAAAAAAAAAAATAAAATATCCCTCAGCATCTTTTTCACTTTGTTTTCCAGGTGGGCTCTCACAGAGAAGACGGCAGCGGTGTGGGCGGTTTGCGCGGCGGACACTCGATGGCGGGTCAGCTGCCGGGGCCTCAGCTGCCCGTTCAGTCGGCCACCTCGCCGGACCTAAACCAGCCCGACCCGTACCGCGGTAAGACCGCCGTGCTTTCAAACACCAGTTTAGTTACGCAGATGTGCACTCTGCAGCTGGCAGTGTCGCGTAACCCCCTAATGTGTGAGGAAAATCAGAATGGGTACCTCCTGGTCTGGTTAGTTACTTTGCATATACATCATTTTCTGCCTAATGCATCACAGATCTATCTTGTATTTCTTTCACTTTGATTCAAACATTAAATCATTAACAGGAAAAAGGTACACGTGTTCAGTGCTGACCAGAGGAAGAAACAGGCTGAGTCGCTGATGGACAAACTCTATCAGCAGCTGTTGTTTTTGTGTGTGTGTGTGTGTGTGTGTTGCGTGTGCGTGCGTGCGTGCTTGCGTGCGTGCTTGCGTGCGCATTTTCTCCCAATAGTGCCCCACAAAACACGCCAAATTAACGTTTCAGAACCCCACACAATAATAATAATCATAATATCACAATACTGATAATAATAATAATTCTAATGCACATATCACAATCATAAATAATGAAGAGGAAGCAGTAGAGGAGATGGAGAAGAACACGAAATGGAGAGAAAAGCAAAAGTTGAATTTATAGAAGTGGACAGAGATTAAGAGAAAGAAGTCCTGAAATAAAAACAAGGGAGAAGAAAAAGAGGGTGGTGAAGAGAAAGTGATGACATGGAGGTGAAGGAGGAGAAAGAAGAGAGACATACTGTAAAGATGAGAAAGAGGAAGAACATAATTTCAAGACCGAGGAAGCTGAAAGGGAAGACCAAAATAAAAAAAATAAGAAAATGAAGGAAATGGATGAACAGCACCAAAAACGGTAGACAAAGAAGAAAAAAAGTGAAGAGGCGTAGCAAAAAAATGAAGGATGACCGAAGACAATTATAAGAGGGACGAGAAAGAGAACGAAAACTATCGAAAAGAGAAAGAAAATAGATGATCAGGAAAGGTGACAATGAAGAAGATGGGAAAGAAAAGGACGAGAGTCACACATGAAAAGCAAGATGCTGAGGAAAGACAAGAGAAAATGTAGATTGAGGAAAAAATGGACATAAAAATAGAAGAAAATGAATAGAAAGGAATAGAAGAGAAAGAAAACGGGCCGCAAAGACATAAAAGGAAGGTGAAGATGAGAAGACTATGCCGGGACGAGGACACTTGAGGCGCACACCTGGAGTCGCATCTCAGCTGGCTCACCGCCCCGGACGCTAAAACACATAACGAGGAGGGTAAATAAATATACAGTATGTGTGACATGAATATGGAGGAGGATATTTCAGTGTATATGAGCGCGCTGCGCCGCAAATTAGCCCTGAGCTCATTTTTAAAGGCTGAAAATGAGTCCGCTGGCAGCAAAGTTCAGCCAGCGGCAGCCAGAGCCAAGTGTGTAATGAGGTGAAAGAGAGAGAAACACACACACACACACACACACACACACACACACACACACAGAGTCTCAGGCAGAAGTTGTTCCTTACTCCCACATGCGTTCACACACACACACACACACGCGGGCAAACACACACTGAGATGAGGTTGTGTAGAGGCTGTAAATAGAGGGTATTAAAATGGTTTTGGCAGCAAAACTCTTCAAACTCGGTAGCAGAACTGTGCTTTCCTCCTCTTGCTCTCCTCTTTCAATTTCAAAATAATGATGTATATTGTAGTCATAGTATATTATGTTTATGTTCATATTACATGTATACATTTTAAACTCGCTTTCTCCCTCTTTCTTTAATCTCTCTAGAGCAGGTTGGGTGATATTCACATATTCCATTCAGTGAATTTATATAATACAGATTTAATTCAAAGGGCTAGTTCACCTAATATGTTCAGCTGAACCTAAATTATGAGTTGAGGTATCATCCAAAATGAATATGTTGTCCTTGGATGCTGGGCTGACTCGGCTGTTATTTTTGAGATTTGTGAACTGGAAATCAAAGTAACATTAGGAGGAAATGGTGCAATGTGTGAGCCAATGAAATATCAAGCACTGTGAAGTGTGTGATGTCACCAATGTCACCATGGTTTCCATCAGAGCCATTCAAACTACCGACGAGCTCAGACAAAACAGCATAGACAGAAATTTCTCGTGTGAAATAAGCAAGACTGGTGATTTTTTATTTATTTTTTTATCATTTGAATTTTACTCGTTTTAAAAGATAGCTAACCACAACAATTAGCATTTACAGATTTACATAGACTGGGCCATAAGCATAAAAACAAACTAATCATTTGTTAAAAATTATAATGATGGTGGCCATAGTAATAGCAACAATAATGATGATAATTATCATAAATAAACTGAAATAACGCCACGAGAAAAAATAAAGAAAATGAGAAAAACAATTAAAAAAGGTTATGCTATTTCGGGTGTGTTATAGTAGAATAGGATTTTAGGGTGTTAATTGTAGATTTGAGCAGCTCCTCCATTTCCTTTGTGCAATGCATTGTGGGACAAAATGAGCCAGTTTAGTCTGCATTCTGACATCTTTGAATTTACTTAATTTTGTCACTTTTCCAGTGAACGCCCTTAAGACCTAAAATCCGCCTGGAGTTAGAATGTAGTCTGGCACTGGGACACAGCTACGGAGAAAGCCAGGAACTAACATGGAGCACTTTTACAAACTGAAGGAGGAAGAGAGAAAAGCTGCATTGATTAATCTTCAACCAGAAACCAGATTGGATCAGTGATATTAGGACCCAGACTAGGATTCAGACTTCAAAGTGCTCATATTCTGCTCATTTTCAGGTTCATAATTAAATGTACAGGTTGTAACAGAATAGTTTTACATATATTGTTGAACTGCCTATTTCTGCAGCTCCTCTTTTCACCCTGTGTGTTGAGCTCTCTGTTTTAACTACAGAGTGAGACATTCTCACTTTTGTTCCATCTTTGTTGGTAGTCGCACATGCGTAGTAGCTAGGTAAGGACTACTAGCCAGTCAGAAGCAGAGCATGAGGGCGTGCCCTGACAGTACCTAGGTAAGGACTACTAGCCAGTCAGAAGCAGAGCATGAGGGCGTGCCCTGACAGTACCTAAGTAAGGACTACTAACCAGTCAGAAGCAGAGTAGGAGGGCCCTGACAGTACCTAGGTAAGGACTACTAGCCAGTCAGAAGCAGAGTATGAGGGCCCTGACACTACCTAGGTAAGGACTACTAGCCAGTCAGAAGCAGAGTAGGAGGGCCCTGACAGTACCTAGGTAAGGACTACTAGCCAGTCAGAAGCAGAGTATGAGGGCGAGCCATGCTACCAGCTAGGCGAGCATTATAACCTGTGTTACAAAGTGATGCACGTTTGTCACGGAAGTACAGGCTGGACTACAATAGAGCTGTTTGGAGCAGGTTGTGACTATTTTTTGTTGAAGATGGTAATCTATACCTATAACGTGGCGAAAAAGATACACACCACAATAAAGGAAAGGGAAAAAGCCAAAAAGCATAATATGAGCACATTAAAATCTTTTTTTTCCTCCAAGTCTCCGCCAATGTCAGTTTGTTTCTGAGACTGTTGAGTCAGACTTTCAGAGGCACAAAGTCACTTTTCACAGTTTCATGAAGCTAGTCATTCACAAACACACAGCAATTGTACACACAAAATGCCTGCAGTCAGGCACACGGAGATTCAAAATGGCCGACAGTTTGTCCGTGTCTTTGTGTGTGTATGTGTGTGGGTGTGGGGGAACAGAGCAAAGTGTTTTGTGTTGACTGAGAAGTTGGCAGCGTCCCAGTGACGGATCCATACGGACTTCAAATAAAGACGGCTGTGTTCAGCAGCAGAGAGAGGCAGATAGAGGCTCCGGGGGCTTTACGTTGGCTTCACAACGCTCCCATGCCACCATCTTGGAGGTCGACTGGACAAATAGCTGTTTTCAGGCTGACCTGATGCTGAATTCACACTCCGTCGGCAGAATGGGTAGACTGGGGAACCCTTATATGCTTGCCTAAATTAGCTGTTTTCATCCAAGTAATTGGGCAGTTTCATAAATTTGTTGTATTTGTATTTGTGACACACATCCAGCGTGGTGCTACTTTTTAATATGATGAATTGATTGTATTAGTGGTGTTATTAGAGTCTATTCTATTAGATCTAGCTAATAGTGATGGAGCTTTTGCAGCAATTTTCCACCATTTGGTAGACCCTTACTGTATTTTGTTCTTATGCCGAGTGGGAGATGCTGTTGTCAGAAATCTTTTATATTTACTGTAAATGTGTGGTTCTGAATGACCTCTCTCAGCTCTCTAAAGCTCAAAAATGTGCTGTGTTTGCTGGATTTACAGCTGCTAAGAGAATGACTGCAACCCGTTGGAAGCCACCTCATGACATGTCTATGTGCATGGACCCTTTCCTTCTTGGATGTTGTGTACATGGAACTGTCGACCTCTTTTAGGGTCCAGGCTGTAGCCTTGTGCTTGGGATTGGTCCCTTGTCTTGAGTCTGTCTATGTGTGTGTGTGTCTGTTTATGTGTGTGTTTGTGTGTCTGTTTCTGCATGTGTTGTTTTGTCTCCCTCCCTCCCAGCTTTCCTCTCTGTGTTTTTATGTGCCATGTCTCAGTGGATTGTTTGTAATAGTTTGTATATGTCAATTTTTGAATAGAAAAACTACTGGAGGAGGCTAATTAAAATTCCTTTACAACTGGATGCTCATTCAAAACTATGAAAATACCTGTGTACGTGTGGACTAGGCCTCAGACTACATAATAACAAGTGGACTTTATGTGCACCTTCTCACCCAGTGTTTCTCAAATGGGGGTACGTGTACCCCTGGGGGTACTTTGGAGTACTGCAGGGGTACACTATTAATTTAGAAATATGTCTGTCTCTGTTTTCTGGTACACGGTTGTTGTTTAGTATCACTGCCAGCGCTGTATAGTACTTCTTTATGTACTTCTTCACCTTTCCTACCAAAAAAGTATAATAGTTTGTGCTGGCAACCTTGGGTCATAGTTTTTTATATCAGAAATATAGGTTTCTTTCAACCAAATTGCCCGAAAATAACTTTGATGCATGCATGTACGTTGCATGGAAGCCAAAAAACACACTGCGCAGCTAAAATAAATGACAACTTCCATTGAATGTTGGTTGTTTTGTTCAATTCCATAGCATTTGATAAATCCACCTTATTAAATGTTTAAATGGTTTTTAAAGAGTATCCTGTCTCAACTTTGACATGAGCAAGTCTGTGAGTCACTCAACATCTTCCGATTTTAACAACTAGTCAAAATAATTCATAATTTCTGCTTTTTTTGACAAGTTCATGTTCAACAGGAAAACATCACAAGGGTTAAAAAAAATTGAAAGGGGGAAAATGATCAAAAACCGTTTGAGAACCGCTATAAAGCTAACTCTTCTCCCCCCCCCCCCCTGCAGCCCTGTCCGGAGGCCTTCAGGGCCAGAGCACCTCCTCCGTCAGCTCTGAGATCAAGTCTGAGGATGAGGGGGACGAGAACCTCCTGCAGGACCCCAAGTCCCTGGACCCCAAGAAGGAGGACGGCGACAGCAAGGACCTGAAATCAATTGAGAGGTTAAGATCTAGGTACCACCCCGCAGACGCTCGCTTCCATCAAACCCCTCCGTTCGGCTGGGACGCACGTTGTCCCCCAAAAAACCCACATGCTCAGAGACCTTCCTTGTTCAAAATGTTGTTAATTAACAAACCTCTCCAGGAGACAGGCTCCATTCAAGATGTTGAATTGGACTTTGTACAAACTGAAGGGACAATCTGAGGCTCTTTTTCCTCTTGTTTTATTTTTGTGGCGTAGGACAGGAATAATAAATCAGGAAATGTGGCAATGTTTTGCAGAGATCTAGAGAGATTAACATGAAAATTCACTTAATCATGAAGCAGTACTTTCATTTGTAACTAGTTCTAGTATTTTTACATTGTGGTAATATATATTCATTGTCGATTAATCTGCCAAATATTTTCTCGATTTAATCGTTTGGTCTATAAAATATGGAAAAAATAGGGAAACATTACAATCCTAAGTCCAAGCTGATGTCTTTAAATGTCTTATATTGTCAGGCCAAAACACACAGACGTTCAGTTCAATATGATACAGTATAAAAACAAAATGAGCAGGAAATCTCCATATCTGAGATGCTGAACACAGTTTTTCTGCCATTTTTTGCATGAAAAACTACTATTATTATTATACAATCGGCTGATTGATTAGTCAACTAATCATTGCCACCCTAATAAATACTCCTTCTACCACTGGTCGGCAACCATAATCTTATTTTTTTATTTTTGGAAATAAAGTACACAAGGAAGGACTTTAAGCTGTGGGTGTTTTGGGAACCAGGCTTTGGACTTTGATGAAGTGATCAAGTGTGATGAGAAGCAGCTAAATACATCAATTATTACAGAGACGTTTTTGAAATCTCCGTGTCCACTAGACATCTCTCTTTTTTTCCAACATGTTGATCTTTTTGAGCCAAGAAAGCACTGTGAAGACAAAGAGAGGTGCCTGGGGGACACGCAGCTCCCAGTTGGTCCTATTGGTCTCTATGGTCTTGAGCCTGGTTTTAACTGTTTCTCACACAACAGAGTAGGAGTGCTGCCTCAGAGCTGGGGAATCAACACCAACACTATGAAGCTTGATTTATGCTTCTGTGGAGGCTCTACGCAGAGCTTTCTCCGTAGCCTACGTAAGTGGCCTGAAGGTAATTCTCATGCGTCGATCGCTTTAAGAGAATAGCCGGGCGTGTGTGGTAGAGCGAGTGAGAGAGTGACGGTGATGAGCTGTGGAGCGATTACCGACGCTAGAGGCATAGTGAGAGAAACAAAGTGTCTTAAGACCTTAAGCCTTCAGAAAAGGTTTTGCACCGATCCGATACCACATAATAAAGCCCTAAAGAAAATCTACGTTAAAGTAGTTTATTTATGTCCTTTTTCCGTTATGACTGACTGTCAAACTGGATAATAAAAGAAAGTTTTGTGGCGTTCATTGTTTGAGAGTTTAACCTGAGTAGGACCGACAAGAAAGATAGAAATCATATCACATCCATTAAAACGTAATAAAATACGTCACACTGGTATGGGATCAGTACTGTATCGGCCAATACGCAAGTTCAGGTATCAGAATTGGTATCAGAAATAAAAAAACGGTATCGGACCTTCTCTATATAAAACCAAGTCATTATATACACACGCAAGCCGGCTTCATTTGTAGTAATTGAAGGTTGAAAAGTGTTGGTTTTGGTTACATTTCCCGCCCTGAATACAGCTGAGCATCTTTACCCCTCCAGTGATATTTTACACCTGGAGGATGACTAGAATCAGAAACATGTGGATCCCAAACCCAAAGATTGCACGTGATAGTGGCAGTCATGATGATGATGCATACGGTTTGAATGATGATGATGATGATTGAAAACAGATGAAAACTGCTGCCCATGTTACAGGCTTTGGAAACGTATCGTCACATGATCCAGCAAACGGTTTGACCAACAAGTTGACAATATCGGCCGCTTATTCTCACCCTCTAATACGACCCACAGTAGCGTTTCATAGCAGTGGCAAAAATGTATAAAGTTTCAATTTATTCAAGAAACATCCATCCACATGGCTTCTTGGTGTGATCTTCTGGTTGTTTGCTGTATATTTTCAGTCACCAATATCACCATGGAAGCAAACAGCTGCAGCCATGGTCCAAAATGAACTTAGTTGTCCACAAGCCAAATGGCTAGTGAATGCCACTCAATAGATTACCATTGTTTTTTTTGGCTGGTGAGTGAGGCAAATCTATGGGCTGGGCTATAGGAAGAATATCAGATATTGTGGCAATATTTTAGGGTTGACAATTGGTGCTTTAACACAATATCTTTACACTTAGATTTTTGATAAATAATCATCAGTAATGTGGACATACTGTCTAAGTGGGGGAAAGGCAAATAATAGATGAGCTATAACAGTCTGGTGAGTTCAGAAAAGTATAGAACTTTACTGTAATGCAGCCTTTTAAACCAGTAAAAACCAGACAACACTTCATGATATCGATATATTACCCAGCCCTACCAGCCATTTGAATCTTTTACCAGCAGTTGGCTGTTAGATGGTACTCATTTTGGACCCTGGTTGCAGCTGTGGCAGATTGAAATATCCAGAATGCAGCACACAATGTCTGCTCCCAAGCCCTGTTCCCTGTTATTTTGTCACTCAATGAATCATCTTGTGAATCTTAACAACATATCTACTGCAGGTTTGTATTACAATGAGCCTCCACACACAGAAATTTCATTTTTCAAATCCTCCCCTTCCTCCTCCTCTCCTACCCTCATCCCCTGCTTTGTCTTCCCTCGCTCCTTCCCGTGCTCTTCATTGGTTGCTGTAGCAACAACGATGACGAGGACCTGTCTCCGGAGCAGAAGATGGAGAGAGAGAGGGAACGGAGGATGGCGAACAACGCGCGGGAGCGTCTGCGCGTCCGCGACATCAACGAGGCGTTCAAGGAGCTGGGCAGGATGGTGCAGCTGCACCTGAAGAGCGACAAACCGCAGACCAAGTTACTGATCCTGCACCAGGCCGTGGCTGTCATCCTCAGTCTGGAGCAACAAGTCAGAGGTCAGTTCATACCAATAGAATAGATCTTTATTGTCATTGTTTTCAACAACAAAACACAGTTTAGCAGCTCCCAGAATGACAGTATAAATGACAAATATGGAAAAATAGTAATAATAATAATGGCTGATTAAATATTCATTCATCAGAATCATTTATAATGACAAGTAAATGATTCGGATAAATGAATATTTAAAAAATAAAACAAAAACGGACGGTCAACCATGTTCTGAGTGTTGGTGTTGCATTTGTTGTCCACCAGAGGGCGCTCTACAATGTCCCTGTTGCAATATTGTTTTTGTTCAAAGGACTTTAAGTTTCATATCTTATTTTTTTTATACATTTATGTTTGCATTTTTATACATTTTATTTATCAGAACTTTAATATATTTATATGTTCCTCTGTTCTGTTGTGACAAAACAAAGTATCATATTATTTTAATGAGAACTCATAAATAACTACAAATAACTAATGATAAGGAAATCTGTGTATGTTCTGTTACGTGTTTCTGGATTTTTGTTTTAATATACTGTATATATCCGCCGATATATCGGATTTTTAAATAACCAAATATTTGTATCTTATCGGCCTTAAAAATCCTTTATCGGTCGGGCTCTACTGTAAAGTCCAATTAAGAAACGTAACCTTTGACCTCAGATACCGCACCAGACTGCTTGGCTTTTAATAGGGCTGCACAATTTTTTTTTTCATCAGCATGCTTATTAACTGGCGCCATAAACATGTCGCAAAAGGCTGCGACATATACATAGACACTTTTTTTTGTTAGTTGATAGAAAATATCAGTTGAAAACTGCAAGTTAAAATGTCTTTTTTTCAGTTTGATGTTCAATTTGTTCAATACGAGAATGTTGAAAATGATTTCCCTTTCATCTGTTTCCCATTTTAAATACTGAAAGCAGCAGAGATGCAAAACTGAGTCCCTGATCCTGAACCTTTTAGACCATACAGTCATTATCCTGATCTGTTCTAAAGGGAAATATATGTACTACTTAAAAAAAATTTGGATATATTCTACTGTTCTGTTTTTTACGCAATAGGCAGCTGTTGTAACGTTGGGATTGTATAGGATAAAACAATAATCTACTTTTCTAAAATTCTAAATTGTTTCTGTATTCTAACTTTTAAGATAGTTGGAAGGGAATTTAAGGTGGAAATCAGGCTTGAAGATAATATGATACATTTGATTTCCAGCACATGAAATGCCTCCAGAGCTCCAGGAGAGGGCAGCAGTGGGCATCTGTTGAGTGTGTTAAACTGGGCTAAAGTTTGTGGCTTTTTGGCTTCAGTCTCACTACTGATTTAGTCCCCCAGCATAAAGACGTCTCACTGAAAAACCCAGCCAGGACACATTCTCTACAGACAGGAAACCAGAAAGAATAGCAATCTCTCCTCTCTCTCTGTCCAGAGCGAAACCTGAACCCTAAGGCGGCCTGTCTGAAGCGCCGCGAGGAGGAGAAGGTCACCGTGTCCTCGGACGGGGCTCCCCTGTCATTGGCCGCCGCGCACCACGCCGCCGCCGCCGCCATGGGCGACGGGTCCAACCCCTTGGGACAAATGTAAAACGCAGCAACATCTCCTCCCCCCTGAATGGTCAGAAGATTTCACTTATAAACTAATCTGCTGTTGTACCTTTAACTCAAACCAAATAATCAGAATTCAGAAACCAGTCCAGAAACTTTATATTTTATAAATCACTTGCCATGGAATTTAAAAATGTATGGCAAACTAAAAATACCTCCAATGAAAATAAGTTGATGTTAATAGTATATATGATATACATACCTAGTGAATACATTGGAAAAGAATTCACTTTTTATTCTTCCAGGTGTATCATTTCTACTGTCACTCTAATGCAGGAAAGAAATGGTTAAAACATACACAGACAATATGTAGACCAAATCAGATTTAAGTCAAATTTCTTCCATTCCTTGAATAAATTTGGAGAAGTTGGCTAAAAACAGAGGCCAACTTGAGTTTCTGTCTGGTTGTGGGTACATTTTAACAACAGATTGGCAGTAAGTGTGATTTTAATGTGTGACTGTGTGTGTTTGCCGCTGTTCTTTGTTTTCTCTTAAAAGCATTTGTATTTGTGTTTGCATGTTGAATCATGGAGCAGCATATTTCCTAAAGTTCTGTAGTCTGGAGGTACCAAAGGTCCTAGATAAAGAGCAGGAGTGTCCTAAAACAAAACCACAACAAGTTACTTATCTGAAGTAAGGGTTTTTCGTCTTTATTTATACACTGCAGGTTTTAGGTCATGAAAGTAGCCCAGCAACATCTATATATTAACATTAGTTATGTAAAGTGGGCTACTACTGGTCGGAATGTCATGAAATTTGCTGTGATTATTCATGGTTGCCAGTGGATGAATGCTGATGATTTGATCAGCGCAGACCTTTCCACCATCAGGCCAAAATGTCCACTTGTACGTAATAATAATAATAATAATAATAATAATAATAATAATAATAATAATAATGAATTATAGTACTTTTAAAAAGCAAGAAACAAATTTCTTTAGAAATTACCAGATAAATTATTTATAAAATAAGAATTGATACAGCAACAATGACAAACGAGGTAAAATAACTATAAAAACTATTAACTAAAGTTTATTTACTACTACTAATACTACTTCTTACTAATTACTTATCACTTTACCATTTATTAAGGGTAGTTATCAAACAGTGTTACAGCCTTTTGAATTAGTTGAAGTTTGAAGAGGTAACAAATAAATGGAGAATAATAAAGGTCCAAGAACTGAGCCTTGAGGTACTCCATAGGAAAAATGGGAAGCGGCGGATTTAAAGTCACCAATGGCAACACAGAATTTCCATTAGAAAGATACCTTATTCTAAAACTGTTGTGTAGGCTGACCTAATGTAACGAACATGTGGTTAAAGACAGTTTATTAATGCTGAAGGAGGCTTGATTTTATTTTAATTTCTTTCAAATGGTATGGATTAACACAAATTCTATATTAACTGTTCCTGCTTCAGCTTCACAGGGAATACTTTTTTGCCACCAGGGCCGACATTGATGCTAACATTGGGAATACACTGTACATTTTACAACTACTTGACCAGTTTACTTTCTTCTCTGCTGTGATTGCCAACACATGTTGACACCCACGTTCACTCTTTCGCTCTACCACACTTTCATTACGCCCGCACTCTGAGCTATATCTGAAAGTACCCACGCTACTCTAATAACACCATGTTTCCATTCAAACATTTTATGAATGTGAATTATCTACATGTAATTAGAAAAGCTATATGAACTCCTGCATGACTTTCCCCCGAGCTGGTAAGCACACTGCTACACCTTTAGGGGACTCTCCCCCCTATAAATAAGAGACATTATCGGCCCCTCTCTATCATCCTCGTACTGTACAAAAAATACGGTACACGTCTTTTTTTCCTGACATTGGATCCTCATTTACACAGCTGATGGAGACACACCTAATACACCTTCTGTTTGTTGTCTTTGTAACACTAGCTTTGAATTCCCTTGATTGTGGAATCCAAAGATTATGCAAAAGGATGCGGTCAGCTCAAGTAATCGCAATTATGTAATACTTGCAACAGGCCTAGTTGAAATGTAATTTTGATTAGGTTAGCCTCAATTGCCATGGTATTTGATAAACCCGCCATGCTCCACAGAACCTGAACACCTCCTATTTATACACTCCGCAAACTTCATAGTTTTAGCCCTAACATCGTTGTTGTGAGGTTAATAAGGGCTTTACGGTTAGAGTAAACTCCTTCATTTCTCAGTGTGCGTTTGTGTGTACAGTGTGTACCCGTCCTTCCTAATCCCCCGCTGTGTTTTCAGGTCCAAGGTGCCAGAGTTCATCAAGATGATGAGTGACCACTTCCTCTGACGGCGTTTCCATGACAACCCGGCAATCGATCAACCCTGTTGTTCCTTCAGCCTGACCAATCAGATTCTCTGGATCTTAGGCCTGACCAATCAGATCAGCCTCCTTTTCTCCTCACGTCTGTCTCTGATCCTTTTCTTCACCTTTCGTCTCCTTCTTCTGTCGAGAACACCAACTGCAGAGTCACATTAGTCGCTTTCGTCACTTTGCATCTCCAGCTGAAGTGAACTGGATGCTACTTTGTGGAGACTATTAAACGGCCGCTGTGACGTGGCTGCAACAAAGTGTTTGTGGCAGCTTTTGACACAAAGTGACAGCAATGGACAAAAGTCTTTGGAATCACATCATCCAAGATATTCTTCTTCTTGTACTACTTGTTTTATCAGCATTCCCATTTTTAAAGAACAAAAGGGTTCTATATATATAGTATATAGACAAAAGGAAAAAAATGACAAAACCTTTTGTTTAAAAAGTGCACCTGGATGCGGGCAGTGAGGAGGGTACGGGTTGGGGAGGTTGTTCAGAATGGGGCAAAACATATCACAAAGTGTTTAAAGAGGTTTTTTTATCAACATTGTGCAGCTGTCGTTGAATGCAGCTTCAGCGCGTCTCTGACTGATTGGCAATCTAACGCCACACTGTGGATGAAGCTGTGCCTGATCTCCTCTTGGATGCAAACCGGTCAGATAGATACACATGGAGAAGCAAACAAAACAAAAGAGCGGGAAAAATCCAGGAAGTGTTACGGAAGCAGGCTGCCCTAATAAGCCCCCTTACAAACAACCCATTTTCACAGATTAAACTAAGTTCAAATGAAGAAGATATAAGGTGCTCGATTTGCCGAGTCATTTGAACAACAATTAAAGAAAACACGCTTTTTGACTATAATAGAAAGGAAACGGGGCTAAACAGGAAAAACGGGGGCAACTTGTTCTTCCCCCTCTAATGCATTCCCTCTTAACCCGCAGACATTTACAGTATATTGCAGGTGTAAAAGAAAATCTAAACATTTATGTGTATTTTTAGTAGTGTTTTTTCTGCTACATTGACTTTCATAACAAGTGCTCACTTTTTTGGTGAAGTCCCAAATACTAAAGCCTGGACAGTTGTACCCAAACGGCCCGTGTGTATCTACTGAGAGGACGAGAATATCTAAAGAATCAATCATTGAATCAGTTAATCAATCAATCAGTGAGTGATTTCAGACTGGGGTGTTAAAATTATTGACGGTAAAGGAATAACAGAAGAAAGAAGCACGAATCATGCAGTAATGAAAGCATGTAGGAAGGAACGACTTGACATCTTCATTTGAGATTGTTCTAGCAAATATCCCGAACCAGAGTCCCTGTGTCAGATACTCATCAGCATGGGCAGAGCAGGCAGAGTTTAAACTCAAAGGATTACTGGGCAGATGAGAGGGAAGAAGGCTGCACTTAGGTGAATTTATATGCCACGTTTAGCACATTCCCAGAATTACGATCGCTCTACTTGAATCGAGTGGTTAAGACGGCCCGAAGCCCTGAACTGTGAGAGTATAGGGAGTCATGCCAGGGAAAGGAGTAAAGAGTTAAAATGGGCCAACATCCTGAGGAGCTAGAGACTGAGTGATGGGAGGAATCTAAAGGTCTAATTGATGACGACACTGCAGGGGAAGCAAGGGAACAATCAGCATTGTGACGGGTGTATACTTTTCTTCTAGGGGGCCAAGCAGCACTAGTCAAAGCATTCCTGTGTTAGATTCATTCGGTTCATCTGGACCATCATAACCTTAAACTTGTAACCCAATTCCAGACTGTGCTGCCCTGATTAACAACTTTGGGGGGACTTTCTGATTGGCATTTGCTGTCTTGCTATATCTGCTAGAGGTCTCAGCTAGAGGTCTGTTGCTGGGACATCTAGCTGCTTGCCATTTCATTGGCCTTGATATCCTGTTGTGATGTGGATGCCTGACGTAGGGTTCAGACATTTGAGTTACCTTGGTTTGCTCAATTTGCATGTAAATTCAAAATAATAGTTCAAATTAGGCATATTTAAATCAAATGAAACAAGATCAGTACTTTACGCCTGAGGCAAGTCCAATCCACTAACCTTACCACTAATACAGTAGGCCTATATCACTTAAGAATTTCAAAGTGCTGCCTCTTGTACTTGAACCAGATTTCTTGAGTAGAAGTTCAGTAGAAGTCAACATTGACTTGGGAGAGAGACATGATTGGGAGAGAAAATGTCAGGATCAGGACCAGTGTTGGGCTCGTTTACTCAGAAAAAACACCCACAACAAATGCACAACATACCAGCTCCTTTAGTTCAGTTCTACTTTATCTATGATTAACTTTACAGGAGGAGTCAACAATCAGCCAAACTACATACAGTAACTGCAAACATTCTGTATTCAGGCAGATACTGCAAGTTACCAAGACAATCGCACATTAATATAGGCCTTTTACACTTTTCACAGTCTAACATTATGAAAAGGACCTGGCAATGCAGATTTCCATCACCATAGTAACTCCCTGTGCTAAGCGAGGAGAGGGACACTGCTCTATTCTGCTCACAGTCACATACTGGATGTCATCCATGTTCCCACTCAGATCAAAGGCTTTATAAAATGGCAATACTTACAGCTGTTAAAAGTATTCCTCTCCCCGTCTCCCCTTTGGCTAGTAGCCGACGACCTGCACTGGCCCTGACATTTTGCTCACTAAATTACGACAAGCTTAAGTCACGTCATCGTATAAGAAAGCCTACATCGGACAAAAAACTAATTACATTCGGGTAACGCAGTAACGCAACATTACTTGAATTAGTAACTGTATAAAAAATACTCTTTTGAAAATTGTAATCCCTTACAGTACTGTAGAAAGTGACAGTTAAGCAATATTACACTCAAGGGTTTGATTTAACGTCATTATTGGCCTGACGTAAGCATCGTAACCTTAATGTTCATTGCATTGCAACAGGCAAAAGTAGCTGGAGGATCTGCAAGCACGGCCATTGTTTTGTGGTGTCAATCAAAAGTCCCCTTCCCCCCGCCCCAGTGGGAACCTTCCTCCGACCAGTACCCAGTCACAGTTCTGGCGTCTCTGCTGACCCTAGCCTTATGAGCCCTAAACCAGAGCCCTAGTCCTTCTTCCCAGCCTCGTGCCCCACCTGAGCGGTCCCACAGATGCAATTTGAACATTCACACTTCTACCAATGTGCCTTTTTAGAGTTCATATCATTCGAGTTGCCAGAGGAGGACATTTACCTGGTCTTTTAATAGGATGCAAGCTTAGGGAAACCTGTTCTTAGTCGTTAGGTTCTATGCAGTCAGGTTTTTTACCAGACCTGGGAATTTAAAAAAAGCTAAAAAAAAATTTAAAAAAAAGGAAAAAAAAGTATTTTTTGGATAAAAAAGTAAACTGTATTTAATGTACTGTACGCTTATATGTAAGTAGACAGCGTGTTCTGGCTTGGAGACAATGAGACAGACGCTTTTAGCAAACCGAGCCCAGATCCCAGTCCCCCCACCCCCAAAAGTTCTCCATAACCCTCCAACCTTCCTGTTCCAAGCCCCAGCCCTGTTTCCATGATGAACACTGCGTCTCTTCTTGTATTATAGCTTATCAGCTTTTTATCAATATTTGATCGGCTTGTCCGTAAGCCAATGTAGTCTTCAGTACAAAGTGTGTGGTCGTATGTTGTAAAGCAGAATTTCTTTCTCTTTTTTAAGAAGAATCTTTTCTCTTATTACTTTTTCTTTGTCTGTTTCTGGTTTACATGTCTATTATAGAAAATGTTACAAAAAAAAACAAAACAAAAAGAAAAAGAAATAGAAAAAAAAAACAACACAATTCGCTATCTGACAGCATGGTTCTGTCTGTGGTCATTTTGACGCAGTTAAAATCCTACCCAATCAACAGGAAGGCACGAAAACTGGAAAAGAATCTATTTGAATAAATCAATCTATATATAAATGTACAAAAAAAAATATATACGATATATAAGGAGGGTGCCATTTTCAGTTTTTTTTCTGTTGCAAATGCGCGTTTACTTGGGGAGGAAATATTTTCTCAAAGACTGAACTGGCAGAAGTTGGCGAGGCCCCTCGGTGTTATAAATTCCCAACTGACTTTGTTGTGTTCTCTGTTGTTGCTATGACAGCACCCTCTGACTAGTACGGCACCCTGCGCAGGACAAAATGGGACCGTAGTACCATCCGCTCCATTCACTGCTATCTATCCAAGGCAACAACACACAGACGTTTGTAAATTGTATGCAACAAAATGGCAAACTTTACCATTATTTTGAAATTGTGTATGTAAAAGTTATATTTTTACATGTAGACATGTTGTTATTTTGTGTTTTAGAAATATGTTGTATCGGTTTTTTTGTTAAAATATGAAAAAGTTAAATTCAGTGTGTGTTGAAAAAAAAAAAAAGTGTCACATTGAAAATGTAGTGAGGTCAAAAGTTCAGAATCAGTTTATTTTTCATTTTTCAACCTAATGTTTATATCTGTAGGGGGACATTTTCGAGGGTTTGCGGGAGGAATCGGAAATCATAAAAGATATATAATATTTGTTCAATTCTCCATGCCTCATGACATTACCATTTTTAAATGTATTTTTTATTTGCAAAGAAATGTGTAAATAGACATAAAACGTTTTCTGTGGGGTTTCTGTAGGGCGAGGACTTGCCGGTGAGAGTCGATGATGATGATGATGATGAACTTGATTTTTAGTGAGGTTGTATTTGTACGGTTCCAGTAGCCAGGTGCCAGGTGTTAGTCGGGGTCAGTGATGCTCAGTCCTGTATGTGGTTTTGGTTGCCGACCATCTCAAGTCTAAGTCAAGCCATTGTCTTTGCTTGCAACAAGAATCACTCGTGTCAGAGCTGGAGGTTTTTTGGAGGTTACCATGCTGGTGAAACTGGCAAAAACCTTTTTGGAAACTGCTATTCATAGGGAAAGTCTGAATGTAAATTCATAAAAACACAGTGTCATAATTCAATTGTTGGGTTTCTGTGAATAACATCCCAGAGTACGGTCTAGACCTGCTCTTTTATGAAAAGCGCAATGAGATAACTGTTGTTGTGATTTGGCGCTATAGAAATAAAATTGAATTGAAATTGAATTGAAAGCGACACTAGCTGATTTTGTTATGTACCTGAAAATTTTAAAAAATGCAAAAATGGTTATAGCAATACACATCTTTTTCAGAAATCGGTATGACAAAATCCATGATATTTTTTTTTTTAATTACATGAATGATAACAAAATCTTAACTGAGGCCCCCAACGAGTGTTCTATTCACTCTGGTTCTACCTGGTGGCTTCGGGCCCGGCTCTGACTCCTGTGCATTGAATCTCTTCAAGATGGTTTGTAAATGTTGATTAAAGGAAACACCCTCAGCACCTGATTCAAGATTAATATATGAGAATTTTGTAAAAGATTGGAATGTCACTAATATAAAAAAGCAGATCGTCAGCAAACAATCGTATCAGCTATTTCCCCAAAAAGATATCAGATAATGTGCAAGGCAGTTTCATTTGTTTGTTTTTTAGTGTTTGCCATTAAATTGAGCTTTTTGTCAAAAGGAAAAAAAAGCTACTTTGAATCGGACCTATTAGTTTATCACTAGGATTGAATCTGTCAGTGTAAGTGCTAAATGTGTTTTTTACGTAATGTTATTTTTCAATGCTTCATTTCGTATTTTCTCTTAGTTGTATAATCAAGTCATCTCCCGAATTACAGTATCTTCATTTTTATGTTACCTCCTGCTGTGTCTATTAGCCAAAATGTTCTTTTTCTTTTCCCTCCTTGTTGTACATACAGTACACACCTCATTTCTTTTTTTCAGTGACTGTGCCATGAGCTTTGTAATCTGTTACTCTGTACCAGTTTTACTGCAATAATGAGTTGAATTCAAAATGGCCACTGCTGTCCTTTGTTTTCCCAGCAATGTTAGAAACAGGAAGCATTTCTTACACTTTGGGTATACTCCAGACAAGAGCACAATCCAACATCAGCAGCACAACAAATATGCAATTTGGTGCATTTATATAATACAAAGTGTAATTGGTTAAATTTCATTTTCGACACCAGGTAACTTAAAAACCTTTCAAACATTTTATAAAAAGTCCCCAGTATGGAAGTTAAATGGCACTTGCTTTGCAGATTAGTACTGTAATTCTAGTGAAAGAAAGAAAATGACAAAATAAAACAAAGCAGCTGTTTTAATGTTTTTAACCTCAACATAACAACGTTCCAATTATATAAATGTCCACTGCCAGAGGAACAAAAAACCCAACCAATGTTTTAAATCTCTTGCCAAGTATTTCACTTAAGCCATTGGATAGTTTTCCAGTTTAGTATTTATAAATCAGAAGATTTTATTTAACCTAAAGTATCTTACATTTTAAAAACTTAGTTTACCTTATTAAACTCACCAGTATTTTACTAAATATGTTCAGTAAAGGAAAATCTCAATTGGGCCTCGGAACTGAGGACCATGAGAAGAAATAAAGATTATTATATTATATTTTGAGACAATCCTTCTTTTAGGGTCTTAATTAGCTCTGTTTTATGAAGTAATATTTTCAATATGTTAAATCATGTGCTCTTAGTGGTCAGTATGCCCGAGTCAATACTAGCAGTAGCAAAATCAATCAATTTTTGAGATTTTTATTTTGAGTACATTCTGAATAATGTTCATTTTTGACATTACGTGCCATGGTTTTTCAGTTGGTTTTGCCTATACGTTCTCTCCAGTCAGATTAGAAGATGTATATCAGTTTCATCTCTGTACACTGCACAGCACAAAGACTGCAAACAGGGGGAAACTGCTAGTCTAACTCCAAGAAATGAGAAAAAAATACACCTTCCAACAAGGTGTATCTTCTCGCTAACAAACTATACCCTGATCCATCTGAGAGTCGGCCGGGTTTGGTTTGTCAGTGGGGTGCCAGTTGGGCTCCAACCTGGCAACACAAACACCTATGATAACTGCTGCTTAAACCACAATGTCTCCTGTTATCATTGGTATTTCTACAGCTATTGCAATAAACATGTAAACCAGACAGATGTCCAGCAACACAAGCAAACCACTAGGAATATGTAGGGGAAGGGAACTGGCCATTTAAGATTAGCTAAGGATGGACGGCTGCGGTTTAGTTGAAAAGTTCGGCATTTTATAACAATTGACTTGGTGATATGTCAATTTAAACGTTGTTGTTCCGACCTGCACAGCTGTATCCATCATCCAAGCTTGACTCCATTTCTTTGGCAATTTCTCTAGATGATAACATCTGTATTGTAAATCCCTCCTACAAATTGTTTCTCTAACTGGCTAAGACAGTAACAACAACAGCCGACATGTGTGAATCGGTAAATGAACCCAACCGTTCTCACCCCCAACTCCTAAAAATTCCAGACGCATGGTCAGTGCCTCTCGGCGTCAGATACCGACGCAAAAATCACCCTTTAGCCTCTGCATGGAACATGTATGGTGCAACGTGTACGTTCAATAGTGTCCGATTGGACAGATAGTCTAGCTAGCTGTCTGGATTTAGCCTGCAGAGATCTGAGGACCAGGTAACCATAGTCCTCAGATTGGACAGATAGTCGAGCTAGCTGTCTGGATTTACCCTGCAGAGATCTGAGGACCAGGTAACCATAGTCCTCAGATTGGACAGATAGTCTAGCTAGCTGTCTGGATTTAGCCTGCAGAGATCTGAGGACCAGGTAACCATAGTCCTCAGATTGGACAGATAGTTACCCTGCAGAGATCTGAGGACCAGGTAACCATAGTCCTCAGATTGGACAGATAGTCTAGCTAGCTGTCTGGATTTACCCTGCAGAGATCTGAGGACCAGGTAACCATAGTCCTCAGATTGGACAGATAGTCTAGCTAGCTGTCTGGATTTACCCTGCAGAGATCTGAGGACCAGGTAACCATAGTCCTCAGATTGGACAAATAGTCTAGCTAGCTGTCTGGATTTACCCTGCAGAGATCTGAGGACCAGGTAACCATAGTCCTCAGAAATCCACCGGAGTCGGAAATTCCAACACAAAGAAAGCGGAAGGTGACGGGCATCCGGCGGAGTTTTCCGGTGGCGCCTGAACAATCCCGGAAGTGGAACGTCGTCGACATATAGTGGACCCAGAGCGTCCAAAAGTCCCAACCAAGCACTTGTAAATACGACGGTAAAGGAGACTTTTTGTGTCAGTAACTAACGCCAAAGGCCGGGATCAAGCATCGCTTTTTGGCGCGTTGGGAATGAGAATGTGTTGATAAATCAGATGTTGGCATCAGCGGTAAGGAACAGGCCCTGGATTTCTAAAAGTCAGAGAGGAATCTAAACACAATTAGTCACAATTTATTGAAACGTCGCTAAAAGAAACCCTTCTAATACGGACTCAGTGTGAACAACAAGCGCAAATAGACAGTCCATCGAGGTCATCTTGTTCTCTCTGTAAGTATGATTTGTGATTTGCTTCATGTTTCGGTATGATAATCATTCTGTGAAGGTAAAAATACATGAACTGTGGCCTTTTTTGCTTTCTTGTCATTCCTCGTGATGCAATTAAGGAAAAAAACGGAAAAGAAAGGAAAAAAAAATACACATAGCAGACTTTTTACTCTGTTATCAGTGCCTCGGCTTTTTGTTAAAGCTTCCTTTGTCTAGTGCTCTTTTGCGCTTGAGTAGACTTAGTGCACCCTATTTTAGAAGTGAAATTGAAAGTTTCATCAATCATAAATTAAAATATATTTGGCTTATTTATTGCAGAGGCAATCCTTTTGTACCATGAATACTGAAAAGAATAGGTGAAGACACAGAAAAAAGAAACGTCAGACTACTGTATGGAAACCGAACATGTACAATAATATGTTACACTTTGTCATTTTTATAGAAATGTTCAAAAGTGAATGACAAAAAATGAATTTGTGTCTTTATTTTATTCAATTTTTTTGTTTTGTTTGAACCACGTGTTACAGACGGCGAGCCAGTGCGGCGTCCCGTGTGAAGGGTCGAAGGTCTCATCCCAGCCGACAGATGACGATACAAAATATCAGGAATAAAAAAAAAATATATAGAAATTTAAAAAAACATACAAAAACACAGCAGTCACACTTTTCCCCAGTGTGTGGCCGAGTGCCTCAAATCTTTATTCCATTGTATTTTTCGACACTTCCATTTATTTTTATTATTTTCTGCTTAATGTTGTGTTCTTTGACTTAGTTTTTATGTCATATAACTGTTATTCTCCTTATGGTTGCTGTTCTTGTTGATGTTATCATTATTACATTTTTTTTTTTTTATTCCAGATCAGAGGAGGTGATGTGGGAACAGGTTCTTTTTGATTTCTGTGCTGAAGGTTTTATTCTTCCTCGTACCAGCGCAACAGATTGCCCTTCATTGCCTGTTGGTTCTCATCTCTGTAGTGGTTAAATGACGTTCATGTTCATGACCGTTCTGTAGCAATAAATGTGCAATTTTTACAATGCAGCCATTTGCACGCCTCGTTCTTTTTTCATTCTTTACAGCGTGCAGGGAAATGAAATGCACTGGTGGATGTTTGGGGAAATCTTCAATACAGCTCAGAACAACGATTATACAGTATATGTATTATTGTATTATAATTATTAATGCATGTAGCCTAGACAGCATTTTAATGTTGTGCCCCGGGTGAACCTGAGGATGTTAAAATGACCATTACCTTTGGGATTCTGTGTGTGTGTGTGTGTGTGTGTGTGTGTGTGTGTGTGTGTGTGTGTCATACATTGCCCATGTGTTTTGTGTGTACAGTAATATGTCAAGACTAACTCTAACTGTTGAAATTCTGTCAAAAAAATACATAAAATTGCAGTTAAAAATGTGAAACTCCAATTTTGAATCGTTAACAATGAACGGTTAAAAAAAAATATATATATATATATTATATTATATATAATATATAAATATTATCCGATTTTACCACACAGCTACATCTAGAGCCACAAAGGCTTTATTCCACTTTTTTTTCACATTATGCAGTACTCCATGACACCTGTAAACCAACTTTGATGTATCAGTGATCTCAAAAATAGAAGTACAGTACTACTGTAAATATCATAGAAATACAACAGAGGCAGGATGGAGCACAGGAGCATGTCAATGCTGATAGAAAATAGAAATAGAAATAGAAAGCCTTTATTGTCATTATAGACAAGTACACAGTACCTGTGCAATGAAATTGGAGCAATCCCTTTTCAGTGTATATATAACAGTAACAAAGATAACAAATTTAAGTAAAAAATATAAAAAAAGCCATTGCCATTGCAAAGAACTATGAGCGTTAGCGGGCTAACCTCTACATAAATGTCTGATTTGCCGCAAGTCACAGACTTACAGAGGTGAGGTTTAGCAACAAAACAAGAAGCAGAGCATCTTTTATGCACTATGTATGTTGCCTTAATGTTAGTCTCGCTTTGCCAGACCTTCCTCCACAGCCCTGCGGAGGAGGCTAGTCCACACAGCATTCCTGGTTTGTTAGCGTTTCTTTAAACCAATGACAATCACCTTGGGCAGCACTGAAGGCCAGACAGAGTCACAGAGTCTCTGCAAAATAGCCTCTGGAAGGAAGTTGTTTTGGTGGAACACATGTACGTTAGGGTGACCAGACGTCCCCGGTTTTGGTGACCTGTCCCCGTCTGGATCTGTCCCTGGAAATGTCTCCGATATTTACTGTGAGTGACAGACCCGAAATTGGAATGAAAGAAAGAAAACATTGACCAAAAGTAGCCAATAGTTGCTTAACACAACCAGAGCCAGCGCTGCTCAGAGCCTAGAGATGTTTTTAGAAAGCCGTATTTTACGATGCTAAAATCACTGATTATTTACATGGAGTCTGGTGGGTTTAGCAAATGCAATTTTGCGGACTTTTATGTTTTCAAAAAGGATCTTAAAGGTCTACCTCCTTAAAAATCCTTTCCATAATGTTGTCAGTAGCAAAACGAGCACTTTTATGAACAAGCTGGACAATGATCCTATTAACTAAGATAGTCTAGCTAGCTGTCTGGATTTCCCCTTCAGAGATCTGAGGAGCAGGTAACCATAAATCCACCAGAGTTTAGAATTCCTACATAAAGACGGTGATGGACATCTAGCCTAAAGACAGGGACATCTGGTGGAACCTCCAACGGCACTGAAACAATCCCATAAATCAGGGGTCTTCAGGCTAAGGGCCCATTAGCTGAAAGAGGGACGGAGCAGGGACCCCCAACTAATGTTGTATAAAACCGAGTTGTAAAGGGACTACAATAACGTGTGTAAATAAGCCTTTACACAATATTAAAATACTAAGGTATTAAAATATATATATATACAATGCAATATACATGTTCATATATTTATACAAATTCTTTAACTGTGTATGGCTACCTTACCTACAGCCAGTAAAGTCATCAATGTTAAAAAATAATATAAAAACACAAATAGGCCGATTTTTCTTTGCTATTAACATATTGGTTAACCCCCTTTTGAAGATCCCTGCCCCCCTGAAACGTTCCTCCCCAACCAGTGCCGTACACGCCCCAGAAGGAAGAACTGCCTCAAAGGCTAAAAACAGTAATGCTCTGTTATTGTTAGCTGGCTATACAGTGAAATAATCTACCCAGAGGTGGATTTACAGTGTGTCAGACACACCATTGTGCCTCTGGTAACACCCGCTGAAACCACAAAAAATGTGTCTTTAGGTTATTTTTAGCGGTAGGCATATGTTAAAATAATAATAAGAATGTATCCTTTATTAGTCCCACAAGGGGATATTACAATTTACTATGTTGTTATTACACACAGGCAGGAATTACACATACATGCTCAGTACCTATACATGCACTAAATGTAGGGATGTCAGAGTGGGGGGGGGGCTGCCCTGAGCAGTTGGGGTTTGGTGCATTGCTCAAGAGCGCCTTGTCGAATTTAACAGACTTTTTTTTGGGGGTGGGGGGGTTGTGATTGTGATTTTTTTTTTTTCAAATCGCGCAGCCTTACATCCACGTCGACTCCAGCCTTACTGCTGCTGTTTGAGGTCACTCACATGGGGGCGGGGAGGGGGTTATGAGAGCTGAGATGTCGTCTGGCAGAGCCGGGTCACCACAGTTTAACACCTATTCAATTCAATTCAATTCAATTTTATTTATAGTATCAATTCATAACAAGAGTTATCTCAAGACACTTTACAGATAGAGTAGGTCTAGACCAGATAGAGTAGGTCTAGACTACACTCCAGAATTTACAAGGACCCAACAGTTCTAGTAGTTCCCTCCAGAGCAAGCAACAGTGCGACAGTGGCGAGGAAAAACTTCCTTTTAGGAAGAAACCTCGGACAGACCCAGGCTCTTGGTGGGCGGTGTCTGACGACCGGTTGGGGTTAGAATGAAGAGTGGCAATAACAGCCACAGAAAAGATAACAGTTTGTAGTAGTTCTTTGTAGTAGTTCATGGCTTAGCAGGGAATTGTGCGGCATTACAAGGCACAGCAGGACGTAGCAGGGCACAGCAGGACGTAGCAGGATGAACACGGCATCGCAGGACGTGTAGCGGGACCATGACTACAGCTGCTACCATGATGTTGGAGCCTTCCTGATCCGAGGGAACATGCTGGGGGGAAAAGAACATAAGGACTCCGGGGAATGACTCCCCAGAGCTAGGTTAGTAACAAGCATTTCTGGGACATGGATGCACACAAATGGAAAGATAGAAAGATAAAAAGATAGAGGAGAGAGGAGCTCAGTGTGTCAAAGGAAGTCCCCCAGCAATCTAAAACTGTTACAGCATAACTGGGAGAGCATAACTAACTAGGAGAGCATGACTAACTAGGAGAGACAGGGTAAAGAGAGCTGCCGGATCGGGCTAGACTCTCCCCAGCCGGATCGGGTTGTATGCCCTGCCTCCCTCTAGTTTTATTATATTATTGATTGTATGATAGATAGATCTGACAACTATGACGAGAAGCAGGTAGGCCGGGTTAGGCGGACAATATTCAATTCTATGCCCTAACTATACGCTTGATCAAAGAGGAAAGTCTTAAGTCTACTTTTAAATGTGGAGACTGTGTCTGCCTCCTGAACCCAAACTGGAACCTGGTTCCACAGGAGAGGAGCCTGATAGCTGCGCTCTGGCTCCCGTTCTACTTTTAGAGACTCTAGGAACCACCAGTAACCCTGCATTCTGGGAGCGCAGTGCTCTTGTAGGGTAGTAAGGTACTATGAGCTCTTTAAGATAAGATGGTGCCTGACCATGAAGAGCTTTGTAGGTGAGAAGAAGGATTTTAAATTCTATTCTAGATTTTACAGGAAGCCAATGCAGAGAAGCTAAAACAGGAGAGATGTGATCTCTTTTCCTAGTTCCTGTCAGAACTCGTGCTGCAGCATTCTGGACCAGCTGAAGACTTTTTATGGACTTTTTCGAGCATCCTGATAGTAAAGAATTGCAGTAATCTAGCCTAGAAGAAACAAATGCATGGACTAGTTTTTCTGCATCATTTTTAGACAGGATATTCCTGATTTTAGCAATATTACGCAGGTGAAAAAAGGCGATCCTTGAAATTTGCTTTATGTGGGAATTAAAGGACAAATCCTGATCAAAGATAACTCCAAGATTCCTCACAGTGGTGCTGGAGGCCAGAGTGATGCCATCCAGAGTAACTATCTCTTTGGATAATGCGTCACGGAGGTGCTTGGGTCCCAGAGCAATAACTTCAGTTTTATCTGAGTTCAACATTAGAAAATTACAGCTCATCCAGGTTTTAATATCCTGAAGACACATTTGAAGTTTAGCTAACTGATTAGTTTCATCCGGCTTGATCGATAGATATAATTGAGTATCATCTGCATAACAATGAAAGTTTATGGAATGCTTCCTGATAATATTGCCTAAAGGAAGCATATATAAAGTGAACAGGATTGGACCGAGCACAGATCCTTGTGGGACTCCATGACTAACTCTGGCGTGCACAGAGGATTCATCGTTAACATGAACAAACTGAGATCGATCTGATAAATAAGACTTAAACCAGCTTAGAGCTGTCCCTTTAATGCCAATTAAATGTTCCAGTCTCTGTAATAAGACATGGTGGTCAATGGTATCAAATGCAGCACTAAGATCTAATAACACCAGTACAGAGATAAGTCCTTTGTCTGATGCAATTAGGAGGTCATTAGTAATTTTCACAAGTGCTGTCTCTGTACTATGATTAACTCTAAATCCTGACTGAAAATCCTCATATAAGCTGTTGCTATGCAGAAAGTCACACAGCTGTTTGGCGACTGCTTTCTCAAGAATCTTAGAGAGAAATGGAAGGTTGGATATAGGTCTATAGTTGGCTAAAACATCTGGATCAAGGTTTGGCTTTTTCAGAAGAGGTTTAATTACAGCTACTTTAAAGTGCTGTGGTACATAGCCTGTTAATAAAGACAGATTGGTTATATCTAGTAGAGAAGTGTTGACTAAGGGTAAAACTTCTTTAAGTAGCCTAGTCGGGATGGGGTCTAAGAGTCAGGTTGATGGTTTAGATGAAGAAATAATTGAATTAAATTGATAAAGATCAAGTGAAGCAAAGCAATCTAAACATATATCTGGTTTTACAGCTGTTTCTGAGGTTCCTGAGTTTAGAGATAAGTCAGTGCCAGTTAAAGGCAGGTCTTGGTGAATTTTGCTTCTAATAGTTATAATTTTATCATTGAAGAATCTCATAAAGTCGTTACTACTAAGAGCTATGGGAATACTTGGCTCAGTAGAGCTGTGACCTTCCGTTAGCCTGGCTACAGTACTAAGTACCTACTAGTACCTACAGGTCACAGTGTGCACCTTTCCTCTGTCATGAGGCGCGAGCTGAGCCTAAACGTATCTGGATGATTTGGCAAGTTGAGTATCATCCAACTCAACCACCCAGCACCCATTAGGTTTTGAATATCCACATACACTCACCTAAAGGATTATTAGGAACACCTGTTCAATTTCTCATTAAATTCAATTATCTAATCAACCAATCACATGGCAGTTGCTTCAATGCATTTAGGACTCCAAACTGAATGTCAGAATGGGAAAGAAAGGTGATTGAAGCAATTTGGAGCGTGGCATGGTTGTTGGTGCCAGACGGGCCGGTCTGAGGATTTAACAATCTGCTCAGTTACTGGGATTTACACCCACAACCATTTCTAGGGTTTACAAAGAATGGTGTGAAAAGGGAAAAACATCCAGTATGCAGCAGTCCTGGGGGGGGAAATGCCTTGTTGATGCCAGAGGTTGATGTTGATGTTGTGCATACCTCGGTTGTAACGAGTGGTTATTTCAGTCAAAGTTGCTCTTCTATCAGCTTGAATCAGTCGGCCCATTCTCCTCTGACCTCTAGCATCAACAAGGCATTTCCCCCCCCCAGGACTGCTGCATACTGGATGCTTTCCCTTTTCACACCATTCACATGACTTGTGACAGCCCCAGATTTTGAGCGTTGTAAACCATGCTGGTGGCGTGGCTCTATGGATGACACACTCGGCCCATCACTGTGATCCCCACTGATATAGCTCAATAATGTGTGGATTAAGAGGAGAAAGATGGAAATGTGTAATTTATACTCTTTATTGATCCCCTATGGGGACAATACAATTTACACTGTGTTGTTATTACACACAGGCCTGAAATACACACACATGTACTAGTGGAGAGATGTCAGAGGGAGTGGGCTGCCAGTGCCCAGGAGGTGAACTGGCACCTCTCCAGCTACCAGTCCACCACCATACTTTGGTCCATATGGGGACTTATGGGGACTTGCGAGCCTCTGGTTCCCAACCCAACTCATACTTATATATACTTATACTTACAGGGCTAGGCTAGCAGTTTCTTCATGCGTTCAGTCTTTATGCTGAGCTAGGCTGTATTGTGTGCATGCAAGATGACATTTTGCGAGTAATAGTTGCAAAATGCAATGGTCATTGGTTTAAATGCTTGTTTATATGCGTCAACCCTGTGAGAGTTGAACTTCACCCATCTTCTTTTTTATTGTCAATCTCCTTTAATTTGCATCAACATACCACAGTTAAACCTGGACTTTATGCAGCCTTTCTGTTGCTCTGGGCATTTCTGTTAACCTCAGAGTGAAATGAATACCTTGTTATGTTACGCCCTTCTGTAACACGCCTGGACAGGTAACACATCACCTCATGGAGGATCTACTTCTTCAATGGAAGGGATTGCCTCCTGATCTGATGATGCCTCTGCAGTAAACTGTACCATTCAGTTTAGGGTGACTCATCATTTTGACTCATCAAGGTAGTTTTGTCTGTCTCGGCCTGCTGTCTGCAGGCGGTGACGTCAGTTTAGCAATATTTATATGATCCATTTTAATATGAGCTGAATGTGCCCTTGTGTCACTTCCACGAACCAGATGTTCGTCTTGCAGTTCCCAGCACCTCCAAGTACCAGAAGCTTTTTTTTTTCTACGCTGATGATCCTACGTCTACAGAAGAAGATCAACGCCACTCAAAAACCCTCAGGTCCAAAACTTGCAGGACGCATATGACGCGTGTCAATAACCACACTTTTTTTTGTTTCCATTGTAAACCAATGCACCACCAACGGTTTGGCACATCATAACACTCAAATGTGTCAAATGTGTCGATACAAGCAGCAATTATTTCCAGATATATTCCCAGAACCAGACTGTTGTAACTTCATCCAATACAAATCTTAAAAAAAGAAACTCAACAGGTAATTATTTATTACACTTACTTGTTGTGCAATACTTTATATTGCTGCTGGGCACTGAAAGCTACCAACTGTAATTTAGATGTATGCCTACAATGACAATAAAGTTTCTTATGTCTTTGGATGAGGCCCTGGCTCCAGAAGTGTTTTAATCTAGTTCTTAATTATAATTTTAGCAGCTAATAGTGGCTTTCTGTTTTATTGCTTTGGGATCTTATTGCAGTTTTTTGATATATTTCTATGTGGACGACTCACAGATCTATCAGAAGTTAGTATAACAGGTCCAGACTCTTCCAATAATCACATGTCCCCCAATTAGCTTCTTTGTCCTCCTTTAAATGACGACAAGCTTAATTTTGACCATCATACAAAGTCTGTTGTTGAATCTTGATTCCGGCACCTTTGAAACATTTTTAAAAAGTAATCATTTTCATCTGCAAATAAGATTACTGCAACTTTCTGCTACATTCCTATCTGAGTCTGTACAAGCGAAGGACTGGTCCAGAATGTCTACCCTGTCTCTCCTAGTTAGTCATGCTCTCCTAGTTAGTTATGCTCTCCCAGTTATGCTGTAACAGTTTTAGATTGCTGGGGGAATTCCTTTGACACACTGAGCTCCTCTCTGCTCTATCTTTTTATCTTTCTATCTTTCCATTTGTGTGCATCTATGTCCCAGAAATGCTTGTTACTAACCTAGCTCTGGGGAGTCATTCCCGAGTCCTTATGTTCTTTTCCCCCAGCATGTTCCTCGGATCAGGAAGGCTCCAACATCATGGTAGCAGCTGTAGCCATGGTCCGCTACACGTCCTGTGATGCCGTGTTCATCCTGCTACGTCCTGCTGTGCCTTGTAATGCCGCACAATTCCCTGCTATGCCATGAACTACTACAAAGAACTACTACAAACTGTTATCTTTTCTGTGGCTGTTATTGCCACTCTTCATTCTAACCCCAACCGGTCGTCAGACACCGCCCACCACGAGCCTGGGTCTGTCCGAGGTTTCTTCCTAAAAGGAAGTTTTTCCTCGCCACTGTCGCACTGTTGCTTGCTCTGGAGGGAACTACTAGAACTGTTGGGTCCTTGTAAATTCTGGAGTGTAGTCTAGACCTACTCTATCTGGTCTAGACCTACTCTATCTGTAAAGTGTCTTGAGATAACTCTTGTTATGAATTGATACTATAAATAAAATTGAATTGAAATTGAATTGAATTGAATGCCGTAAGAATCAGAAATGTTGCAAATTCAAAATCTTGCGTCTTGCAGTTGGGAATAAAACGTGGAAAAATGTATCCAGAATCTTAAAGTGAAGTGGTTAAACTTGCTGAATGTTTTATCAGGTTCATCTTTTCTATTGCAGATTTAACCAGACACTTCCATGTCCATCCTAGCCTTGAGGCTGTGTCTAATGAACATGACTTTTACTTCTTCGAGCCAGGGATGCCTGAAATAACCCTTCCCACTTCACTACTCTCTTGTGTGGTGATAGTATGTCTTCTTCTGTGGTGCTGACAAGCAGAAGTGTATCTGTATTACAATTCCAGAAGTGAACTGAAGGTGCCAGGAATCTATTGTTTTTCAAAAGCTTGTTTTTGATCGACTAGGGATAATCGAAAATCCAACAACATTTGTTGCAACACAGTGTTGTAGTCAGCCATCTTGGATTTCATTGTGTTTATTTTCATTTTAAAATCCCATGTTTTAAGGACTTAGAACACATTTTGATGCCTTTAATACACTCAAAAAGTCACGAAAGTTGGCGCTCATCAAAACCTCTGAGCATTGCGAGTCTATACAGCAATTTGGGTCATGCGAGGAAGCCATTGTTATGGACAAAGTTGCTCCAATATTCACAAAATTTGGTACCCACATTGCTTTCATTATCATATTTACAAGTTACTTTTCATTCGCCCATTATAAAATTTCTTGTCAACTCCAAAGGGGTTTATGGGATCAGTTTCATATTTGGTTGGTATAAACTACTAGATTGTAGTTACCAAACTTGGTTACCACCAGTTGGGCAAGTTACTTTTAAAAAGTAATCAGTTACAGTTACAAGTTACTTCTTCCAAAAAGTAACTAAATTAGATAATCAGTTACAAATTAGAAAAGTAACTAGTCACTTCAGAAAGTAACCAATGTGTTAACCCTCATGTTGTCCTCGGGTCAAATTTGACTGGGCCTTCGAAATTGTCAACATTAGAAATATCAAATAACTTCCAAAAAGCACCCACAACATTGAAAAAGTGACAAAAAAAATGTCATTTTGTCATTTTGAAAAAATCCCTTTTTTTTCATGGTTGACGGGAAGACAACACAAGGGTTAAATGTGTCCCCACCTCTTTAATAGAACTTAATATACGTGTGAATCTTCAATTATTTCTGGTAAATCTGAATATTACAATGAAATGGACACTTAATACAATACATTATTAATAGAAACTGTACACACATCTAAACTCTTTTAATGTTGCTTTGGGACAAAGTGAGACTAGTGTTATGGTTTTCGGTTTTTATCCTGTTTTCTGTTATTTCTCTGTGTTTATTCCCTAGTCTTGTGTGGTAGTTTCTGTCTTGTGGTCCCCTGTGAGTGTCTGTATGTTCTGTTTCCTGTTTTATTTTGAAATCTGAGTCACCTGCCTCTTGTTATCTCGTTACCTTGTATTATTTTGGGGGTGTAGGCTGCAAATGAGTGTTTGCGTTTCGCTGATTCATACATCGAACTATATTACACATGAGTGCAGTGCAACTTCACATTTAAACAATAAATTAGCTCAACTAAACCGAATTACCGCAACTAACTGGAATTAAAGAGAACCACAATAAGATCCTGGTTTTATACTCACGGTAAACCAGCCCCCACCTCGTTAAGACCGGCTCACAGGCCGCATAAAAGACGGAGATGCACAGCAACGTAACAAAGTGACATTTATTAAATAATGATGCAAACAAGAGCACGATGAGGTGTGATTGTCAGTATCAGTGATGAATGAATGAAGGTGTATGGATGTAATGGAGAATGTGAGGCGTATGCTGTCAGTAGTCAACAGAGAAAACATGAGAATGTGGCAGCCTGGTCTCGGGGCAGGCGGGGTTAAATAGTCTGGGAGGACCAGCCAGGTGATCAGTCACCTGCTAGTTAACAAGGCAAACCACAGTACACGTGTAGGACAGGCCCAGGGCCGTCACACCAACAAACATGACATCATTTTTAGAGCTAGTGTTTGTGTGTATGCAGTAGTTATTATATAGTTTCTCTTCCACCTGCACCGCTGTTGGGGTCTTCACTATATACCCATAGCTGGGGCTATTTACCCATGATTGGGCCAGTGGTTGACGGGCATCAGGGCGTTTCCACTCACCAATGGGCCTCCATGCCACGTCTCTAGGGTCCACTGCTGCTCTGAGATCCTGTACAACTTAGCCTGGAACCACAGGGGACCAGTTACCATGTGTGCCACTGGGAGGTGTGTACGAGGTCTTGGCAGTGGAGAGGCTATGTACCGGCGGAGGAGGCTCACACCCTCAGCTCCTCTTTTCAGCGCCCGTTGGTGGTCTTACCATCCGTGAACATCTGTCTCTCTTTTTGAAGCTTCAACTTCTGAGTCGCCACAATATTCTTAAGGGCCTGCATCTCTCCCTTCATCTGCTTTAAATTGACTTTCAGGTCTTCAGTAATGAAGGTCTGCAGGTCCAGATCTTTTTGGGCTTTTTCCAGCTGGGATTTCAGAAGCTATGTTTCCCTGGTGGGGAGCCTCATCCAGCTGGGCTCTATGGGAAGCCTGGGATCTTTCCCGTATCTCCTTTTCCTCCTTCTCCTGTTCTCGGAGAGCTTCCTCCATCTTGCTCGATTTATCCTTCAGCTCCTGAGCTTGAGCCCTTTCCATCTCCAGACAGCTCTCCAACTCTAACTCCACGTTGGTCTTACTTACCTTGAGCTTCTTTCTCTCTTTACAAAGCTCCATCTTCTGAGTCTCCACTTCCTTTTTCAGGGCCTCCTTCTCTCCCTTCATCTGCTCCAATTTGACCTTCAGGTCTTCATTAATGAAGCACTCTGCTCTGTTTCCCTGGGTGGGGAGGGGACACGTTCAGCCAGCTGAACTTTCAAGTCCCACATCTCCCTCTGCATCAGCTCTTTCTCATGGCTCCAACTGCTGCCCTCTCTCTGTTGTTGGAGCTGATCCAGGAGACTGGCCAACAGATCTTGGATGATCAGGTGAACTCTCCCCTCAGATTCACATTGGGTGAGCGTCTCCTCGCTGTCCTTCAGCTCACACCGTACCTGTTCTTCAAGGTACCTGAGATAGATTGGTTGAATCTCTCTGGAGTTGAAGTCCATGTTTTCCAGTGTTTTTTCTCCTGTTGCAATGTGCACCTTTGGATCGTCGCAGTCAAACTGTCTGATAAAAACTGCTGTCTGAGTGAATGTGTGTCAGAACTAAAGTTGGTTTCCAGTATTCAGTGTGTTGTTATGACAACAACATGTATTATATTTTCAATCCAAATGGTTATTGATTCTATTCCATTCTATCTTTGATTCTATTGTTGCTTGGGACACCAGTTTGTTCATGTTTGAATATACAGTATGCATGTAATAATTTCTAAAATATGGCCGAAAGAACCATTCATCCATCTTCATCCGATAATCCGGTATCGGGTCGCGGGGGCAGCAGCTCCAGCAGGGAACCCCAAACTTCCCTTTCTGTCGAAGCCCCTGACCTTTGCTGCCACCCATACGGCAGCGCACCCGACCCCATTGGTTCCTCCCACAGGTGGTGGGCCCATGGACTGGAGGGAGAGGTGCCACGTAGCTTTTTCGGGCTGTGCCCGGCCGGGCTCCGTGGCAAACCCGGCCACCAGGCACCCGCCGACGAGCCTGCCGTCTGGGCCTGGCTCCAGACGGGGGCCCCGGGCTTCCACCGGGCAGGGTCACTCGATCCCTTCCTTGATTTTCCATGAGGTTTTTTTGAACCATTCTTTGTCTGGCCCCTCCCCTGAGACCACTTTGCCATGGGAGACCCTACCAGGAGCACAAAGCTCCAGACAACACAGCCCTCAGGTTCATAGGCACACACAAACCTCTCCACCACAATAAGGTGATGGTTCCCCGGAGAGGGCCGAAAGAACACTTTACAAAAGCAGTACACAAGTATGCACCAGTTGGAACGTCATTTTCTCTAACTCCATTCACCATGTGCGCTCAGCAACCACCTATTATACAAGATGTGTGTTTTACCACAATAAAAATATAATAATAATTTAAAACTGCAAGCAGTGATGAACGGGCCCTCGCTAATCTGTGTGCGTTACTGGCGGAGTAACTCACACTGAAAATATTCACCAATGAAAAGGGAACTCCCTGCTGAGTTCAACGATACCTCACACAAGACTCTACATCATACAGGTTATTATATGCGGAAGGTGGCGTGGCCCATCATGGGGAGGGGGGTGGATGAAACCATCACCAATGAAAAAGGAACTCTCTGCTGAGTTCAATGACACCTCACACAAGACTATACCTTAAATGGGTTACAGTTATGAAAGGGGGCGTGTATGTGTATATGCATATGTGTGTAGATATATGTATATACATATATGTGTGTGTGTATATACAGTATGTATGTGTGTATCATATCATCACTGGTTACCACACATAATGGTGGTGGTTTTTTATAACAAAGGCAGGGCACAGTACTTCTATTTTTAAAGAGGAAAAAGATTTCAATAAGGGTGGAGGTCTGACCTCGTCTCCCTCATAAACACTGATCAGAGCTCTGCTGCTTTTCATCTGGCAGATGGTTTATTCTTTTTTCAGGAATGTTGGAACATTTTTTTAAACCTGTTCAGTCAGAGATTAATTGTTTCACCCGGTTGGTTCACATGGTTTGCTGCCACGAGTCATCAGGCGTGGCTGGTGGATGTTTTTCAGCGCTGGTGAACTGTTGTCATCATAGATCATCTGTCAGCATTTTTTTGGTTTTTTTGGTTGTATATTTTTTGGGCTAAATGCATGTTATCAGCCATATAAAACGTTAAATTTCCAGAATTAAATAATTTTTGACAATAACATAAGTGTGCTCTTTTGTAAAAATGCCCATTATTAAATTTCAAACTCAAAATGCTTAACCAAATGTTGAGTTTTTTACAAAATATGTTCATTGGCAGTGTTTTCAAATCATTTATTCCTACAATAACTGCACAGGACAACTGCATTGTGGTTAAATGTTGGGAAAATAACTATTTAATGCTAAAAAAAAAAATAAAAAAACACAACCCACATAAAGCTTCCGCTGATCTGGTGCCTCCCTCAGTGGTGCAAGGACACTCCAGCAGCAGGTTATTTCAATCAAGAGAGACATGTTTGCAGATATGCAAATTAGGTTTATTACAGCTCAATGTACAAAGTCTCGATTAGACTCGTCACTATGCGAATATTTGACTCTATGATTGGCCCTTGCAATTTGTGTACGATTCTGACTGGTTTAGCAGGAAAGTGAGGTCTTCTTGAAAGAATTTACGCTGAGCTACATTTAAATCAGAGACTAGTTGCAGATATGTGACAGTTATACACAGCAAAAAAGTATATTCATTAGGATATCAGTTGAATTGATTTAGGAGTGCACCGATTAAATGTCCGGTCTTCCTGAAAGAATTTATGCTGAGCTCCATTAGGAAATGTGAAGTAAAGCTCTATGGATGGCACTGTTGGTCCTTTGGTCTGTCCACCACTGAAATATCTCAACAACTATTGGATGGATAGCCATGAAATATACTACAATTTGTCCCCTTCAGGACGAAGTGTTATCACATTGGTGATCTATTACATTTTTTTTATCTAGCACCATCATCAGGTCCAAATTTTCATGTCCAATACTTACATATGACCAAAATTTAGTGCTAACATGCTTAACATGTTGTCTTCAGGTCAAATTAGACCCTTTTTTTTTAAGTTTCTCTAGCAGCAATTTGCATTTCTTTCCACCAAACACTCTTCACAAGTCAAATTACAGACCAGTTCACCACTATCATTGACTTTTGGTTGTTTTATTAAATTTTATAGCGTTATTCTGGCTAAACGTTGACAGTCTGAGATCATCCATCAACATCGTGATTTTATATATTAGTCAAAATAAATGTTTTTTAACTCAAAAGTTACATACATTTTCATAGGCTATATAAGGTTTAGTGACCAGAAATTCCAAATTTTGGGGTGGGGGAGCACTGAAAATGCAATGCGACAATGCTACAAAAACAAAGTTTCCAAGACAAACTTTGAAAAGTGTTCATTTGACCCAGAAGAACAACACAAGGGTTGAACTGATATGGTGATCTTGAGAAACATTATTGATTAGATGACCTGCTTAGCTGAGGTTTAAAGTTCAGGGAAACCAGCCGTGCATTATGTGGCCATGATATGTACGATATGTTAGATTAGACACACGTGCATATGAGTTGCTCTGGAATGTGCACTGACAAATGACCTGGGTTGTTTTGTTATTAGTTTACTACAGTATAAGTTCTCTATGTAGAATGTCACTGTAAAGGGATCGTTTTTGATTGTTTTTTAAGAGGGTTTGTATGAGCTACTGATCCATTGGTCTGTCCTCTGCTTGGAGTCATGTGAAGTCATGCCACCTGTTGGACTTTTTTCCATGCAGGGCCACGTTCAGCCCACTAAAAAGTAGAAATAGGTTTTATTAAAGTGAAACTGGGATTCAACGCTCGCCTTTTCATTACTGAGAGACTGCTGATTGGGTAGAGACACACCCGATTATCCCTTGCGTCATTACAAATCAACACTTTTGAGGCTTTTTATCGATGTTTTTAACTTTTTCTTACTTTTTTCATTTACGTTTTTTTGGCAATTCGTTGTGCAGCAGTAGAATGCAGCATGTACACGTACAGCACGGAGGCTATACAAACAAGCACATCCATCTACAGAAGTTCACATTGAATTCTTAAAAAAAGCCTATAGCAGCAGGAACAAAATAGTTTTTGTGTCTGTTTGTCCTGCATTTGCGTTTAAAAAGGTGCTCCGATCAGGATTTTTGGGGCCAATCACCAATTGCTGGAAGCAGTAATGGTTGATCACCGGGTCTATTGGAAGCCTTCTAGTTATCATGTCATATATATATTCATCACATTAATTTTAAGTCTTAACAGCAATGTATATGTGTTATTATGTATGGGCGGCTGGGGCTCAGTGGTAGAGAGGTTGCCTGCCAATCCGAAGGTTTGGGGTTCAATCCCTGGCCCTGCAGTCCCATGTCAAAGTGAATGGTTCGTGAATGATGAAAAGCGCTTTGAGTAGTCATTAAGACTAGAAAAGCACTCTATAAATACAGCACATACATTATATCATACATACAATTAACAGAATTGTCAACTGTTTACTTGTATTGACAGGAAATGTTCAACATTCCACTTCCTCTGTTAGAAACACACCTGAAACAGCTTAGAGCTTAACAAATGTTCATAGAATATGTTGGGATGGCAAGATGAAAAGGCATGAGGTGGAAAGTATTTTAGGTTTGTCCTCCTGCTGTAATGACCTGAAAATAGAAGCCATGACATAGCAGTCACACATAGAGAATATATATCAGTAATCGTTTGGCTTTTTGTCCTAGCTCAAAATCTAAAAAAATGTCCTTTCAATTTTTTTTTTTCAATTTTTCTCACGTGTAGTGTGTCATCTGATCGGCCTTTATGGAGACCACCGATCAGTGTCATCAGGACTGACTGGTCCTTCTTCAGGGTCCTGGTCTCATATAGAGAAGTTAAGTCAGACAGAGGGTTGTGGGACATTTTGCCAAACACCTTAATTATATATTGCAGTCTGTTGTTGTTTTTTTATTTTTGGGTGTTTTTTAGGCATTTATTTTTGACAGGACAGATGAAAAGGAGGGAGAAGGGGGATGACGTGCAGCAAAGAGGAGCGAACCCCCACACATGGTCGCCCACTCCACCAACTGAGCTATCCGGGTGGGTCCATAGCCGATCCGGGACCCAAACCAGCTCACAAAGGCAAAAGAAATAATAGTTTCAATAAAACGACAATAAAACATCCTCATCAAAGTCTTATCGACATTAAAATTGCAACGTTTTTTTATTGTTTTTGTTTTGTTTTTTAACAGACAGAATCAACTTGTGGCTCGAAGGTGAGTTTGTCATTGATTATGATCCCAAGGTATTTTTATTGCTTCACCATTTCAATAGCTTGATCATTAATAAGGGTAGAAGAGCGGCTGGGGGGATTCTTTCTAAAATCGATAAGCATTTCTTTAGTTTTTGCCACGTTAATGTTCATAAAAGACAACTTGCACCACAATGGAAAAATCATTTCAATTCAATTCAATTCAATTCAATTTTAATTTTATTTATAGTATCAATTCATAACAAGAGTTATCTTGAGACACTTTACAGATAGAGCAAGTCTAGACCAGATAGAGTAGGTCTAGACCAGATAGAGTAGGTCTAGACTACACTCCAGAATTTACAAGGACCCAACAAGTCTAGTAGTTTCCTCCAGAGCAAGCAACAGTGCGACAGTGGCGAGGAAAAACTTCCTTTTAGGCAGAAACCTGGGACAGACCCAGGCCCAGACCCAGACCCAGACCCAGACCCTAGGCTCTTGGTAGGCGGTGTCTGACGACCGGTTGGGGTTAGAATGAAAGACTCGATAAGAGTCTAGATAAGACTCGGATCGATATTAAAAGTACTCTTTAAGATCCCTTGTAAAATATGTGGTTGGATGTAATTAAAAGATCAATAAAAGTCAATTAAACGCAGATGCACCAAGCTCTTTGCACTCTCAAGATGGGAATAGATCAAGTTAAAAAGAGTACATGCTGCATCTTTTGGTCTGTAGGCGAATTGAAATGGGTCCAGTAGATCCTGTACAGAGTTCCAAAGTTTGTCCTTCACGATCTTCTCTAACGTCTTTATAGTGAGGAACGTGAGTGCCTCAGGCCTAAAGTCATAAAGAGACTCTGGATCCTTATTTAGGCACCGGAACAATAATTGAGTCTTGGAACGGTGTGGAGATGTAAGGACATTTTGAAAATAAAGCAAAAAATTGCCGCCAGCTGTTCAGCACAGTTCTTTAATATACGGCCTCCAATGCCTTCGGGGCCGGGACTTTTATACCTCTGAAGAGTGTCAGGACCTTGTTTCTGTCAACCTGGACGTTACTCTGCCCAGGGCCTGCTCCTCACTAACATCATAAATATTAAAACCATTAAAAAAAGTGTTCAGTTCATTTGAGAGGGCAAGGTCTGACATGCCGGGCACTTCTTGGACTGCATCCCCATCATGCCTTTCACACTCTCCCATGCAGGATGTGAGTTGCCTGTGCTCAGCATCTTCTCAACGTTGTCATTATATTTAAGTTTTGCAAGGTTAAGTTCCTTTTTAGCTTGTTTTTGACGTACTCTGTAGGTCCTTACATTCATTTCTGAATAGATCCCAATCAGTGCAGCAGGATTGAGTTCTCTGACCGAACTGGAACCAACTTTCTTTCCGGCTGGTTTTTCTTCAGTGCCGGTTTGTAAGACGAAACCAAAGAGTTGTGCTCAGACATGCCGAGTGGAGCGCTGCTGTCGGATTTATAAGCACCTTTGACGGATCCGTAACAGAGGTCCAGACTTTTGGTCCGTTGTGTTGCACAGGTGACATATTAATAACAGTTACACAGGGACTTCCCTGGTTTACAGTTATTAAAATTGCCCATGACGAAGTTTGGTGCTCTCTCCTCAATCTACCGGATCCGGGTTGATATTTAGAGTGAAGTAGCTAACAGACAGGTCATGACAAATTATGATTGGTGGGAATTAAGAGTGGGGTAATCTTTGATCAACAACACAGAATTTGTGTCATTTTACGCTTCAATAACAGCAGGACAAGCGTGATGCTGAGTGCTATGCAGAGGGGTAGCTGAGTTTTTTCAGGTCAAACTGCCTTTAAAATCCCGGCATTTGAACATAAACATATGAAAATAAGTTTAGCTAAATTCTCTCGGCACCGCTGACACACACACACACACACACACACACACGTGTCTGCAGACTGCAGTTCAATGCGGCTGCTGCGTCTCTATTTTAAAATGAGTTGTGAAGACAACAGCAAAGCCCAACTTTACTTTTTTTTACTTTGAATGAAATCAAACAATGAGAAATGTTGTCCTAAAATAGTCAAAAGTGGATACCAGAGTAACCTACTGCCTTGTTCAGCTGCTGCAATAAATATGCAGAGGAATAGAAATCACAACGTAATCACTGCAAAAACAATCATAGAATAGGCTTTATTTCTCTCTCTCTTTCTCCACTGTACAATGACAATGTGAAGTAGCTACAAAACCTTAGTTCTGCTGGTGTACAGCTGGACAGAAGTACGTGATGACAGCTGTTCACTGACTATAATGTGAAAGGCCCACCCATTTCTAGCATTTCTAGGTAATTGTCATGAATTGTTCCCGGGTTGACCCGGGTTATCTCTGAATTGTCATGACCATATGTCATATACCCATGTGGACTGGCTTGGTTGGAATTTCCAAAAGGAAGGTTGAACCCTGATCAGTAACCCTGTTGAAACCTTGGTTGGCGCACCCCCAGTTTGGAGAAGCAGGCAGGAGTACCGACACGGCAACCAAGCAATGTACAGATGTGGAGGGACATATTTTAGCCTAAAAAAATTGATATCACTTTAAGTGTATGCTTTACTTAGAATATTTTCACTGCTTCACTATGCAGTCAGACAGCCCTTTCCTACGGGGAACTCAAGCTGATCTATGTTTTCATCAAAGCCACAAAAGCCCTTTGACAAAATCTGCATCTTTACTTCACAGAACACAGGAGTTACTGGTCTACCGCTGCCTCCATCGCTTAGTTTGTTATTGTGTGACTTTTGTGAATCCGAACTAACCACTAACCACCGAACTAACTTTTTCTGAATGTAGCATAAACCAATTAAGACATGTGGGACATTCCGGTATTATTCAAGTTTTAGAGGCATTCTTTGGACATGTACACAGCGCATTTGGAATATACCTCCTTCTTGCCTGTTTACGGCTTATGTGCGTTGCTATGGTTGCTGTACACGAACCAACCAGCCGACAATTTGCAAGTCTGCAGACCCGATAACAAGGAGAAACACTGCTACTTTTAGACATTATCAAAGACTATGATATCACCATATTCCGTGAAAGGAACACGGCTAAGTCAAGGAAAATGTTGTGGACAACGGGTCGGGTTTAGAAAAGAACGGCAGGACGTGTACAGCAAACTGGTTGGGTTTAGGAAAAGAAGAACCAGTTAGTTTAGGAAAAGGAGAAAGGGACGGTTGGGTTGAGGAATCGTGACACGCGGGACATGATCTCCGGTCTCCAGGGTGAAAGTCCTGTGTGTTTGACCCACCCAACCAACCTCCCAATGCGGATTTTCGGTCTTTCATACTACTCGCTACCATTGTCGCTCTTAATGCTACGTCATCTTCTCATTGAATTTACTTTGGCATTGTTTTCCGTGGTGGCCACATGGAATTTTCACCACGTAATGCGCTTGTAACAGTGTGTGATCATTTTATGGAATTCTGTGAGACCAGGCTGGGTTTCTGGATATGCGCACACATCGCTACGCCAACCATTTCAAGAAGCCTGGTGTGCGGGAGTCAGGGTTCCAGCTGCAGCTCATCTTCGTCAGATCATAGTCAGGACGACCACGTTAGTCCTGCTTCTGACTATACATGTTGTACTAGTTTTTGTGATATTTGTCTGTCCTGTGTGTTCTTTGTCTGCCACAGTTCCATGAAACTGACCCCTGCTATCCACCACTCCTGCTCTCCACGCTGGATCTCTGGACTATTGGACACGGACCCTCAGAAACACGGTACCACACTCGCTCTGTACCCCGGATTCCCACTGGATTTTGGACAAGGCTCTTCCCTGTTGCATCCCCTACCTTTGACATTGGAATAAACCTGTTAAACTATCATTTTTGTCTCTGTATTGTCTGCATTTGGGTTCAACCTAGTTCCACACAACAGAAGCTAGTTGGAGTGAAAGAGGCAAAATATCCTCGATTACATGTAGACACTGTCGGGAGTAACGCAAATACAGTAATGTATTCCTTTTTGCTGTTATATAACGCAATAATAATTACATTTCGGTAATATTAAACTCGTTACAATCTCAGTAACGTGAGTTTCGACGCATTTTAATGCAACATTTAGGGGTGTTATTTTTAAGAATTCAATAACACTGCAAAATGTTTCTTCACAGGAAAAAAACCATGAGTGTTATTTCCTGCTGCTGTATTCGATGGTTGAGGTGCAGCAGATACATTTGCAAGATGGATATTAATTCCATTCGAATGACGACCAACAACGCTTGTCTTTTACTGAGACCATTACTGTTCAATGTGTCGCAGTTTTACAAACTAGAAAGTGAGCAGGCGGACCTTCCGTGTAGGCCACTTCAAAATAAAAGCACTTCCTGTGACGGTTCGCAGTAAAACAAAATAGAATAAATTAGGTTGTGTACCCTTTCTCATATCAGCTGTAAACAAAGTACTGTAAATGTAAATAGTGAGTTTTAATCACACTATAACTGACCATTTCCTTTAGACTAAACTTAACATGAATTCCTTATTAAAGTGCTTCAAACAAACAATGCCGTACTTCAATACAACTGTAAGGTACTTTTGAGTATTTTTATTTTCTCCTACTTGCCTATCTATTTATACAGATATAGTTACTTTGCATATTTATGTCAATTATACAAAATATCTATGTGTGTGCATGTATGATGATAGTGGATAAAGAGGAGACTATATTACACTCTTCACTGACCTATTGCCTCAACCTCTATAAATCTATATTGTTTCTGTTTATAGTGTGTATAGTATATTATGTGTAAGCGCATTGTGAGCAAAATTCCTTGTATGTGTCCTCATTAATATGGCAAATAAAGCTGATTCTGATTATTGATCAGATTATTTATATGCTTATTTTTTTAACCCTTGTGTTGTCCTTGGGTCAAATGGACCCGTTTTCCTATATCAATGGTCCCAATTGTAATTGCCCAAAATAACCTTGATTCCACACAACGCTCTTTGGCAAGTACAAATCTCTACTTTCAATAATTTTGGGGTGTCTTACTCAATTTTATAGCATTTGAAAAACATTGAAGTGGTTTTGAAATAGTATTGAGTAAAAGTTGACATATTCCAGTCTGTGATTATCATCAACATCCATTCCTTTAATTTTAGTCTCAATAATTCCTAGATTCTGCTTTTCTAACTCAAACATTAGGTATAATTTCCTATAAATAAGGTTTATTGACCATAAATTCCAAAAATAACTGTAAAACTAAAGTTAATAAGTTAGTGTTACGTAGTGTTGAAACGTCAAAAAAAGTGACAAACATTGAAAAAAAGCGTCATAAGTGTAAGAAAAAGTTAAAAACAAACATCGATAAAAAGCAATTAGCACAGTTTTCATGCATTTCGTTCACACCTACAGCAGTCAGATTCACTGTGTTTACTCAGAAGGAATCACTTCACATAGGGAGGCACTTTTAATGACATTTTGAACATGTTTAGAGGCTAAAAACACATTTAAAACTTGCCCTGTTAAAGCCTGTTGGGTGCTAACTCTAGCAGGAGGATAACACGGTGTAGGCAGCACCAATTGTTGTCGTTTTTCCCTCTACTGACAGCACTCCAAATATACCAACAACAGAGCTATGGGTTGGAATTGACCAGAATTCTCCTTTAAAGACACCTGGATGACATTCCCACTGTCTTAACATGTACAAATACACCAGCACTTTTTGCACTTCACACTTTAATTATTACAGTCTTAATTCTTAATTCTTACAGTTAATGGTGTGTTGTCTGTCATGTGTGTCCTTTTGTGTTCTAGGACGCTTTTTTGGTCTTATGTTTATGTTGATTTCATTTCATGTTGTTTTTAGAATGTTTTTTTTCTGTTGCATGCAACAGATTGTAGCACTATGATCAAGACAAATTTCCCCTCTGGGACAATAAAGTGTGTTCTATTCATTTACACACATTTAAAAAAACAGCAATGTAAATGAAAGGTTTCAATTGTATGATATATACACAAAGAGAAGACACTTCCAAAAGAAAAGAAAATGAATTATACAAAAGCAAGCCAGAAAGAAAGATGTTTGAGAATAATGCTGACGTATACTGTAGTTTAGCTGCATACCTGAGGAAGACCATCCCCTCAGATGTCTTGCGTAAGCTATTTCAGTGAGTACTGTGAGTTATCATGTGTGTGAGTAAAGGTTGTCTCACCAGGACGCTCCCATCTGCACTATGTTCCTTAGCGCTGCAGTCACACCCTGAGATGACACAACACCAGGGGTAGAAGAAATATTCAGATCCTTCACTTAAGTAAAAGTACCACACTGTAAAAATACTCTGTTGCAAGTAAAAGTCCTGCATGGAAAATGTTGATCTCTCTAAGGGCAAAAGACTTTGCTTTTGCTTTTTTCAGACATCTTGTTACTATTTGAATCAAATATTAAGACGATGGTAAACAATTTTTTGGGGCTTTTACCTTTATTATAGTGACAGTGGATAGAAGTGAAAAGGCCGCAGCATTTTTCCTTTTCATGGTCAAAAACGGAAATTAAAAATAAATGACTTGATTTTCATTTTCTATTCCATACAACAAAACATACAAGCACTAGAAAACAGAAACAAAAAAAGGCCTGTTTTTTCATCTTCCCAGACCGGATGTTGCTACAAAAGGGCCAATGAGAGTGATGCCGCCGTGTAGTGAAACGAGGCTGCTTCATGTGTAACGCTCATCCAGCTAGCGTGACACATATTTTCTGTTCAAATTCAAACTTGTTACTTGCTACGTTAGATAGAAATGGACCAGTACGTAGCTGTCAGGAACATTAAACGAGTGTGTAAGACATGAATGCAGACAAACTTAGTCGCATATTTCAGGTTTAAAAAAAATACGTATGTTCTCTAGGCTGAGGCTAGGGCATCAGTCTCTGAGGTTAGCCTGTTAACCTGAACCTAGACAAGCTGTTTTGATCGCTTAATTTAAACGTAATTTTGAATTTGGAGAAGTTTTACTCAGCATTTACTGAAGAAAATGCACTGAGTGGTTGTGTGATGTACACTTTCTTAACAGGTCTCGTAGTCTGTAGATGACTGACGATGCCATCCTCTGCTTTTGGGTCCTCCTTTATCTCACATAACATAATGTTGTCCTAAATTGGTTAAATGACAATGATATGATTTAATTTTTTTTTAAATGTACTAATTAGGTGACAAGATAGGAAATACATAAAAACACCCAAAGTTACTACAGTTATCAACTACAGTTGCCATTCTTTGTCTCCTTTGTAGCTGTTGCGTAATAACATTTTACAGTACTTTCGCATTTCATTTACATTATGTACATTCATTTTCCCCCTGACTCTGCCAAGTGGCAATATGGTTATTGTTGACAACAAAATGCATGACCATTAACCATTGCCAGGTTTATAAATGACCCGTGTGTGTCATATGAATTATGTTAATATTCTTCCAGATCCCTGTACCTGGCTGAGGTGGTGGCAGAATGGTGGTGGTCCGGTTTTTGGAACGTGAGGCTAATCCTCAGGGGATCATAGGAAAAGTACAAGATGCCACTGGAAGCTATGACCCTATGGTACTGACTGATGCACAGGGTAATGCTATTTGGGAGTCTGAAGATTTCTCGAAGATTAGATACATAATTACTCATGACTGAACCATCCACCTAATGTGTTTTCCTGGTTTCCACATCTACTCCAAAAAGGGTCACACTACTGGAAGCGACTGAGGTAATCTTAAAGGAACACAATGACTTATTGGGACTTTGTCTTATTCCCTGCATCCCCCAGAGTTGGATAAGTCCATACATCCACTTCTCATCTCCGTGCGTGTCGTAACTTTGTCTGACGGCCCCACCGCTAGCCTAGCTTAGCACAGATCCTGGAGGTAACCGGTTCCATCTAGCCTACTGCTCCCAATGAGTGACCAAATAATAATCTGGGGTATACAGTGAATAAGCTAAAGTCCCAACGTCTCAACATGTTCCTTTAAACCAATGTTTCCCAAAGTTAGGGTCGGGACCCAAAATGGGTTGCAGACCCGTTTTATTGGGTCGCCAATTGGGAGAGTAAAATGAGAATCTGGCTTTTCGACTCTAGCGTACCTGAAAAACTAATACAGGAACAGACTAAATGCTCAGCATGACCTCAGAATGACCTCAGAATGACCTCAGCATGACCTCAGCATGACCTCAGAATGACCTCAGCATGACCTCAGAATGGCACTTTCAAAAACTGAACCTAGAGTAGATCAGCTGGTTGAGATCTTGAACCAGACACATACATCTCATTAAATTCAAGTCAGCATTATTAAAACCATGTTGGTGTGGGTCCTGAGGGACGATGGGAGGGGACGGAGACACAGAGAGGACAATAGAGACCTTTTCTGTTTTTGATTACTTTTATAATGGAATAAATATACTTCATATACATTTAAATTCATGGTTTGTTCCGTCTTTTGTCCACAGTTTAAAAATGTAGATGTTACAATGATTCATGGTGTATTTTTGTAAATTTGGGTCCCGGGGAGACACCAAGTTTCTCTTTTGGGTCTTGAGCTGAAAAAGATTGGGAACCACCGCTTTAAACAATATTAATCTCTTTTGTACAAACATTGAAATGCATTGTATTTTTATATATGAATGTACTCTTATGATACTGTTGTAACTATTAAAAAAACATTTTTTAAACTAACCCGTTGGCCGTTACCACTTCTGTACAGTGACTTCTATGATGTTTGGGCCAGAGATGTATTTTTTTTTTTTTTATGTAGTCCAATAATCTGAGATAGAATTTGAGCTCATCCCCATCCCCCTGCTGTTTGATTGTGTTACACAAGCGTCTTGTTTTGAACAGATGAATTACATTAGTATCTGCCCTGACTTTGCTGAGCTCCAATCATAAATAAAAACCCTTGCTTTTGTTATTAAGTTGTTGTTTCTTTCCCCTTTTTCTAACTTCTTCAAACAAAAAGTTAGGCTTCCAGCCCACCACAGTTACCGAAGCTGCAATAACACAACCAGTACATATTTATTAACGCATCCCAGAGCCTACCAGATATCACTGCAGCAATCAGAGAGCTCACCAACCTGAATCATACACAGCTCCAGACCATCAAGCAAGGATTCTGCTGAGTAAGTATGCAATAGATGAAAGATAATTCTGGATCCATTTTATTTTGTGTGACAGAATTTGAGATTTCCAAATTCAAATCCTTTTTTGACATTCTCTACACAAAGATCAGGTGTCTCATCCGCAACAATTAACTGCATCTAATGATGCAAACCTTTTTGTAACAGCTCATGGTGTAATGATCCAAAAGCAAAGACATTTTTTTTAAGCACTAAAGTCGTACACAAATAAAACACTATCATTCAATACATCAAGAAAACTTTGAGGGCAGACAGGATAAATGAGAAAGACAAAGATTTTGTTTTTTAGAGTTCATGGAGGAGCCAGTCTTCACACTGTGTCGTCGAAGCATTATTGGTGTGAAACAGTGACAAGAGACCTCTGTGCACTGTGCAAAATGCAGAAAGAACACAACAGGCAACCACATTCTTCAGGTTAATGGTCTGTTAGAGGCATTTTCTTTTCTAAGATCCCTTTTTGAAGAGGAGTAAGATTTTGCACTTTATACTCACAAATAGGCATGTTGTGTTGTGAAATCTTTGGGTCAGAGTTCTTGTACAAGTGATGGGAAATTGCTTTTGTTGAAAATGTGACTACTGTTCTTGTAGACATCACTGTTTTTACCAAACGCCCATTGCTATGAAGTCATTGCTCTTGTCAGTAATTCACATTCTGTAGTTCAAACAGAGCAAATGGTTTTCACACATTGAGTTATTGTTATGAGATGGAGCAATGCGTCTTTGTATGGAGCAAAGTCATTGTTAACCGCTCTAGAGAACAAGTTTGAAATGTCTGAAGATTTCTCTGCAAAACGGATTCTTGACTGCAAGTTTGTCCTGTTCAGTTAAAAATGGATCAACTCCAAAAGTAGAATGGGTTGACAGTGGAGGTCTGCTGCTTCCACTGAATGAGGCAACAGCTTTTTTGGACACCCACTGGCAGCCAAATTATTCGGTATACCTTTACTTGTAAAATAAAAGCACATACTGTTAGTCTTTAACTTGTAATTATTTCAATCTTTGCAACACTGGTTTATATCACCTGGAATTCGGTGAGCATTCCATGACTCAGCCATTCTTGTAAGACCAATCTGGCACAATTGGCCACGGTATCTGTCTTCCTAGTCTAGATCCTCTTGATCCACCAACTGCAGAAGGGCTGTCTTCAGTGGATAATCGACACGATTGTTCCCCTCAGGCCAGACTCGTTCATCAGTCAACTGGTTCTGGTGGGTTAAAGAAAAATATATAGAGTACGTTAAGTCCCATTGCGTAAAATATGGTTATTATGTAGATTGGAATCTGTATATTTACCAACTCAGCTGTCATTATATATACTTATACATACTGTCCACCTAACTGGGCATGCAAATTGACTGCTGATTTAGTTTTACCAGGAGTTGCAAAACCTTTTCCCACAAAAAAAAAAAACTCATCAAGTACAATATAAAGGTTGGATAAACTCCAATGTGGTTCCTTCTGCAGTAGTTTAGTGTTGAGCTGTAATCACATTAAAGAAAGCCGCTCTTGGTCAAAGTTAGAGCCATGTTTACCCTAAAATTTAGAATTTGCTGCTGAACCAAACTCAGTATTAATCGTGCAATCATGCATACAGTACAAGTAGTGTGTAGCTGAAGCAACCAACACAAACTATTGAACTGTACCATTGTGGATGAAGTCTGTAAATGAGGTCTCCTCTCCTGATTGTGGCGATGAGATGACAGCAGCTCCTGCATGAAGAGGGTCAAATAAAACTCCTTTTCCATGATCTACTGGCACCTGGTCCCACATCCCATAGGTAAGTACAGCAGGCCTATTGGATGGAAGAGTGGGTCTTAATTTGTGCAAAACCTTCATTATCCAAATCACTTATTCACACTATAATACGGTCCATAACAATGTAGATGTCCAGCAATGATCATTTAGACATATTGACTAAATGCACTAGCTATGTCTATGCAATATTTTACAACAATTTAAGGGATAGTCTAATTTATTTGGGAACAATATTTGTTATTTTGTATTTGCAGCATAATTTAATTTGACAGGTGGGTTTAAGCGAAATGACCAGTGAAAAATGTGTGTGATTGAACCATGCTCTTACTGTAAAGCAGCCTTTAAAACCAAAACGAGACTGCCTTTATGTCATATTATGGTTCTTACCATATTCAAAGTCCCAGACCATTTATAGTCTCATATCATGATGTTGATATAATATTGATAAAATTGCCAAAAAACGCTGTCTTGAAGAATTTACATAACCTTTAGTGCCCGCAAAGAACACTGGCTACTACTTGAAGACATCTTCATAAATGATAAGGTTGTTTTTTTATAGGCATTGTAGAATGAACAACAACCTATTTGCTGAACCCATCAATGGCTAAAACATGCAAGTTTTTCATTTTGGTCCAAATGAACCTTGTGACCCATGTAGTCAGCTTGATATGGTATGGGGTTGAGATTGCGGGCACCCTAAAAGAGAGGAAGACAATCAAATGATATACATATACTGCACATGTATATTTGATCTTATACAAACTAAATAACAACAATTGAACAAAAACTAAAATAACACACGTCAATTCTGCAAGTTTGATGATATAAAATGTTAAGGCTGAGACTGTAACATACCTGACGTCTTTCTTCATGGTAAGGCTGATGTATAGTTCTGAGCACTGATCCAATTGGTGTCTCAGCAGCATTCACTCCTTTCATGAGGAGATACCCCTTTAACATATGGGTCCCATCTAGAAAATAACAAATTAACATGATTAGCTATGTTTATCATGAAAATAGACAATGCAGTATGCATGTGGGTGTTGTTGTGATGGGATTTCTGAGTGCTGTTTATGTGTATGCAAATTTACAGAAGTGTTGTATAGTCTCCAAGTATCTCCATCATCGCCCACGTGTGCGTTGAACTCCCCCAGCAGAACTGTGGAGTCCCCTACTAGAGCCCCAGACCTCTATTCAAGGTCTCCAAGAAGGCCGAATACGCCAAACTCTTGTTTGGTGTATATGCACAAACAACAGTCAGAGGTCCCCCCCCCCCCATTACCCGGAGGCTTAGGGAGGCAAATGTCTCTCCTCAACAATTCATTGATGCCTACTGTTCTGGTTTGCGCTTAGCAAAAACGTACAGGTAATTAATATTTTTATACGACTATGACATACATAACTAGCCTCTGCCTTCTCATCTTACACATCACACTCCACTCCAGTCCACTGTTCTGGTGGACATTTCAATAGATTTACTCACTAACGTTGTTGTGGAAACACAAGTAGGAAGGAAACTAAACACACACTTCCCGCATTACTTCAAATACGAAGTTACTCCTCTAGTAAACTAGTATTCAACAAAGCATGCTGGGTAAACAAGTGTGTATTGGCATCAGAAATCCAATTCGCTCTAGAATCTTTGCTAGTGACCTCTAGAGACATAGGCGGAGTTTGACTTTCATGCAAAAAATAAATAAAGAAAACGTCTTGGGTTACGTATGTAACCCTTGTTCCCCGAGATAGGGGAACGAGACACTGCGTCGGTTACGACACTATGGGAACGCCTTTAGGCATAGTGTCGTAACCGACGCAGTTCAAGTTCCCCTCGAAGGGGAACGTCTCGGGTTACGTATGTAACCTTTGTTCCCCGAGATAGGGGAACGAGACACTGCGTCGGTTACGACACTATGCCTAAAGGCGTTCCCATAGTGTCGTAACCGACGCAGTTCGAGTTCCCCTCGAAGGGGAACTCATTTGTAGCAGCTTTAGGGGGGGGGCAAGCACTGGGAGGGGCTTGGGGTTGGTCTAGCTACGCCCACAATTCCCATAGCTCTCAGCATCCCCAAGAAATTGCTGTGGTGTAAAAAAATATATATATATTTTCATGAATGTGTTAATTTATATTTAAAAAACGATAGATAGATAGATAGATAGATAGATAGATAGATAGATAGATAGATAGATAGATAGATAGATAGATAGATAGATAGATAGATAGATAGATAGATAGATAGATAGATAGATAGACAGACACTTTTTCATCCTAAAGGATATTTTAGGCATCCAGTAGCAAGACCAGCATAGTACGTGCACTGGAGCAAGGAGGAGGCATTTCATTGGTTCTTTCCAAATGGACATGAAGCAGCTACAGATGATGGATCATTTTTGCTTCTTTTTCAGAGCCTTGTTATGATTATTTGTTGTTTTCAGGGTTGTTGCTCATTATATATGCTATTTCTTATTGCTTCTATCAAACATTGCATATATTGAAATATTTGTTCTTGTATGTTATTCCTGTTATTATTTCATGTATTGTATGTATATTGTAACCTAATATTTCATTTATATTTATATTCCGTGCTATGTGACTCGTTTTGCTGCTGGAACACTGTAATTTCCCATTTTATTGGGATCAATATCTATCTATCTCTCTATCTCTCTATCTCTCTATCTCTCTATCTATCTATCTATCTATCTATCTATCTATCTATCTATCTATCTATCTATCTATCTATAAGCCCCTAGGGCCCTAATCTCACCTGCACAATCGCTATTTTATATTACTGTATTTTATTGTGTTACTATTGTATTGATGTTGTTGTGCAAAATAAACAAATATAGGGGTGCAAAGACCATTTTGAACAATAACTAAAAAAAAGTGCATATCGGAAAAAGTTACCAACCCCGTTCCCGTTGCAAACAATACCATAACATAAAGCATTTCAAGATTTAAAAAAACAAAAAATTTACCCTCCTGAAATTTGACCCATTTTTCAAAAAGTTTCTAGATCAGAAATTGAAAATTC